>VXBP01001560.1:649465-725008 GCA_013400115.1 Rhinopomastus cyanomelas
GGACGGTGCGCGTCCCGCTCTATCCCCAGCAGGACGGTGCGCATCCCGCTCTATCCCCAGCAGGACGGTGCGCGTCCCGCTCTATCCCCAGCAGGACGGTGCGCGTCCCGCTCTATCCCCCGCACTCGCCCGTCCCTCGAGCTCGCGCAGCCCACGGCCCCAGAGGCCCAGCCCGGGACACGGGCCGCAAAGGGGTGAGAGCCAACGCAAGCGCCACTGGACAGAGAAGCCAGGCAGGTGCTGCAGAGCAGAGAGCAAGGAGCGTGGCTGCCGGGAAAGCAGAGAGCACAGTGAGAGCGACGCCTGCCCGCACTCAGCGCTAGCTACGCGGCCGATGCCACAGGAAACATCCCGTGCCCAACCCTGCGGCACAGAGCTGCTGCTGGGCAGCGGGCACTGATCTCCCTGGCAGCTGCCCCTCAGCCTGGACTCCGCTGAGAGTCGCTCAGGAGGGTGGCATGAAGCAAAGTGTTGGGAACCTGCTGGCACAGGGGACACTGAGCTGCCTGTCCACAGCACTCCCAGCTCCCAAACCAGCCCACGGCTGTTCAGACACATCCACAGGGACTGAGCCTGGATGCAGTGCCAGAGAGCTCGGCACCCTGCTCCTGGAAGGGACCCTTCTCTCCAAGACGCTAGCAGGTAAAACCTGACTGGTACCTGGCTAGAGGCTCCAGCCAGCAGCACAGACCTGCTTGCCACGCTGGGCACAACACGGATGGAACCAGCACTGGGGAACCTAGGGTGAAGCTGATGTTGCTTGGCTGGAGGTGTCACACTGGGCCTGGAATCGCACTGAGGTCCCAGCTATGAGCAGCCAGTAACAACAGGGGCACCTTCCTCCAACCACTGAGCATCGGACTCGGATCCAGCCCGCCCAGCTTCCTGCTGAGCACCCGAGGAGCACAATGCCAGGGCTGCCAGCAGCCGTGCTGGGGGATCCACCGTTCAAAGAAAGGAGGTTTGTCGGGGCGAGGCAGGACGCCGGTTCACTAGCCCAGCCCACACAGCTGGAGCACCAGTCAAGCTGCTGGCCGACGGGTGTTGAGACAGGAGGGGCTCTGTGGGGCTGCCCCAGCAACCTGCATCTCAGACTCCTGATCCCTGGGCACCGAGAGCCCCTTCACAGCGCTCTTACCTCAGCCAGCGCTTCTGCTTCTAGAGATTTGTGATCGCCGAGACTACTGTGCCTGGTGGATCCGCAGGTGGGCCTCAGCGGGTGGCCGTCAGCCAGGACCTTCCTGTCTGGGAAATTGATGCTGCCCGCGCTGCCGAACGTCGCCATTCTGCGCTTCTCGGGGCTCTCGATCCTGCCCCTGGTAAGGGGCATTTTGTGGGGGCTGCTAGGGCAGGCCGCCGCTCGAGGAGGGGTGTCTATGCCAGGGCCCATCCCTCGGGGCGGGCTGTGCGTGTCCCCCCCGCTGCGGCGGCGAGGGATAGCGGCACCGTCAGACCTCAGTCTCACTCTGCAAAGAACCCACCACGAGACCAGGTCACCGTCCGCAGCCGAGGCAACCGCGGGGCCCCACAAACCGCACGCGAGCCTGGCAGCTCCAGGGGGGAAAGGCAGCAGGCAGACAGACGCGGCAGGCAGGGCCAGAAAGGGACAGCGCTGCGCCTCCTAGCTTGCCAAGACCAGCACCGGCCACGCGAAGGAACACCCCTCCATGGCTGTTTCATCCTGCAGGGCTTCCCGGAGCCTTCCCTCGCCTGTCTCTACACCCCACACGGACTCCATCCCGCGTCACAGCAACCACGGTCCCGTCCCCAGGAAAGGGGGTCTTTCCTTACCGGCCCATCACTCCCCCGAAGCCATAGTCCACAATGTGGTCCGTTGGAGACTGGATGTCGTTCTTGGAGGAGGCTTTATCATCCAGCAGTGGGCCGCTGCTCGCCTCGCTGTCCGCCTTCTGGCTCAGGCTGTCGGAGAAGGCATCGTCCCTAGGAGAAGGAGACCCCACCAGTAACTGGGCCGTGCCCCAGCAGAGAGGCAAGGGCACAGCCTCCCCAGGGATGTTGATCAATCTGTGAAGGGTGGGTGTCAGGAGGATGGAGCCAGGCTCTGCTCAGGGGCACCCAGTGACAGGACAAGGGGCAGCGGGTGTGAGCTGGAGCAGAGGAGGTTCCACATCAGTGTGGAAGAAAGGAAGATCGCGGCCCCGTGCCACCCCAGGCTGCAGCTGCCATGCCAAGGAGCCCAGTAGTTGCCACAGAAGTGGCGCCTGTGAAGGACACTGCGGCCCAAGCGGGCACTGAACAGAGCAGTCAATGTACAGACCCTCTGAGGAGCCAGGGACAGTTGGGGTCCAGCACCCCGACACACTGCACCTAGTGCTTGGCTTCACCAGCCTCAGCCTGAGGCGACCCGCGGGCAGGCAGACGTCAGCACAGCCAGACTTCTACCCAAGTCCTCAAACCCAGCAAATCCAACCTCCTGTCTGAGGTGGCTCCAGACGGCCCCCTCACAGAACCACAGGAGCTGAACCCCCGGGCTCAGCACAGGCCCCCCACTCACATGTCCTGCACCACGATGTACTGGTGGGGTATGAGGCCGTCCACACCATTGTGCCGCCCTTCCCACCAGTCTTCCGACGCCCGATGGTAGAGGAGGAGCGAGGCCCCTTTCTTAAAGGAGAGCTCTCGTGGAGATCGCCCAGCGTAGTCGAACTTGGCGATGGCCTCGATCTGCTCCGCTTCTGCTGGCAAGAGGGGCACAGACAGACAAGAGCTTAGTTCAGGGCACAAGAGCAGCGGGTGACACCTGGCTGAACAGGGGCCAGCACGGTGTCCAGGTGGCCTGGAAGGCCAACGGCATCCTGGCTTGGATCAGCAGTAGTGTGGCCAGCAGGGCTGGGGACGTTATTCTCCCCCTGGACTGGGCACTGGGAGGTCTCCCTCAGGTCCTGGGGGGCAGCTCTGGGCCCTTCACTTCATGAAAGAGATGGAGGGGCTGGAGTGCATCCAGAGGAGCAACGAGGCTGGGGAAGGGACTGGAGGGAAAGGGTGATGAGGGAGCTGGAGGTGTTTAGCTTGGAGGAGAAGAGACTCAGGGGGGACCTTCTCCCTCTCTCTAGCTCCCTGAAGGGAGGTCGTAGTCAGGTGGGGATCGGGCTCTTCTCCCAGGCAGCCAGCGCCAAGACGGGAGGGCAGTGCCTGAAGCTGCCAGGGGAGGGTTAGGGTGGGTGTTAGGAAGCCCTTCCTCTTGAAAAGGAGCCTGGACTGGGCTGCCCAGGGCAGTGGGAGAGTCCCCATCCCTGGAGGTATTGATGGGCAGCCTGGCTGTGGCCCTGAGTGCCCTGGTCTGGCCGCTGGGGCACTGTTAGGTGCTGGGCTGGGCTGGCTGAGCTCAGGGGGCTTCTCCAGCCCCGGTCATTCTGGGATTCCATAATAAATCTTAGAAAGAGCAAAGCTGCTCCCCTGGCCGATCCACTCCTTTTGTTCCTCCGGCCTTGCCAGGGCTCCCGACAGCCTCCCAAAGCACCAGCAGTCCCCAAAAGCCACAAAGCAGCTGGGATGTGGTGGGATGTCCCTGCGCACACACGACATTGACACCCACAGCCCCGTTCTCTCTCGACAGAGTGATTTCTGGGGTTACAGGACCCCATTATCCTCCCGACTGGGGCCATTAAGCTGAGCCAGACACCGTGATCAAAGCCCCATTTACCTTCTCTCCTCTTTCTCATGCTGGGGACAGTTTGGCCTGAATTACTGATGAGCAACAAATGCCCCCCTGGGGATCCCCACAGACACGACGACACCAGCTCTGGCTGGGCAGCTGCTCCCCAGCACACTCCTCCTGCCCTTGAAGACCTTCCAGCCCTCTGCCTCACCCCTTCCCCACGAGTTAAGCTCTACCTAGGGGTGCACAAACTGGGAGCTCAGGGCCTGAAATTCAAGAGGGCTGGGGCATGACTTCACTGTGGGAGGCTGTGAGCACAACAGGAGCCTTTGAGCCTCTGGCCAAGGGCATCACAGCAGGAGCTGCTGCTGCCCCCAAAGAGCAGCCTGATGCCAGAGGACGCAGTGGGAGATGCTGCATCAGACCCCTGGCCCTTCCTGGCCTCACAGGGGAAAGGCCAGCTCACTTTACAGACCGATTCACCCAGGTGAGAACACACATCCCCAGGGCTGCGAGCGCCGCGGCTGGATCCACGGGGAATGCTCTGGAGGAATCGCAGCGGCGGGAGGCGCCCAGGAGGGCTCCGACAGCCCTGACAAAGCACCGAGTGTGTGGGGTGGCAGAGGGGACCAAGGAGCCTGTGAATTCATGGAGCAGAGCCTTTGCTCTGCAGGTAATTACCCAGAAACTCCAATCAGAGCCAGTAATGCGACCACCCAACCCTAAAATTGACTCAACGGCAGCCTGAGCTCCTTCGTCTTCACACTGCGGCCGAGAGCAGGTCTGGAGCTCTGCGGCCCAGCTGCGCCTTCAGCCCTCCCTGCAGCCCCAAAGGTGTCGGTGCTTCGCCAGGGCAGGATGCAGCCGAGGGGGCAGCAGCCACCAGGAGGGCAGCAGCGGTGTTCAGCTCCCTGCTGCCCTTCCACACTAAGTGGTGCCGTGTGCTGGAGCAAAGACGCTTCCGGCCGAGCTCTGCCAGCAGCCCCACCTCCACACTTTGCCCTCAAAGCTTTTCCTGGGAGCCTGTAAGTGCCTGTAAGGGCTGGCTGGCACAAGGGGCAGGCAGACTGCAGCTGGTAGAAAGCTGGCCCCGAGCCTCCTCCAGAGCACCCAGCTGCGAGGTCCGGCTGGCACCCACCCACCCGGCCCTGGCCCACAGCACGTCCTGCTTTGCTCTCCCAAGCCAGCCAGTTCCTCGGGCCCGGCAGGAGAAAGCCAAGCTGGCAGGGACTGTGTCACCACGGGAAACAGGACGGAGTGCAGGGCCAACCAGCTCCAGCAAAGCAGACGCGTATGCTGCCGCGGAGGCAGGGCTGTGCGCGCCCGCGGCGAAGACCCCTACACGAGATCAGTCCGAACATCCATCAGCCCCAGCTGAAGCCCCAGACACCGGGCCGGCCCCGCACGCGATGAGGAGCGGACCAGACGCTGCTGCCCGCCGGCGCAGCCCCTCGCACGCAGCCCCGCGCCCTGCTGCTCACCGTCATCGCTGGTGTGCGGCTCCGTGCCGTTGTCATGGTCAACCTCGTCGATGGTGCCTGGCTCGCTGTGCGGGCTGTCGCTGCAACGGGACACGGCACAGCCTCAGAGAGACAGCCAGTGAGGCTGCTCCCAAGGCACCGAGACACTCAGCTGCTGAGGGAAATGCTGGCCCAGGGAGCCTCTGGAAGGGCAATGGCCTCAGTCTCCCATGGCCAGCGCCGGGTTCCCTGTCCTCACACGCTGGCAAAATACAAGGAACTGGGAGGTTGGGGTTATCTTGGGGCTAAGAGACTTCATCCGACCAGGAAACGATGATGCAGCTACGGGACTTGACTCAGCCATTCCAGCCTGGGAGGAATCTGCTTCGCTCTGAACACGCTGCTGCGACTCTGCAGTTACGAGGCTCGCTGTAAGTCGCAGCAGCCACACTGCACACAGCTTCCCCCAAAGCTCTCCTGAGGCTCGTGATGTCGAGTCAGCAGGAGCAAAGCGAAAGGAAAAGCTCTGGGCAGCTGCCTCTGTCTTCACCAGCAGGGCTGGAAGGAGGAGCCCCCCGAGGTTTCTGTGGGCAGAGCCTCACCGCTTAGGCCTGCAGCATCCTCGATGTTCTGTGTGGCGTTTGCAGCCGAGGCCCCGACGGCCAGGCACAGGGGAAGATGCTTAACCAGCAGCAGACAGCACAAGCACATCAAATGCACACTACCTCCCCCTCCACTCCTTACGTGTCGGGGGGCAGACGGGTGGCCAACTCTCCCCAGCACCACACGCAGCTGAGCCCACACCCCAGGGCCTCAGGGCTCTGCTCCCAAGAGCCCTGGTCCTGCAGCGGTGCGAGCTGGGGCCCGCTGTCCGGCAGCCAAGCTGGGGCTTTGTGTTCTCTCCTATCACCCTATGGGCTGCCAGGGCACAACGCGGGGAAGCCCCGAAGATAAGAGGAAGGGGGTGCCAAGGGGTCTGGCACTACGTCCCGTAAGGGAGGCAGCCCTGCGCCCGCTCCTCACCAGTACTCCTCCCCTCCAGTCATGCACTTCTCGTAGACGGGGCCCTCCAGCTCTCTGTGGCTGGGGAAGATGCCTTCGTGGTGAATGATGATGGTTTTGATGACCTCGTTGACATGGGCTTGGCAGGACACCGGGTCCTGCCCGTCTGGGATGTGCATCAGCGTGGGCCCGAAGCAGATGGCCAGGTTGTAGGGATCCATCATGTTCTCGTCGCTGTACTGCGACAAGCTGCAAGCACAAACGTCAGGGAGGCGCCGTGCTCCGAGCCCCCGGCCCAACCCACGACCCTCGCCGGCCGTACAGCCCCGAGCTCGCGGCCGGGCACAGCCCAGCCGTCTGTGGGGCACCGCACGGGCACTGGGGCACCGAGACACAGAGCCCTGACCCGAGAAGGAGGGAAGGAGAAACTCCGAGAACAGGGGAGGACGAGACTCACTGATTCAGGAAAGCAAACAGGTATCTCATGACGACGATGACAGCCCGGGGCAGGGTGACGATGATTTGCTGGATCTGGTGAACTCTCTCAGCGGGGTTTTCAACCTCTGGAACACAGGGACAGCGAGCACACGGTCACCTCCTGGGCACCGGCTTCCGCTCTACGAGCCCACCGCGCGATGGCAACGGCAGCCGCGTCCAGATTTGATCCGTGGGCCGGGCCCTGAGGTGCAAGCGGGCAGAGCGCTCCTCCACGGGGCAGTTCACACTCACGGCCAGAAGCCGCGTCAAGAGCAAACAAAGGCACCTCCAGGGGTTCATCTGCCCTTCGGCTGCTTCCTCCATGGCTCCTCAAAGCCTTTGCCCCCACGGCACCCAAGAGGGGCACTGCTCGGCCGTGTTTCCAGAGCAGCCTTTCGGTGAGGGTTGTAGTTGCACTGCTCTCAGGGGCCAACCTTCTCGGCCCTTCTGCTTCAGTCTCCCACTGGTCTTACTGGGAATTTAACCTGCCCTGGTTCCGAGTCAGCGCTTGCACAGTCACTGCACAGCCCAGTCGCAGGCACACAGCCGGCCACGGCACCACACACAGCTCCTGGCACCCGTAGGGACCTGGACCTGCCCCTGCCCTGTGGGCTCTGCCCTCACAGGGTGCCCTCTGCCTGCTGTGAGCCCCTCGGTGAGGGCGGTTGGAGCCAGGCTAGAACCCCCTGGCTGGGGCTCGGTGCTGGTGCAGAAGCAGCTCCCCTTGCCTGTCCCTTCCAGGTGCTGCGATGGTTTGGACACCACGACACAAAGGCAGCTACTCTGTGAAAACATTCCTGACAAGTCTGAGCACGTTCCTTCCTTCTGGAACAAGCCCATCCCTGCGTCATCCCCCTCTAGACAGCACCTATCTTCCCCGACAGCACAAAGCCTCTCGCAGTCATGCACATCAGCATCGAGGCGGGCGGACAGAGCCACAAGCAGTGAGGGCAAGTGAGTGACTTGGCCACCAGTGAGTCCCGCTGCAGACACCCACAGACTGGACCCCCAGGCAGCCCCGACACCTCTCCAGCGACGCAAAGCCACACTGCAGCCAGAGGTTGCCGCACGCTCCGCCACCCGCTCCGACCTGCACCGTTGCTGAGGTACCGAGAGCAGCCAACCCCGGCGGGGACAGCCGAGCCTTCTGCTGCAGAGAACAAGTGCAGCTGGGAGGAGACTTCAGGACAGAACAAGCAGCAGCCAGGCTCTCGCTGGCATCAGTCCAGGCCTTCACGATTAACAGCCCTCAGCTTCTGCCCCCACTCACATCTCAAAGCACCTTCTGGCTTCCTTGGCACGGGAAACGTACCCAGCAGACACGTGAGGAAGAGCTGCTGAGCGAGGCTGAAACCAGCTCTGCAGATTGGAGGACTGCAGAGGTTGTGTGAGCAGCCAAGGGCTACGACCTCCACCACCCTCAGCAGCAGACGCTGAGCTAAGGCACAAAGTCCCCGGGGTCCCGGGAGCTGCGGCCACGCACAACTCACAGATGCAGGCTCGGGGGTGCCTCCAAGAGCTCGTCCAAGAGCCACAGCAAGATGTTTGCCCTCTCCCCCGCCTCCGACACCGCCAGCAGACACCTCGATGTCTTTTCCTAACCACCTCCAGGCCCTACAGCTCTTCGCAGGGCGCGGGGTCTCGCTGGCAAAAGCCGGCCGTACACGTCCCTGATAATTTCTTCTCTCCCCCAGCCCACTCCCAGAGAAGAGCAGCCGCAGGCACTTACTGATCGTAGATATCAGATCTTGAAACCTTTCCTTAGGAAAGAGGGGATTCTCCAGTCCTCGGAAATACAGCTTCAAGACTCCAGCCACCGAGTTGATGTCCCGCTCGTTCTGGTCATCAGCAAGGGGGTCTTCACCTGCCCAGAGAAGAGCTGTGTTTTGCAGCGCCGCTGGCGAGCTGGACCCACACAACCAGCGCTCTCCTCTCTCCTGCTCAGCCCAGCCTCCCCTGTGCCCTCCTGTGTGGGCAGCGCTGAGGCCATGCCTCTGCCACAGGGGCCCTTGTCGCACAGCGCCGTGCTGGACGGGCTGCAGGGCACCGCGGGGATCCGACAGCCCTCCTGAAGCTGTCGTCAACCACCCGTCCTTCACAGCCTCCGGCCTGGCTCAGCACTGAGCAGGGCTGGCCGCTGCTGGGCGCAAGCCTGCAGTGCTGCCTCTGGAACAGACTGGATGGGGCTCGAGAGCCTCGCACCGGCTTAAACCCATAAAGGGCTTTCAAACCCGAGGGATTTGGACAGTGAATCCACTTAAACTGGATGAGCAAATCCTCCAGCCTGACAATCCCACGGCTGCCTTACTCATCAGCCGGGCACCTTCCCCCAGTCCTTCCCACACTCAAGGGTTAACGCCACGGAGGTCATTCCCCACACCAGGACCATCCCTTTCACAGCTCCAGTTCCACTTGGTGACCACAGGACTGCTCTGCCCTGTTCCTTCATGGTGGCTTTCTCAACAGAACCCCTGGCAGCGCCACAGCCAGTGGTGCCAGACGTGGTAACACTGCTCCTCACTTGACAAGGAGCTGCAGGGAGAAGGAAAATCCCATCCCCAAGAATCTACTTGTGACTCTCACCCGAGGCTTTTGTGCTCTTAATGACTGCAGAAAAGATCTCTGCCCCTACTTCTCACACCCCTTCTCTGAGAGTCTTCAGAAAAGATCTCCGCCCCTACTTCTCACACTCCCTCCCTGAGAGCCTTCTCTCCTGTTGGAGATGTGACACCAACGCCCTTAGAAAGGGCTCAACCTCCTCAGGTCTCGCAGCAGCAAGCCCTGAGCATAGGCTTTACCCAACATCTAACACACAGCAGCCCCTGCTCAGGGCCAGAGTCCTGGCTGCAGCTGCACCCCCAGGGCACTCACCTCTCTCAAACGAATTCTTGATGTCATTGACCTCCACCTGGGATCCGGGGACGCGGAAAATGCCCTGCTGCTGCAGGCCTGGAAGAGAGCGGCGCCTCAGGGAAGGCTGCCAGGACCAGCACCTGGCAGAACCCATGGAGAGCCCGCAGAGGCTCCGAGCAAGAAGGGGACCTGCTGCCGGCCAGCTCTGCTCGTGCCCTCCCACCAATGCCCCACGGACCACAGTGCTGACGGGGCTGCCGTCAGCCCGGGGTCTGAGCGAGCAGTTTAACCCAGTTAGGGGCTAGCGAGACCTTGATGTCTGCCAGTCAGCGACGCCGCTGCGCAGCCAAGGCCACGGTCACCACAGCGTGCGCCCGCAGCCAGGGCTGCGGCACCTCTTCCGGCTGTCCCGGCGAGCAGCTGCCGAACCAACTCACCGTACAGATTGATGTAGCGGATGCAGCTCTCCACCACCAGCGGGATGGCCTGGCCCGAGTCCTTCACGAAACAAAAGGGAAAAGTCAGCGACCGCGGGGTTACCGCTAGCAAAGCGGGGCAAGCGCAGGAGGGCTGCGACAACAGAGGTTAGAGAACCAGTGCCACTGAGTTTAGCAAGAGGACAGGCGAGGGAGGAGGCGCCGCGCACACCGAGCCGCTGGCCGCTGAGCATCCCGGGCGCGGCCAGCCACACACAGAGGCTTTCGCTGCAGCGTGGGAGACTGCTGCTCGCGGCCTGGTCGGGGCACAGGGCTCACAGCTGCTCCGCTGCAAGTCTAAGCCACAACAGCCTTGGGGCTGCACCCGCCCGGTCAAAGGCAGCCCCAGGAGCAGAGCTCGCTTTCCACCTAAAGACGGAGCCTCTGCCAGCACCACTAAAACCACTCAGATCACCTGAGAGCGTGAAATGAGCTGCTCCGCTCGGAGCCTGCGGGGAGTCTGGGGTTTGTTTGCTTCTCTCCAGACCCACTGTGGCAGGAGCTCACGGGAGCTGAGCCCATGGGGAACGTGAGCTGTGCCTCACTGCCTACGGGGCCACTCATCTTGCTGGGGGCCTTGGCTGGCTGCTGTTTCCAGCAGAGCACAGCTGCACCTCTCTGGTTAACGGGCTCCGTTTCGCAGACGGGCCCCAGCAGATACCTGGTTTCTCGTTCGCGCGTTCCTCCTTCCTCTGAGAACACAAAAAAGCAGCAGAGTGGGAAGAAAAGAGAAGATGAAGCAAGGATGAGTTCAGTTCCAGACAAGCAGCTCCTCGGGAGGCCACGGACGCTCCAATGCAATGGCAGCTTAGCGAGGTCCAACCCGGGACTTGGGCAGCCCACCCTCCCTCCCGAACACCCATCGTCTGGCTGCACCCAGCCTCGGTGACCTGCACAAAGAGCCTCTCGGATTTCTCCCCTCCCTGAGCCCACTGCCCTCAGACTCAGAGGAGCCCAAACCCCTGTCCTGTCCCGGAGGAGTCTCCGGTGGCCCAGAGGGGTCTCCCCCTCCACAGCGCTGAGCAGGCTGGACGTTACCCAGCACTGCCTGGAACTATTCCTGACTTGAACTGATTTTCAAACAGGCGTTCAAGAGACCAGCGGCTCTGTCCGTCGGGCCCGTGACAGCGCAGCAGCTGCAAACGCGGCCCGAGGCTCACGGGGGCCTGGGGAGAATCGATCCGAGCCAGACGATGCCGACCGGTTCGCCTAACGCAGCGGTTTGTCACCACTGCTTCCTGCAGAGGTTTCACTACAGCTTTCCTCAGCGCAGGAGTCAGCGCTGAGCAACCGGAGCAGCAGCGCTGCCCTCGGAAACCCTTGCAGCAGCCAGTGCTGGAGGTTGCAGGATGAGCAGCCAGAGAGCTGGAGGTGCAGCCCACATCCACAGCCCTCCAGTTTTCCTCTTAGATCTCTCCTGGGACAGAGAAGTGCCCCAGGACTGCACCAGCATCAGTGGAGCTTCTCTGAGTTACCCTGCTCTGGCAGGGGGGTTGAACTGGATGATCTTTTGGGGTCCCTTCCGGTCCCTCGTGCTCTGTGATTCTGTGAGTTCACCCGGCTGAAGTGAAGAGAAGGCTCTGGCCCAGGTGTATGAAGGCTGCTCGCTGCTGTCAGTGGGGCCGCGGAGGCTGCTGAGCCGCCCATCAGGAACGGTGCCCGGCAGCACTGGAAGCCGAGCGTGGGGCCCTGCGGCTGGGCACTGCTGAGGGTCCACAGCCTCTGCAGCGCTCAGGGGTAACGTCCTCCCATGGAGAGGCTGATCGCTCTGCGCTGCCACAGCTCTCACCTGCCCTCCCTGCAGCTTAACCCTCTTCATGGGGCTGTGGGAAGGGTCCTTCCGACTCCCAGTAAGTGCTGAGGGGTACGAGATGGCACCGGCCACCTGGCAGCAGCTGGCACTGAGATGACCCAGCAGGGCCGGCTGTTCCCAACACGTGCTGATAAGGATGAGGATACACATGCACCCTCCCACGCAGCCACCCTTATGCACGGTGCTCCCTGTCAAGGCTGCTGGTCCCCACAACCGGCAGACTTCCTGGAAGCCTACGAGCCAGTTTCTCTTCCTCCTCAGCCACCCAAACTGTGTGGCAAAGGGGAAGGTGGGGGGGCCTGCTGGTCCCTCAGCCAGGAGCGCCTCGTGCCACAGAGGCCTCAGCACTGCTCAAGGGGGAAGGACAGCTCCGGGGAGAAATCGTCACCGAGGCAAAGTGCACAGTGGCCACAGCAGCTGGGTGCAGGCCAGGCAGGAGAGAGCCCGCTGAGGAAGGGAAGCAGCGGGTTGGAACAGGAGGGCACCATTGCATTGCCGCGTCCAGAGCTCCCGCCGGCAGCCGGCGAGTACCTTAATGAACGTTTCCATATTGCCGTTAAACAGCTTATGGTTATAGACTGAGAGAGGCCTAGGTCTCCTCATTTTCTGTGGCTTAGGGGGCAGACATGGGGGCCTGGGAGAAAAGGGAACAGAATCAATCAACAGAACACCAGCACAAAGGCAACGGCAGGGCACGACCTCAGCACCGGCAACAAGAACTAAAGCAAACAGGAGAATCAGCCCCCTGGGAGGGCTCCCCAGGCAGCTCCCTGCACTCTGCAGCCACTCACACAGAGCCCCCCACAGACACCACCCCACGGGGACCTGCAAAGAGAGGATGTGCCCTCTGCTTGCTCCAAAGCCCTTGCAGCAGCCTGGAAACATGCAGCTCAGAGCCACAAAGACTATGAGGAGAGGCTGAGGAAAGGCTGAGGGAGCTGGGGCTCTTCAGCTGGGAAAGAGGAGCCTGAGGGGTGACCCCATGAATGTTGATCAATATGTGAAGGGTGGGTGAAAGGAGGATGGAGCCAGGCTCTGTTCAGGGGCACCCAGTGACAGGACAGGGGACAGTAGATGTGAGCTGGAGCAGAGGAGGTTCCACATCAGTGTGAGAAGGACCTTCTTCCCAGGGAGGGTGCCAGAGCCCTGGCAGGGGCTGCCCAGGGGGGCTGTGGAGTCTCCTTCTGTGGCGAAAGGGACCCAGGAGAATGGCCAAGAGCAGCTTCCTTCACTGCAGCGACAGCAATGCCGTCCTGCTCTCCGGCCATGGCAAGGCAGGGAAGGTCGCTCTTTGTCCTGACAGCCCCTCACTGCCCTGCGGTGCTGGTGGGTGCCCAGCCCTGACACTGCCCAGCTGGCACCGGCAGCACAGAACCTCCAGACAGAAGGTGAGAGATGGAGGTACCCCCTTGCCTGCTAGTTTCCTTCCTGCCCGGAAAGGCAGCCCAGGCTTCACCATCTGCTCCAGCATTTCCAGCAGGGAACGCCGGGCTGTTTGCTGGCACCACAGGTGTCACTGAACTCTAAACGGGGCTCTAAAAGCCACCACGGAGAGAGAGGGGCTGGGTGTGCGCTGGGGGCTCCACTGGCCCACATGTCCCTGCTAGCCAAGCAGCGCTCAGGGCACAGCAGCAGGGCTCTGCGGGGATGCTTTACGGACTGGCCACACAGCGAAGCCTCCCTCGCCCGGTCGCCCCAGCACCCTCTCCTGCTGCAGAGGGATGACAGGCTGTGAACACGCGACGCTCTCAGGCGAAGCCAAGGCCGGCAGAGGCTTGGGGAGACGCATCACAACCCTCCAGTGAACGGGCCGGCAGGGTGGACACCCTCGTGCTGCGTTGCCTGAGCACGACCCGAGCCCAGCTACGCTGCGAGGCGCCGCACAGGGCACGCTGACGCAGCTCGGCACAGCTGGCCAGCCAGAAACTGCGCCGCGGCAAAAACCAGGGCCGGCGTGTCGTCAACCTAAGGAGCACACGCGGGGCTCTGCAGCAGGGGAGCAGGACGGCAGCGTGGGGAGGCTGCGGCCCTCAGCCCACCAGGCTGCCAGCGCACAGCGCTGCGAATGAACCCCGGCAAGCTGAACCCACGGCGAAGCAGAGCAAAGCACCCCCCAGGGCCAGCCCCGCCCGCAAGCCAGTACCTGGAGGGAACTGCTCACCTGGTGGTTCCACATTCGGCTCTTTCACCTACAAAGAAAGACAAGTCCCCATCATCTGTCTGCACCAGCCACAACACAACCACACAGGCACTCACACACACTGACCGCTCGGGTTCTGGGAGCCCCAAGCCAATGGCTGCTGGTGAAAAGCAGCTGAGGGTGCCCAGCGGCTGCTGGCCAAGGGGATGCTGAGCTGGCTGCTGTACAACCCCCACCAGCAGATAGAAACCCAACACTCAGACAAAAGAGAGGGGAAGAGCCTTTGCTAGGACAGGGGGCAGTGGGTGTCAGATGGAACAGGGGAGGTTCCCCATCAGTGTGAGAAGGACCTTCTTCCCAGGGTGACAGGGCCCTGGCAGGGGCTGCCCAGGAGGGTTGAGGAGTCTCCTTCTCTGGAGACATTTCAAACCCACCTGGCTGTGTTCCTATGTGACTGGATCTAGGTGATCCTGCTGTGGCAGGGGATGGGACTGGCTGATCTTTCCAGGTCCCTTCCCAGCCCTAATGCTCTGCAATTCCCACTGACATTAGGGGTTTCTGTGCCATGCAGAGCCCATCGTGCCCAATTCACAAGCCTGAGCACGGCTGGGGCTCTCTGCCGAGGGCTAACAGCCCACGGAATCGCCGGCAGGCGGGCTCTGATCCGGCTGACAACTCTCTCGTTCCCTGCAGCCCGAGTGCAGTGCCTGGATTCCACATAAACGCACCGATGGGATCTGCTGGCTCTGGAAAGCGTCTGTCAGTGCGGGGAACACAACTGAACTCATTCCTCTCGCTGCTTGTGCCTGGCTCCCCAGGCCAGGAGAGCAGAGTTATTCTTCCGCTCTGCCAGACACATGAAAGCAGCATTTGGCTGCACAAAGGCTCTTTCCTGCTCTCCCCTGGCACCTGCGGGAAGCAGCCTGCAGCCAATTCCTCGCTGAAAAAGCAATGAATTCCACAGGGGTGTTTGCAAACCCAGACTCCTTCCTAATGAGGACCAGCTCATGCTGAAACGCAGCGCTCGGCGCTTCTGGGCACAGCGTCTGCTGAACGCCTACACGGCAGCAAGACCCCGTGGCCTGGGAGGAACTCGGGAAGTTTTCCTGTGAATATCTGCCACAGCTGCTTTTGCACAGCTCTGGAGAAATGGAGCCCCGCACAGCTCTTGCGTGAGAGATCGGGGGGAGCCCTGCGAGACAGCGCCCGCTGAGCCTGGCACGGCCCCGCCACGCCGGCACAGAGCCGCTCAGCCTCAGCGAGGAGTCTCTCGGCTGCAGGAGCAGCACAGCAACGGGCACGCAGCATCGTATTCACGCTCATCCCCTCCGTGCCCTGGCAAAAAAGGGAACCCAGCAGCCAGCGGGCAGCAGCAACAGCCACCCATCAGTCACTCAGGGACACGGACGTGGCCAGACTGGTTAAAGGCAGCTCGTGTGCTGGGAGGTTCCTCCCCCGACCCAGCCTGCAACTCACCTTCCCCAAGGGTCTGCTTCAGCAAGTCGTGTTTAGCCTGGAGCTTCGTGATGAGGTTACTGCCGTTCAGATACTCTTTGAACTTCTGGAATGAAAAACAAAAGCCACAAGGCGGGATAAGGCCGCCTGGTGCTGATGCTCGCTTGCCCGGGGGCTGCTGCAGGGCTCAGCAAAGCTGCCAGGCTCTAACAAACCGAGTCAGACCGCCGCAGGGCTGAAGGCTAATCACTCCTCACGGCTCCAGCCACAGTCCCAACGATCTTACTAGCCCGGTCTCCCTGGTGCTGCACCTCCTGCCCGGGAATGCAAGGAGCTCCAAAGAGGAGAGTTCAAAGCAAACTCTCTTTTGTCAGGCTTCTGGGAACAGCCTGGGAAATCAAAGAGGCCTCCCCTGCGCTGCGAGGGGCTCTGCCTTTGTGCTCCCAGCACAGAGACCTTCCCAGGGCAGGCGCCGTCAGACCCTGCGTGCACCGGGCAGCACAGCCTCTCCTTCGCAGAGACGCTCTGCACCTGCCGACACTCCAGAGCAGGCTCTTTTGAGGGTGAGAGCAGTGTGGGAGACCAGCAGAGACCGGGAATGAGAAACCTCTGCAAGAGAGCATTAGAAAGGCTCCAAGTCAGCTCAGAACGAAAAGTGATGATCTCCCCTCTGACCTGGAATAACAACGCCATCACGAGAGAGCAGCAGCTTTTCTGTGGATGTAGGAGGAACCACAAAGCTGCTCTGGACTTCAGCCTAAGGAGCCTCTGCTGAGCTGATGGCTCCTCACTTACACTTCAGGTGGGACAGAGAACCTTGGACCTAGAGCACCAAGGCTGCTGGGGGGGACACAGTGCAGTTGCCTCCACCCCACAGGCACACAACAGCTGGGCTCTGCATAGTCAGGCTCCACAAAGCCAGGCTGTCACAGCTTGCTCCAGTGACCTGCATGAGGCACAAGGGACCGTCTGTGTCACCCACGGGCAGGTGTTAGCTGTGAAGGCCAGAAGAGGAAGGCTCGGCTGATGGTTCAGAATGGCAAAGGCCTCCAGGTAAAGCCCCAGGACGGTGGCAGACTGCAGGGCTGGCAGGGTCTGCTCCCTGCCCTGAGTTCTGCAAGGTTCTGCTCGCAACTGGTTGCTCCAGTTGTTCCTTCAGGAGCAGCAAGGCAGACACTGGACTGCCAGCCCCGATGCACTGCTCTGCACTGCGAACTGCATCCCAGCCCTGAATCAGACAGGGACAAGCACTTCAAGTGACTGGCTCGGCTCTTGCCCTTCGCTAATGAGCACAGGAATCGGGGCTCAGCCCTAGCAATGACTGCTGCAAGTCTTGCGTCAACGAGAGGGGACTCACCGTAAAGTAGAACATCTCTGTCTCCTGCTGGTTGGCCCTCCTCTTGGCAATGTTTATTTTGCTCATGTAGGTCTCTGATGCAGCCGACTTGACCGACTCAGTGGAGCGACTGTGCTGGAAGGCGTCCGAGACATCAAAATCCTCCACCGTCAGCATGTCCTGCAGGGTCTGCATCGTGGCGTCCAGAGTTTTTCGGACCTGTCAGGAACAGAAGCCGGGGCAGTGCTGAAGCAGACTGGGTTAGAGACACAGGCCAGCAAGCAGCTCCTCAGCGCCGGGCTCTTGCGCTGGCTGCGGGCCCTGGGAGCTCTCAGCACTGTCACAGGAAGGACCCAACACCCAAGCACACCAGGAAACCCCCCGTGTAAGGGGAGAAAGGCTCAGCAGGACTGCTGTTGAGACCAAACACTAGACTCGGAGTAGCTCCTTACCTCTTCATTCTCAATCTTGAGGGTCGCTAGTCGTGACTGCAGCTGGTGGTACCTCATCAGCAGCTCGGTCTGCACAGGCTGCTGTGCACTGACCTGACACACCTGGGACACACAGACAGGAGGGCAGTCAGTGGGTCAACCCCCCGGGCACTTAAATACGTCCGTGATTCCCTCCGGCACCCATGAGCTTCTCACATCAGCCAGTTTCCAACCAGCACTGCCTTGGATCCGGGCCAGTACAAGGCATCTTCCACCCAACGCTTGAACACTGAGCGTTCCAGTGTTCAGTGAACTGAAGACTCCCAGTTCCAGCAGGTAAATCAAAGCTCTGCTTTACCAGTCTGCTGGGCCACTCAGCCGAGAGCCAGCCCATGCGATTCCTAACTGGGAGAGCATGGGGCTGGAGGCAGACTGACGGGAGGAGCCCTAACAAACCGCCAGCAGCAGTGTGTGAGAACAGCGGTGAGGGGTAACGGGAGCCAGAAGGAACCTAACGGTGATGGTTCAGACGAGGAGGGAGGCAGCCCTGCAGCCCCTCGGGTACCCTACCTCATCCCCCATGTGAGGCTGGAACTCGAACTTGAGCGGCGGGCAGAAGACCTGGTTGCACATGTCCATGATGGTGTGCTTGTCGCTCCGGGCGTCCAGGTTGTCCACGGCGTTCTCGATGATGTCCAGGCCCTCATGGCGGGAGGTTTCCAGGTTGTACTCAGCAGACAGGTAGGTCCTGAAGGTGCGAGCGAGGCTGGCGTGGAATCCCAGGTCGCAGCACTGAGAAACACCGAGGCAGGCTCTGGTCACGCACAGTCACACCCCAGCTCTGGAGGGTCACGCGGACGTTAAGCGCCCAAAGAGCACCGCGCGTCCCACAGAGCCACCGGCCCTGCCTTGCCCGGGCACATTCAACAGCAAAGCCAGACAGAAACGTCCTTCCTGGAAGGGCACAGGATGCTCTCCGATGGGACAGGAGAGAAGTTCTCCCAGAAGCACAGCTCTCCCTGGCTGCTTGCTCAGCTCTGGCTGTTACCAACCCGCCAGCACATGCAGTGAACCTGCTGAACCCCAGGTGAGGCCCCACAATACCCAGCACCAGGAGGCCCAGCAGGTCACAACGGGCTACAGAACAGAGAAGAATGATCGCTGGTGTCACCTCAGTGACCCTGATGAGACCAACTTGCCCGCAGCGGCAGAGCTCCCTGCCGGGAGCTGGCACTGCAGAGGCACCTTCTCCGGGCTCAGCACCCACAGGCTCTACTGAGCCGATGCTGAGAGCCGCAGGGAGCGGTTCTGCATCAGAGCCGCAGAGCTGACAGACTCGAAGTGAAAGATGAAAACTCGCTGGTGCCACGAGCAGCTCCGGCTAAAGAAGTCATCTTGTGCTTCTGCCGATTGGAGGAGACAGCCCTCACCTCGGATCAAGTCACACTCAGGGCTGCAATCAGTTCGCTCTGCACTGAGGGCAGCAGCAAAACCCCATGGGGCCGATTCCCACTCGCAGCCCCACATGCTCGGCCTGCCCACCCCCAGCCAGCCTAGCAAAGGACCCACGCGGTGCTGAGGACTTCTGCAGCGACTACCAAGTCCTCCTAATCCACCGCTTAGCCTGAGTCTCTTTAGCTGCTGATCTTCGTCGAACACAAGGGCAGCTCTCTCTGCCTTCAGGAGTCGGCAGGCAACACACACAACAAGGAATGGGGGGCAAAGAACATCTCCCTGATGAGCACTGTCCGTCGGTGCCGATGGCAGCAGCCACTCCCGACACCCACAAACCAAAAACCCTGGCCAGGCATTTCCCTGACAGCCACAGCCCTTGAAGCCTCCGGGGATCAGCACCGTGCCAGCTGCTCCACACACTGGTACCCAGAGGAGAAAAGAGTGAGCAGGGACTTCCACCAAGTTCCCGTTGGAGCACACAGAGGGGAGGGGAAGGGAAGAAAGGCAAAGAAAAGACTTCAAACTCTGGCTCCCAGCTCCAGAACAAACAGCATTTTCTCACCCCTCCAACCCCTTTGATGGAAAATAAATTAGAACCACAACTAACAATCCCTGGTGCTTCTGCAGCCCTTTCATGTGCAGAGCTCAAAGCTCGTCCTGGGTTAACTCACTGAGCCTGGCAACAGCCCTGCAAGGGCTGGAAACGTTCGTGTTCCCCTGGAGAAAGGAACCCACAGCCTGCGGCTCAGGCGGGCTGGGCTTGGCCAAACCACCAGGGAAGCAGCCGTGTGGGAGACTCCGTGTGAGTGAGAGTCGTCCGTGTGCTCCTACCACACACCCCAGATCTGCACCACAGGAGGGGCCACGGCTGCAGAAGACCAGTAACCCCAGTGCCAGGCACCCCAGTTAAGACACAGGAGTGGGAACAGCTACTGAAAGGTTCATGCACAGCCAGGAGGAAAGTCAGAGTCTCCAGCCCTGCACAAGCATCTCGATGTCCTCCCCCAGATAACTGCAGCCAGGCAGCTAAGGGAGAGCCAGTTCATGCCAGGACATAGATATCAGTCTGAGAAGGACCTTCTTCCCTGTGAGGGTGCCAGAGCCCTGGATGGGGCTGCCCAGGAGGTTGTGGAGTCTCCTTCTCTGGAGACATTTCAAACCCACCTGGCCATGTTCCTGTGTGACTGGATCTGGGGGATCCTGCTGTGGCAGGGAGACTGGGCTGGATGATCTTTCGAGGTCCCTTCCCATCCCTAATGCTCTGTGATAAATCAGGATCTCTTCATTCAATCCTGTGGTTCCTGCAGAGTGAACCAGGCTGGTGGAACACACCGGGAGAGCTGCTGCCAGCACTGGCTCTGCAGGCACAGACATGCCCAGGCCATCAGCCACCAAGGGAAACAAACACAGCCAGAGCTGCAGGAGATGCCTACAAACAGACCCTAATGAAGTGGTCTGTGGCTTCAGAGCCACTTCTGAGTCTCCCTCTTATTCAGGAGGCTGAATCCCACATGTGATATGCAGCCCTGGTGACCAACAGCCCAGCTCAGCCAGTCTCACTGCTAGGGCTGTGGGGAGCTCATGGCACATCCCAGGGTAAAACTGGGCATCCCAGCCAGCCTGTCCTTGGGCACCTTGCTCATTAGCTACCAGCAGCCAGCCTCTCCATCCATAACCAGCTACCAGCAGCCAGCCTCTCCATCCATAACCAGCTACCAGCAGCCAGCCTCTCCATCCTTAACCAGCTACCAGCCTCCTCACCCTCCACAGCAGCCGGAATCAAACCTCTTGCTTTCTCCCTTAGTTTTCCTTTGCTCTCAGGGTTCACTCGGTGCTTGCACGCAGCTCACACTTTATGGCCTCTAGTCTCCTGACACTGCTGCAGAACCTGGAGCTTCCCTGCCAGGTCCGTAAAGCCTAGCAGAGATGTCTGGATTCACAGCTCTGGCTGCTGTTGCTGCGTCCTCACTGGACCCCATGAAAAACACCACTGCCACCAGCTGAGGGACTGAGCAGTTTGGCACCACCACGCAAGGTTAAGTTCCTCAGGCCTGCCTTCCTTCTCTTGCTCGTCCCAGATGAGGCAAACACTAGCCCAAGAGAAGCAGCTACGGTTTCGGAAGGATTCGCAGGAGGCTGCTCAGGTCCCTGCTCAGGTCAGCCCGTACTGACACCGACACCTCCCTGCTAGAGCCAGCGGCACCTTCCACGTGAGCGCTGCAAAACGCTCTGCAGCCGCTCCACACACAGCTCCAGAGGGGTGGAGAAGCAGCGCTATCTGCCCTGCACACCCGTGGCCAAAGAGGTGACCTTGGCCACACAGCCAATGACAGAAACGAGAGGAACCCCGGCACCCCGACTCCCTGCGGAGGGAAGGGGCACAGCACTGTGCTTTAGGTCCCGCCGCGTTCGATCCTCTCCGTGTTCTTCCTCAAGGACGAAACAAAAGGCTGCTGGAGAGAGGGAGGGCTGGACACGCTCTGCGCCGCTTCACAGCTCCGCTGATGGAGCTTTACATTTCTCATTAAGGCCACAGCCCCGGGAGACTCTCTGCCCTCTCCCGGCACAGCTGGGGCCTCCCTCCTCGCCAGAGCAGGAGATTAGCACGAGGGCTTTGTCAGAGAAGTCCCTGCTCTGTGGCACCGCTGAGGACACAAGAAAGGCCAAGGCTGTGACACGGAGCCACCAGGCGCTGGGGGAAATGCTGCTCCAGTGGTACCCATGGTTCAGACCTGGGTACAAACAGACAGCTGGACATGGTCCCAGGGTGTGGGAGAGCCCCGCCGCCCCTCCATGTCCCTGCAGGTCACCCTGGTATCATTAATCCACCCCTCAGGGGCTGGTGGGGAGACAGAAGCATCTACGTGATTGCAGTAGATGGACCCTGCTGGGATGATGGGAAGGCCAGCCCTGTGCAGCTGTGAAGTCCCTCCGAAGTCACTTGCCTCCCATCACAGAATGACAGAACATGAGGGATTGGAAGGGACCCTGAAAGATCAGCCAGTCCAATCCTCCTGCCACAGCAGGATCCCCTAGATCCAGTTGCACAGGAACATGGCCAGGAGGGTTTGAAACGTCTCCGGAGAAGGAGACTCCACAACCCCCCTGGGCAGCCCCTGCCAGGGCTCTGGCACCCCCCCGGGAAGAAGGTCCTTCTCACACTGATGTGGGACCTCCTCTGCTCCAGCTCACACCCGCTGCCCCTTGTCCTGTCACTGGGTGCCCCTGAGCAGAACCTGGCTCCATCCTCCTCACACCCACCCTTCCCATATTGATCAACATCCATGGGTCACCCCTCAGGCTCCTTGTTTCCCAGCTGCAGAGCCCCAGCTCCCTCAGCCTTTCCTCAGCAGCGAGATGCTCCTCTCCCTCCATCATCCCCATGGTCCCTCCCTCCAGACACAAGATCCATGGGGCAAGGCCGGCTGTACAAGGTTCACCAAGGCCAAGTGCTGTGGTTTCAGATTCCCCTCTCCTGGAGCGCTCTGACAGCCTTCCTGTCCTGCACTGAGGGGACCAAACCAGGGCCCCCGGTGCAGCTCTCACACTGCAGATGTCGTTTTCGCTGGTGAACCAGACCATTGGGGGGAGTTTAGCTGCACGGAGCCAGAGATGCTTTAGTTCAAGTCCCTGAGGGGATTCCTGGAGTGCAGAAGCAAAGCCTTCTGCTGACTCCAGTGGAAGCCAGAACTCAAGTGGAACTCAGCAGCTCTCCAGGAACCCAAAGTCCCCAAATCTCCCTGAAAAGCAGTTCTCTGGTTTAAAAAATAAACAGGTGCTTTAAAAAATAAACACAAGCAGAACCCCCACCATCCCACCGCACTGCTCAAAAGCCTCTGTGATCAAGTTATTCGGATTTGATTGTGGCCAAACACATCTTAAACACTAAAGAGAACAGAAAGGACTCTTTAGCAGCTGCCCACGGGGGTTGCAGAGTCTCCTTCTCTGGACACGTTTCAAACCTGCCTGGCCATGTTCCTGTGCCACTGGATCAGGGGAGCCTGCTGTGGTAGGGGTAACAGATGATCTTTTGAGGTCCCCTCAAAGCCCTAGTGCTCAGGGATTCTGTGACGAGCTTGGAATGCTTCATCCCCTCTCAGAATCTTGAGATCATCAGCGCTTTTGCATCAGACTGGCTGGAGTCAGTGCTCAGGAGAACGAACACCCGTCAGTCGGTTAATGAAGGAGACCAAAGACTCCCCCACGTTTCCATCTCATCCGTTCAGGCAGCAGTGAGGCCAGGACTCGCTCAGTACTTACAGACCGATGATGTTCGTGCTCGCTGGAGCAGGAAGCAGCTCTGCATTGTGCCGTCTGCACCGCTGTGAAGATGCTCAATGAAGGGAGAAATGGAAATCCCTCCTCTGAGGAGGTTCAAAGCAGCTGGAGGAGCGGCTGACACAGAGGGTCAATCCCCAGCACCCCTAGGAAACCTGCTCCCAGCAGTTCCCACCCCGAGGCCGTGTGTGCAGCCAGGAAAGCGCTTCCACACCACAGGATTGCTGAGCAGAGCCAAGTGCTGCTCCCACCGACGGACCTGCAGGTGGGCGTAGCAGGAATAAAACACCTCCTGCATCAACAGCAAACCCAAGGATGCGCCTGACCTTCACAAGTGTTTCTCAATCTCAAATGCAAGCCAAGGAGGACACCTCAGGCTCACCCCGAGGCACACTCTCCTCCAGAGGCTGTGCACTGGAGAAGCTCCACCTGCAGCACATCCCCTGGTATGGGACCCACAGCAGCCCAAGAGTTGCTTTACCAGGGAGAGAAGCACCACGTCACCCACTGTGCTGCATGACCACCAGGGCACCACAAAGCTCAGAGGCTGACCCTGAGAGATCATGGGTGCCCCATCATCGCAGGTGTCCAAGACACTTGGACAGGGCTCAGTGCAACCTCATCCAGCTGAGTTTGTCCTTGTCCACAGCAGGGTGGTGGAACTAGATTATCTTTAAAGATCCCTTCCAGCCCAACCCCTTCTGCAAGCCTGTGGCTCCCACACCACAGCAGCTCCAGCTCTGCTCAGACTGCTCTGTCAGCTGGGGGACAGTTAAGAGTGAGGGGGCAGCCGGGAGGAAGAAGAGCACCACAGGGGAAAAACGCAGTCCAGACCCTACTGCACATTCTCAGGCCCCAACAAACACCCCCTCATTAGCAGCACGTGAAGGTCCAGCTGAGGAGCAGGGCAGGCTCGGGAGCTCGCTGAGCGCCCACCCGCAGGCAGCAGGCGGGAGGCACTTACATCGATGAGGTCAGACACGTCGTGGATGTAGTATTTGCTGACAGCCGCGTTGGTGGCCGCCAGGTTCAGCAGGTAGTCATTCCGGGCTTTAGTGCACTTCAGCTTGTTCTCAGAGTACTTGGCTTGTCTCTGCAAGAGCAAAACAGAGCGTCAGAGCACAGACAGACGCTACTGGCACAGCTCCTCCTGCTGCAGAGCCCCACAGCTGCCCGCGGCCTGGGCGGGATGTGTTCGTTCATGAACTCCGGTACCAGCGCTCTTGAGCACCTGAGCATCTCCATTACCGGTAGCCAGCACACACTGAGCACAGAGGTGCCCTGAGCAGCCCAGCACAGTCACTCTTCCTGGGGGACAGCAGGATGGCCAGCAGCCAGCAATGAGCCAGCAATGAGCCAGCAATGAGCCAGCAATGAGCAGTGGCATCCTGGGGTGGATCAGAAGCGGGGTGGTTAGCAGCTCAAGAGAGGTTCTCCCTATCTCTGCTCTAGCCTGCCAAGACCACACCTAGAACGTTGTGTCCGGGTCTGGGCCCCTCAGCTCCAAAAGGACACAGAGCTGCTGGAGAGAGCCCAGCACAGAGCCACAGGGGTGATGGAGGGAGGGGAGCATCTCCCTGCTGAGGAAAGGCTGAGGGAGCTGGGGCTCTGCAGCTGGGAAACAAGGAGCCTGAGGGGTGACCCCATGGATGTTGATCAATATGGGAAGGGTGGGTGTCAGGAGGATGGAGCCAGGCTCTGCTCAGGGGCACCCAGTGACAGGACAGGGGGCAGTGGGTGTGAGCTGGAACAGAGGAGGTTCCACATCAGTGTGGGAAGAACCTTGTTCCCAGTGAGGGTGCCAGAGCCCTGGCAGGGGCTGCCCAGGGGGGTTGTGGAGTCTGCTTCTCTGGAGACGTTTCAAACTCACCTGGACATGTTCCTGTGCAACTGGATCTAGGGGATCCTGCTGTGTCAGGGGGATTGCACTGGCTGATCTTTCCAGGACCCGTCCAACCCCTAACGTTCTGTGATTCATCTCTGCGCTCACGGAGGTCTCGGCACCAATCACAACGAGAGGGACGCACTTTCCTCCCAGAGCCGCTGCCACGCGCTCTGACCTGCTCCAGATCTCTGCAGCTGCACCCAAGGGGACTCTGGCCCAGAGGCCCAAGCTGCAGAATTTAGAACAGGCCCCAGATTTCAAAGCTCGGCAGGAAAGCAGATGTGCTGGGCTCTGGGGCATCTGCTCAGGCAGATCAATAGACTAAAGGTTTAGCACTGACGATTAACCCTTTGAAGCAGAGCGCTGCTAGACACGTCCCAGCGCCTGGGCGGCAGGCGAGCAAACACCTCCTGGCTGGGGAAGCTCCCACCTTTCCTCCAAAGTGAACAGAGAGATCGCAGTGCTGGAGATGCTGAGATGTGGAGGCATCTGCTGAAGCCGGAACGGAGCTGTGTTTGGGTGTGCAAAGCCCTCTGGCCACTGCACGGGGCTCCCAGGCAGGACGCGGCCCCGTCACTGCATAGATCCAGCCCGGTTTCCCTGCCACAAGGCTCTGGCTGAGGGAACCCCCGGAAGTGCTGCCTCACTGCTACAAGCACTTGGTTTGTTTAAAGTCAGCCACGACCCCCCATGTGTGGCCCTGAGATCACGGCTGTACAGAGCCAGGCACAGCAGTCCGCTCCCTCCTCAGGAGTCACCATCCAGGGCCAAACCCTCGTGCCCACGGGGTGCCCTCACCCCAGCCTGGGTCCCCATCCTTCCCTCTCATCTACCTTCTCCTTCATCTTCTCAATCTTCTTGACGGAGCTCCTCCGCTGAGGCCGGTCCTCGTGCCGCAGCAGGTTCACGCTGATGTCTCCAGACTTGTTGAACTGCTTCTCCTCCTGCTTCTCTGCCTCCTTCAGCTTGCTCTCTGCACTGATGCTTTCTGCGTGGTACATGTGGTAGGTCTTCATCACCTGAGGAACAAGGAAGCGGTGAGTCTCACGGTCACACCAGGCCCTTCCAACCCAACCACTGCCATGGCTGTATGACCAGTGTGCAAGGAAATGACAGCCGTGGGCAGCGTGGAGCAGTCTCAGTTGAGCCAGGGCTGCCCGAGGCCACTGTGGCACTAAGGAACACCAAGGTGGGCAGGAAAGGCCACCAAACGAACCCGACCGCTCGCCCTATCTTGCAACAGCACAGAGCTGGTGTAGGAGCCCTTGTCCAGGAGCCCTTGTCCGCGCTGCAGGGCCAGGCCCGATGCACCTCCAGCACTCATCTCTTCAAAGAGCACCACAAGCCTTCCCACAGGGACACTCCAGCTTTGCAGCTGGGAGAAGGGTCTCCATGACAGGAGACTGTGAGGAGGCCAAAGTCAACCTCAAGTCCTCCTGTCCTACACTTGAGCTTGCTAAGCCAACCCATCAACACAAGCCCTGCTTAGACGGGGGGTGCTTAGCAGACAGAGAGAGGTGCTCTGACCCCCCTGCTCTGCCCTGCTGAGACCACAGCTGGAATCTGGTGTCCGGTTGTGGGCCCCTCAGCTCCAGAAGGGGACACAGCTGCTGGAGAGAGCCCAGAGCAGGGCCATAGAGATGATGGAGGATGGGGAGCATCTCCCTGCTGAGGAAAGGCTGGGGGAGCTGGGGCTTTTGAGCTGGAAAACAAGAAGCCTGAGGGGTGACCCCATGGATGTTGATGAAAGGGCAGGCATCAGGAGGATGGAGCCAGGTTCTGCTCAGGGGCACCCAGTGACAGGACAAGGGGCAGCGGGTGTGAGCTGGAGCAGAGGAGGTTCCACATCAGTGTGAGAAGGACCTTGTTCCCAGTGAGGGTGTCAGAGCCCTGGCAGGGGCTGCCCAGGGGGTTGTGGAGTCTCCTTCTCTGGAGACATTTCAAACCCTCCTGGCCATGTTCCTGTGCAACTGGATCTAGGGGATCCTGCTCTGGCAGGGAGACAGGCCTGGATGATCTTTGGAGGTCCCTTCCAAATCCTAATGGTCTGTGATTCTGTGATTCCACCACCCTGACAACAGATTCCATCTTGAAGGTGAAAGAACAGCAAGTTTCAAGCAGAAATGGAGTTGACCTCCCAGCACCACTTAATTCACCTCTTGTGGCTGCTGGTCAGCACAGCTGGTGCTGGGGTGAGCACTGCAGCAGCATCGAGTCCTTCAAATTCACAGCAGCCATCCGTGACTCTGGATAGACGATGCTGATCTGCTGCCAGGAAAACTCCTGCAGGAAGAACTTCCAGCACAACCCTTCCTTTCACACAGCGGAGCCCAGAGGGCCTGCTGTGATCGCTGTAATGGAGCTGGCAAGAGGAGCACATCTGCTCTTCTCCCTTTATGCCTTTAGTCACGTTGTCCCCTTTTATCTTCTCCCTCCAGAACATGGATGGTTTGTTTCTCATTGCCCTGACAGGGCTGGAGATGCCTGGCTTCATGTTGCAGATCCATCTCATGCAGTGCCCAGGCACCGCGGGCACTGGGATGGGCACCTCGAGCCCCGCGAGTTAAACCAGAGCAGGAACCCACAAGAGGAGAGGGACATTGCACAAACCCTAACGAAGAAAATGCAGAGTCTTCCTCGGCCCTGGCTGTCAGCAGGAACCAGGAGTGCTTAACTTGGATGAGGTTAGGCTGGAACACACGATCTCTCCTCTTGCCAACCACCTACAAACGAGCTCCCAGTGCTACAGCAAAGCACAAAGGTGCCTGCACAGGGCTCACAGCTGCACGAACTGCAGGAAACAGCTGGCAGAGGCTCCTGCTTTTTGTTTCCCAGCTGTTTTGCTTCAGTATTCTGAAGATTCTAACACAGATTTCAGCCACCTCCTTCACCCTGCAGCTTCTGCAGGGAATGTCACAGGACACAGACCAGACCATTCCTGGGATTTCCTAAGGAGAAAGACACAAGACTTTGCTGAGGCCACAAAGACAATGAAGGGAGAGGAGCATCTCCCTGCTAAGGCTGAGGGAGCTGGGGCTCTGCAGCTGGGAAACAAGGAGCCTGAGGGGTGACCCCATGAATGTTGATCAAGATGGGAAGGGTGGGTGTCAGGAGGATGGAGCCAGGCTCTGCTCAGGGGCACCCAGTGACAGGACAAGGGGCAGTGGGTGTGAGCTGGAGCAGAGGAGGTTCCACATCAGTGTGAGAAGGACCTTCTTCCCGGGGGGGTGCCAGAGCCCTGGCAGGGGCTGCCCAGGGGAGTTGTGGAGTCTCCTTCTCTGGTGACGTTTCAAACCCTCCTGTACTGCTCCTGTGTGACTGGAACTAGGGGATCCTGCTGTGGTGGGGGATTGGGACTGGATGGTCTTCTGAGGTCCCTTCCAATCCCTCATGTTCTGTGATTCTGTGTGGTTCTTCATCTTTGCTGTCTCCCTCCTTCTGTGAGAATCACGGAGAGGGGAACAAGGAAAGTCCTGCCTTTGAGCAGTCAGGCAGCAGCGAGGCACCTTTCCCCAGCACCCAAAGAGGCCCTAAGGCAGCACAGCAGAGAAACTCCGCAGCTAAAAGGTGTCCCAAGTCACAGGAGGCCACGGGACTGCTGCCTAACACAGAAACTCGAGCAGCTCATCCCTCATTTCGGCTCTGCTGCAGGCCTGGGCACTCGGGCTGGAGACCCTTTTCCGTGAGCTGGAGGGGGAGTGTCGACAACTGGAGGAGAGGGCAGGGCTGCACCGCACAGAGCCCTCCACTGTGGGCTGGGACCTCGGCACTGGCTCTTAGGAAATCCTTTGCTAGCAACAGGGACACACTCCCAAACAACAGCCTTTTCATAGAATCATAAGGGATTGGAAGAACCTCGAAGCGGTGCCCCCAGATCACAGCGTCCCTGGGGCTGAAGTGGACGCCACCCCGTACCAAGCGTGTTCCTCACAGCTGCCACTCAGCTCGTGCTGGGATGTCTCAGGGATTCTCCTGTCTGGTTCACTGCCTTCTTTAGCTTTGCACAGGGACTACCTGCGCTGCAGCAACAGCTCTCTGATCCACAGCTCCCTCGTGCCCCCTTGGCGCTGGCCACGCACCCTGAAGCTGTTCTGACCCCCCGCGGGAGCAGACTGTACGTCAGGAACACCACGAGGCCCGATCTATCCCACGGCTCAGGGACAGCTGCCAGCTGGAGGGGAACTGGTTAGCACTGAGCGGATGTACGAGGCTCACATTTACCCAGCAGGGCTGCTGCTTCTTCACGTTTCACCACCGCTTCTGAACCAAGTGGTTTCTTCCCTCCACCTTCCCCGCCAGGCGACGCAGTGGGTTTGTTATCTCGGCAGCGAGGTCAGTTCACAGCCAACACAAAGCTCTCCCAGCCATCCCAGTCTGGTTCCCCACCCACATACGCTGTGCTCAGCATTTGGGAGCAGAGGGGAAGGAAATCCCTGCTCCAGTTCTGCTGCAGCCTCAGCAGAAGCACAATTGCTCTCCATGCTCTGGCTTCCGACCTCAGCGCTCCTCTAACCCTCGAGCTGTCCCAACTGTGTCCCTCAGGCTTAGTCCCAAGTGCGCTGGTCCACAGGTGTTACGGTCACTCCAGCCCTTACTGGTTCCTCCTCGTTTGCCATCAGTCCTGCTGCTGTTGTGACTTCTCTTCGTTAGTCACCAGCTACCACAGCTTGCGACAGTCAGCCACCAAGAGCGCGTCCCAGGGCCGCTTTCCAATCCAGCCTGGCTGTCCACCCACACGGCAGGTCTCACACAGCTCGAGTCCTTCAAAACCAGGGCAGACACAAACCCGTGAGGACATCTATGGCAGAAGAGTCGGGCTGTTCACACTCAGCTATTCAGGGCTGTTTTTCAAGGAGATGAAATAAAGCGACTGTTGAGGAACAAACCTACTGCAGGGTTATTTCTGCACCGGCATCAGACACAACCAAAGACAGCAGACACATCCTCTCCGTGTTCCAACACAGGACAGACAGGCTTCCCACTGCTGTGGCGATCCCGAGCCGCAAGGAGACAAAAGCAACAAGGGGTGGATCAGAACAGGGGGTGGTTAATAGACCGAGAGAGGTCCTCCGACTCCTCTGCACTGTTCTGCTGAGACCACAGCTGGAATCTCATGTCCAGCTCTGGGCCCCTCAGCTCCACAAGGACACAGAGCTGCTGGAGAGAGCCCAGCACAGAGCCACAGGGATGATGGAGGGAGGGGAGCATCTCCCTGCTGGGGAAAGGCTGAGGGAGCTGTGGCTCTGGAGCTGGGAGAAAAGAAGCCTGAGGAGTGACCCCAATTCCGAATGCTGATCAATATGTGAAGGGTGGGTGTGAGGAGGATGGAGCCAGGCTCTGCTCAGGGGCACCCAGTGACAGGACAAGGGGCAGCAGGTGTGAGCTGGAGCAGAGGAGGTTTCACATCAGAGAAGGACCTTCTTCCCAGTGAGGGTGCCAGAGCCCTGGCAGGGGCTGCCCAGGGGGGTTGTGGAGTCTCCTTCTCTGGAGACCTTTCAAACCCACCTGGACATGTTCCTGAGCAAACTGGATCTAGGGGATCCTGCTGTGGCAGGGGGATGGGACTGGATGGTCTTTCGAGGTCCCTTCCCATCCCTAACATTCAGTGATCCTGTGATTCCGTGACTTCTACTGCCCTTCCTGAAGAGGCGTGTCCTGACAGACCGCGTGTCACCGCAGCTGGAGGGACAGACAGGTCTGCAACCAGAGTCCTCCTGGGGGCAGGGAGATGAACCCGAGCCCACACAAGCTCAAAGCCTGAAGCGTTCCCCAGCACAAGGCCCTGCTCAGCCATCACCCACAGGCTCCAGCCTGACCTGAGCAGGCCAGCTCTCAGACACAGATCAGCTCTGCCAGAGCACAACACAACTTCAGAGCCACCAGCGCCTGGCAGAAACCACCAAGCAAGGGAACACGGAAAGGGGCAGCGTGGTGCTGAGGGGCTGGCAGGTGAGAGCGCTGCGGACGACGAGGGATCGCACGGGTCACGTCCCAAAACAGCTCTGGTTACAAATCAGTGTCACAATCTGCTGCTCACTGCGGCTGCAGAAGCCCCTCATGGCAGGACTGCCGGGAAACCCTCCTGCGCTGCCGTCAGACCCGGCGAAGAGTGAAATGTGCCCAGCACAAGAGGAACGAGCAGGCTGTGCCAGGGATGGCAGGAGGGAGAGCAAACTCCTCGAGGCACTGCACCGCCAGTCTTCTGCAGCACCGGGCACTGCCTGCGCCACCCTCCCGCACAGGCTGGCCGCGGGCAGCGGCAGCTCCTCACTCACCGTGTAGAGCTCATTGGTGACTTTCAGGAGCTCCTCGTGCATTTGCAGGCCAATCTCCTTACTCTGGAAGACAAAAAGAAGAGGGAGACCCTGTTAGGCTCACGAGGTGCACTTCTGGAAGGAAAGTGCACTCTGCAGGGAACAGCGAAGCTGCAGGACTCCCCAGCACCACAGAAGAAGAAATGAGGTGACTCTTTATCCCCAACTAGCTGAACAAAGGTCTGAGGAAGTTATCCAGCGCTGTCAGACTACTGGCAGGGGACACCAGGGCTCCAGCCAGAGGAGCAGAGTCTGGGGACACTGGTGAGCTGGTAGGACAGGCCAGCAGCAAGCTGTCATCTTAAATCCTGTCACCAACCCACTCCTGCCAGGGCCTGAAGTCTTTGTTCCCAGCCCTTCCAAGATCCAAGATGCCCAAGTAGGTGCTGTTGATCCCCAGCAGAGGCATTCACACCCCTTACAGAGAACAAAGCCACAGCAACTCCTCTGGAGCCTACAGCTTTTCCTTTCCCCCCCTCAGTCGCCAGTGCCGTGGGTGGCCCTTGGCAGCACCACTGCCTCTGGGCGATGCCCATGTCCAACACTTCCTGCTCCCTCAGAGACCCTCCCTCTCCTGGCTCCCCTGCAAACACAAGACTTGCAGTTCTTGGCCCTGCAGGTGACTTCACAAGCCCATGGAGGCTTTAATTCCAGGTATTAGTTTACAAACAAGCCAGCCCCGAAGCATAAGAGCAGCCCCAGGGGCCTTGTTTACAGCCCTTCAGCGCTGCTGGCTGACATCTGTCTGCTCCATAGCTGAAAGGATAGTGTTGACACTGCTGCCAACCCACATCTGGGCTCCGTGCTCCCGTGTGGGAGCGGAAAAGCCCGAGCACAGATGGTCTCCTCTGCCAACCCGCCGGTGACAGCGGAGCTTCAGAGCAAAGCAGCGCTTGGAGCTCCTCTGATTTCCTACACATCCCGGCCAAGCCAACGCACGTGAGTGCAAACCGCACGGCGCGCAGCAGCCCTCGTGCCGGCCGGGAACCGCTGCGCTCGTGCTTGAGGGCCACGCTCGCCCACAGATCACCCGACCCGGGTTTGGAGACCACGGCGAGCAACACCGCACAGCCCGACTGGCTGATCCTGCAGGCACTCAGAATGCCAGGATCACCCTGCTTGGGAGGGGCCTCCCAGATCACCAAGTCCAGCCAGACCCAAAACAACAACAAACCCCCGCACCTGATGGATCAGCAACCACAAACTAATCCCACTCCAACCCTATCCCTATTGCAGGGCATGAAGCACCATGGCCACACTGTTCTTAAGCACCTCCAGGATGGGGGTTCAACCCCCTCCCTGGGAAGGCCCTTCCAGTGCCCAACCACTCTTGCTGTAAAGAATCTCTTCCTAAGATCCAACGTAAACCTCCCCTGCCTCAACTTCAGACCGCTGCCCCCGGCTCTGTCAGCAGTTACTAAGGAGAAGAGGCCAATACCCACCTCTCCACAATCTCCTTTCAGGTAGCTGTAGAGGGCAGTGAGGTCCCCCCTCAGCTTCCTCTTCTCCAAACAAACCCTGCCCAGCTCCTGCAGCCTCTCCTCACACGACCAGTTCTCCAAACCCCTCACTCCTCTGCCCTGGACACGCTCACAGAGGTGAATCCAGAATGACAGGCAGTAGTGCTTTGCCCCTGTGCTCAGGACTGACCGCCTGTGCGCAGTCACCTCACTGCCTGGGCCCCACATGTACCGTCCTCACCCACCTAGGAGACCCGGCGGGCTCCCTAAAGCCACCTGCTGCCGGACTCGCCATTCCCAGCCCACTGCACAGCTCAGAATGAAGACTATTGCTGGCCCGAGCACTTTATATTTCAAGTTTACCTCGACCTCCTGATTCCAGTCTAGCCCTGCTTCTGCCTCGCCTTCAGCAGCTCATTGGCACTGCGCTGGCCTGAGCGAACCAGGGCGGCTCTCACCAAGGAGATTTCATTCCCAAAAGGCTACACCAGTGACATAACCAGGGTTCCAGCTCCACCACCACCGGGAACTGAAGAGGGATGAGGAGTCTCCCAAGCTCTTGGGATGAAGAGCCTCCCCAGCTCAGGAGTAGTTCACAGCCAGTGTCCAACTCCCAGGACCTTCCTGCCTGCCAAAACGCCATCAGCAGCATCTCCACTGCTCCAGGAAGAAGCTGATCCAGTCTCCCTCCTCCTAGGGCACGAACACAGCCAGTCGCGAGAGAGGCTGCGACTCGGGTTGCCGCTCTACGTTTCGCCTTGGCTGCGGATCAAGCCAACTCCTACTCGGAAGCCCAGCGGTTGGCTGCTGCTGGGGATGCACAGGCTCTGCTTTCACACTCCCTCTAATTACACCCCACAGCTCTCTGCGGAACCATCTTGGCTAGGAAGCGGTTATGATAGCTTGGCGATGTTTAAACTAAGTATAGACACCACCTCCCACCACCCAAAACCGCCCAAAGCCCCAAAATAAGACAGATTCTTTCAGATTTCCTCAAATACCTCCCTGCACTTCGGGGCACAGCCAGGAGAAACAGCGTCCCGCCAGCTCCTTGGTGGCTCAAGGTGCCCACAGCACAGACAGGGCTAACGAAAGCGACGTGGACAGCCCCTGCACACCCAGCGCTGCCCCTGCAGCGATGAGAGGATGGAACTGAAGGCAACGAGTGAGGGCGGGGCTGGGAAGAGCAGAAGGACTCAGCACTCGGTGAATATTCGCTAATTAGTTCATCTGAATTAGCAGAGGGAACTTGGAAGAGTCCCCTCCGCGGAAGCCGACTGACGCACGCTGCTCCCTCTCTTTCCCGCGCGAGGTGCCAAGAAGATGCCAATTACCAGGAGGTGCTAAGCACCCCCAGCCATCTGGAATCCCCAGTCCCGCTCCCCTCCTGCTGACACCAGCAGCCATGAGCTGATCTCGAAAAGCTCCCTGTGCCTTGCTAACGAGCAGCACAGCCAGCGAACGCATCCTCCTCCCAGACGCATCCTAACCGAGTGACGCACGGCAGGCGCTACGAACAGGGGGCTCAGACCCTGTGACCTGCAGGAGCCTGCAGGAGCTCGAGGTCACACAGAAGCCCTGAAGCCAACACTGCTGCCCCAGGGCAGAGCCCGCACACCAGCCAAACCCTGCCCAGGCAAACAGAAGGGCACAGGCTGGCGCTAGGAGCAGTGGCCCAAGGTCGGTCAGCGCAGGCTGGAGGTCCTGCCCCATCCCATACTTCCTGTGTGGTCCACAAGGCCCTCATTTTCAAACCTAACTTCAGGCTCCTAATCAAAGCAACCGAAAGAAGCTCCCCTGGCAGCAGAGGGTCACTGCCAGGAGTCTCACCAAGGAGAGTGTTTAAAGACCTGTTTGCTTACAGACACTAAACCCCAAACGCCCTGCACCCCTCTTGCTGGAGACCTGCATAGGGCCCCCAGCATCCAACCCTGTGATGCTGGAGCCTCTTCCCAGCGCTGGCAGGTGAGGAGCTGGAAGGCTTCCCTCTCCTCCAAGTTTGCTGTCTTCCCCTTTCCAACACTCCTGTGACACTACATTTCCAGGTCCCCGGACCACCCGCAAAACCCCACACTGTGGTGGAGCCACTTGTGTCGTGCCCTCCCTTCCTCCCCAACACCAGCACTGCCCTCTGGCAGGGCAACGGCTCCACTTGAACAGGTTCACCAAGGCTTCCGCTGCCGCAGCCCAAGGGAGGGGGGAGAAGCAGCAGCAACTCCCAGCAGCAGAGTTTTTGTCTCTGAAGACAAATGAAGGGGCTCCCTTCCACACAGACACCACTTCTTCATTAAACCTCTGTCCAGGACACCGCAACGTGGGGCACAGCAAGGCCCCCCGACACTGAACACAACTAAACCTCCCTGTGGGGAATCACACCATGCGGCTACTCTGGACATGGCAGAGCTCGGACCCAAACGTGTCATTTCTGTGGAAGAAGCAGCAAACTTCTACCTCCTGCTGTGGCTGAGGGCAAAAAAAGGGGAGGAAACACCTGTCTGGCCAAGGGGCTGGTGGTGTGTCCCTCTCTCACCCAGGGTTTGCCTCTGCCAGGAGGATGTGCTGTTAGGTTTCATGGTGATGGAGACTCACTCTGACAGCAGATCCAGTTGGATCTCTGCAGTGACATCTTGGTGCCTCCATTCATCAGCTGCCCATTAGCAACACTGGCAGGGGCTGCCCAGGGGGTTGCGGAGTCTCCTTCTCTGGAGACATTTCAAACCTGCCTGGCCATGTTCCTGTGCAACTGGGTCTAGGGGATCCTGCTGTAGTGGGGGGATGGGACTGGGTGCTCTTTGGAGGTCCCTTCCCATCCCTAACGTTCTATGATCACTGGAGGTATTCAAGACCCGACTGGATAAGTTCCTGTGTGACTTGGTTTAGGTGATCCTGCTGTTGCAGGCGGATTGGACTAGATGATCTTTCGAGGTCCCTTCCAGTCCGTAGTGATTCTATGATTCTATGATGGTGTGAACACTAATGCTCGAGCCTGGAGAATCGCCTCCTGTGCCAGGAGCGGGACTCACACTGGAAGCTGCAGGGTAAATCACCCAATCTAGTTCCCTTCCTCTACCTTCCTTCTTAGCAGAGTTTGTGTGTCTGTCAGAGCAGGCAGGGAGGCTGGCTCTTCATTTCAACTGCCCAGGCACAGCTGCAGGCCAAGTAAGCTGGGACAGAGGACGCTAGTTCCCTGCACTGCTTGTGGAGCTCTTCATCTTACCTGCAGGTCCTCAGCACAGCCTCTCTCTGCAGAGGCTCCAAGATACCCTGAAACACCTGCACAGCTCTGTAGAGTTACTGCCGGGACATGCTCCTCACCCAAGGGAGCAGCACTCTGTCTCCACAGCCTGCATTCACAGACTCACAGAACATTAGGGATTGGAAGGGACCTCCAAAGATCATCCTGCCCAAGCCCCCTGCCACAGCAGGATCCCCTAGATCCAGTCACCCCAGGAAAGCCTCTGCTGCAAAAGAGGAGCCAATGCCCAAGAGGCCATCCGCTCCCCGAGTTTCACATCTGCAAGCTCAGCTCACCTCGCCACACCGACCCCGACGCCAGGGCCAAGGGCTGGCAGTGAGCAGGGGAAATCCCTCAAACCCCAGCCCAGCCCCAGGGATGGTCGCAGCAGCAGCTGTGCTGCAGAAGCTGGTAGCACAGGAGATCCCGCAGCCTTCGCACAGGCCGCGTGTGACACCAGGGAGGCTGTGAGCTGCCGGCTGAAATGTTACCCAGCATCTCCTCCACCTCTGATAATCCGCTCGTACATCCCACAAGCCCTGCGCCTGAAGCCAGTGAAGCCACCGCTGACCTCGGCTGAGGTGAGGTCAGACCTGGCGTTGGCTTGGGTAAAGATCTCCAACTCCAGCACTAAAATCTCGACCCCCAGACAGCTCCCACCTCCCGTCTCTTAGACGTGAGTGAGCCAAGCCACCAGCTCTGTGCCCGGCCCCAGTGTGCCTAAGCAATGCCCAGCCTGACGGCAGGGACCGCGCGCTGCCGGGCAGCAGGAGGCAGAACACTTGGGTGGAGATGAACAAAAGCACACGGAGCCCTGATCAGGTGATGAACGACCCCCTCGGCTGCCAGGCGCCACCAGGGAGGCCGAGAGGAGCAGCAGCAAAGCAGCCGCCGTTGTTCTTGGCGGGTACCACTGCCCTGATCAATTGGCTCGCAGCTGGGCACATCCTCGGACCCCAGATACCAGGTCCCCGCTTCTCGGCAGGGCTTGTTTACACTGACACAATGAGAGCCAGAACACAAACCCCCAGCCCCCTGCAGCGTCACAGCTCATTAACCAGCTCTAGACGGGAGCGATGAGAAGTGACACTGCTGGGAAAGAAGCTCCCCTAATTCATCATCACAGAGCAGTCTACCACAGACCCAGCAGCTGACCCCAACTGTGGGAGAGGTTTTAACCCTTGTGGAGCTGGGCTGTTTGCCCTGCGGTGCCACAAGCACCCAACTCACCTGGACTGGAGATCCCCCACCCCGAGCAATCTCGTGGCAGCTGCAAGGCTGACTGGGTGTCCCACAGAGCCTTGTCCCAGCTTGCCCCTGCTCCCCAGGGTGTGCCTAGCACTGCCGGGGGAAGTGCAGCCCCAGAGCCCTTCAGGCACAGGGAGCAGTAGGTTAAGAGAAGCAATTAACCTGGATAACCCCAGCAGCAGCAGCCTCCCTGCCCACACTATGGGCAAAGGATGACACAAAACCAGCCTTTCCCATGGCCCAGATGAGCCCTATTTCCAGGGACAGGCAGGTCCTGCTGCGATTTGGACCCCAAGGGATGAACGGTGTGAAATGGCAGATTCCCCACCATCCACTGTGAAAACCTCCTTTTGATGAGGAGCAGGTGCAGCCTTTGGCTTCACCTCCCCTGGTAGGAGGGTGGGAGGAACAAGGAGCACCAAATTCTACCAACAGTTGGTGCTGTGCCCTTACAGCTGAACTTTACAGTCACAAAAGTGGAGGGAGGAAGAGGCAGAGGAGGAGCAAACACACAGAACTAATCCTGCTTCTGACCTGGTGGAATTCTTGGTCATCCTGTGCTGGCTGAGGGCTGACCTACTACAGGAAAACACTTGTCCTTGGTTGAACGTTGGCTGGGTTTGCCCTGTGGTTCCACTCACCAGCCCAGGGGCAGTCAGCGGAAGGGCGATCTTAAAAACACTTTGGAAACAAGATGTTAACAAAAGCACTTCAGCAAGGGACCTTTTCAGACACTGCAGGACACTGAAGGTGCTGACTCATTGCTGTGACCACCGGCTCGTGGAAATAACTCCACTAGATTTGCGAGGCATGACTGACTCCCTCCAGAAAGCCCCGCTGACTGCCCTTGGGCACTTGCCCGCACGTCATCCCAGAATCACAGACCATTATGGATTGGAAGGGACCTCGAGATCAGCCAGCCCCATCCCCTGCCACAGCAGGATCCCCTAGATCCAGTTGCACAGGAACATGGCCAGGAGGATTTGAAATGTCTCCAGAGAAGAAGACTCCACAACCCCCCTGGGCAGCCCCTGCCAGGGCTCTGGCACCCTCACCATGAACAAGGTCCTTCTCACACTGATGTGGAACCTCCTCTGCTCCAGCTCACACCCGCTGCCCCTTGTCCTGTCACTGGGTGCCCCTGAGCAGAGCCTGGCTCCCTCCTCCTGACACCCACCCTTCACATATTGATCAACACTCGTGGGGTCACCCCTCAGGCTCCTTGTTTCCCAGCTGAAGAGCCCCAGCTCCCTCAGCCTTTCCTCAGCAGGGAGATGCTCCCCTCCCTCCATCACCCCTGTGGCTCTGTGGTGGGCTCTCTCCAGCAGCTCTGTGTCCTTCTGGAGCTCAGGGGTGCAGAACTGGACAGAAGATTCCAGCTGGGGTCTCAGCAGGGAAATGTAGAGGGGGAGGAGAAGCTCTCTTGATCTGCTAACCACCTGCTTTCTGATCCACTCCATGATGCTCTTGGCCTTCTTGGTCATTCTGCTCTTGGCTCACATCTTGCCCAACACTCGTGTTCTTAGAGTCAGACAGCTGGCCTGTTCTCTGCAGCCCTCTCTCCAAGACCAAAGCCATCACATTCTCCACCTTTCATTTCTCTGGCACTGATGCTGGTTTAAGTGCAGGGTCACACCCCATTGCTCCTCACTTCAGTTGGACCTCAGCGTCCTTCAAACTCTTGGACAAACACCTGCAAAGACTCCTGCGCGACCACCCCCTGCACTGATTTGCTCTGCAATATTTAAGGGCAGCTCAGTTGTGTAAAAACCCATCGGGAGCTTCTGGTTTCGACTCAAATGCCAGTGGATCCCAGCTGAAGGCCTCCATCCCTGCTGTGTTACCTTTTTGAAGAGCCGGATGACATCCTCGCTGATCTGAGACAGCCGGACGATGACATTGTTCATGAAGATGTCGTTCAGGGTGGCATGATCTCTGCTCTCTCGCCGCGTCTGCGTCAGAACCAGGTACCAGCAGTTCACAGGGGAAAGGAGGTGCTGATCTTTCCTAGGGAATCGCAAGAAAGCAAAACCCAGAAGGTCAAAGGGCAAGTGAAGGCCAAACACATGCTGCCAGCACGTTAGAGCTACCTTCCTCACCACGTACAGCGCTGGAACCCAGCACATCCCACGGGCCACGTCAGACCCTCAGCCAGACCCTTCCTCACCACGTACAGCGCTGGAACCCAGCACACCCCACGGGCCACGTCAGACCCTCAGCCAGACCCTTCCTCACCACGTACAGCGCTGGAACCCAGCACATCCCACGGGCCACATCAGACCCTCAGCCAGACCCTTCCTCACCACGTACAGCACTGGAACCCAGCACACCCCACGGGCTACATCAGACCCTCAGCCAGACCCTTCCTCACCACGTACAGCACTGGAACCCAGCACATCCCCATGGGCCACGTCAGACCCCTCCCAACCAGGAGGCTCTGGATAAAGGCAGAGGAGAAGAGCCATCTCTGGCAATCCCATGCATACATGACATGGCAGATCATTTTGCATCTTCCTTCCACTCTGTTCTATTAATGCAGCTGTCACTGCCGTTTCAGAAGGAGCCCATTTGCCACACAATCTGTTGAACCACACTGAGCAGAGCTGGAGCAAACGGTCTACATCCCATGACAGCACCAAGTGTCTGCGCTCAACGGGAACCACTTCACACTGACTACGTTCTTAGCCCAGCTCAAACCACAGATACACGGAGCAGCAGCAGGTACTGCGGGACGTGACCTGAAGGGTCGCAGCATCCCTGGAGCAAGCTCATAGAATCACAGAATCATTCAGGTTGGAGAAGACCCCTAAAATCATCAAGTCCAACCACCATCCCTACTCTATGAGGTGACTCCTAAACCAGATCCCCCAACACCACATCTAAGTGACTGGTAAACACATCCAGGGATGGAGACTCAACCCCACCCTGGGCAGCCCAGTCCAGGGCCTGACCAATCTCTGTGGGAAGAATGTCTTCCTGATGGCCACTCTAACCCTCCCCTGTTGGAGCTTGAAGCTCTTCCATCTGCTTCTGTTGCTAATGACCTGTGAGAAGACAGCAGCACCAACATCTCCACAGTGTCCCTGCAGAGAGCTGTAGAGAGCTATGAGGTCTCCCCTCAGCCTCCTCTTCCTCAGACTAAACAGCCCCAACTCCCTCCACCTCTCCTCACAAGTTTTATTCTCCAGGCCCTTCCCCAGCTTTGCTGCCCTCCTCTGCCCTCGCTCCAGCTCCTCAATGTCTCCCTTGGACTGAGATGCCCAAAACTGGACCCAGTCCTCAAGGTGCGGCCTCACCAGTGCTGAGGACAGGGGGAAACTCATCCCACTCAGCTCTGCTGGGTGAGACCCTGCCAAGGGGCATCGCTGAACTTGAAGCGAGACAGCAAGGACTGGCCAGAAGCCTGCACTGGAACCAAGCTGACCCTATGACCATCACCACAAACCACATGGCCCAGGTGTCTCACAAATGTCGAGAACCACCATCACCAGTAGATCTCACACACACACCTGCCAAGGCACAGCTCAGGTGCAGCAGCAGAGGTAGCTTTGTACAGCAATTCGTGTTCAGCAGACCTCTGCATAAGGCAACAGCAGAGCCTGGCCCACTGGAGAGAGCGAGTAAACAGATTAAATGGGATCTAGTCACACGGAATAAATGGGATTTAGTGCTGTACCAGCAGAAATCGCTGCTCCTGCAACTGAAACAGGGAAAGAAAATGACAAGGGGTTTGAGAAAAGACTGCAAAGAGCCGGGGGCTCGCAAGGCTAAGTGCATCTGACTCGCACAGCCCTCAGCTCTCTGGGAAAGCTGCTAAACAGCAGCCACAGACCTTGGCCATTGAGCTGACTGACACACATTTCACCTCCTGACAAGGGCCAGGGTGATGCTGATGCTGGTGTGGCAGGGAACACTGTGAAGCAGTACAGAGGACAGCCCCAACAGCTACCAACATAGCGTGTGAACACCGAACGTCACCCCATGGACCTCACAACTCCAACCAGGCACTTGGGTTCGGGCAGAGGGCAGGGACCAGCACCTCCAACACCACCGGCACAGTGGTGCTCAAAGGAGCCTTCACGGCAGGGCCACCAACCAGGCGGTGGCACAGCACACACCTCATGTCTTCAGCTGACTCCACCGTCAGACCTTGCAGCTACTAACACCCTGTGTTGGAGCCAGCTGCTAGCCCTCTCTCCGGCACCACTTGACACCCGCTTACTTGAACTGGTGCTCTCTGGAGCTGCGTATCTTGGAGGAGAAGCGTTCGGCCAGTTTCTCCAGGCTCCTGGAGTACTCCAGCTCGATCTCAGCCTTCCTGCGAAAGAACTCCTGCAGGTCCTGCAGCAGCTGCAGGCGCGACTCCGACTGCTGCTCCAGGCATTTGAACTGCTCGACCAGCTGAGTGCGGATTTCTGCAGCCACACGGGAGAGAAGGAGAAAACACAATGTCAGCAACAGATGCCGGCCAGGAGGGTTGTCCTTCCTCCTCAAGGCACACACCGCACACACTGCACAAGCACTGCTCGGGGGAGCTCCACACGAGCCCAGGTTTAACCCAGGGATTGCTAAAGCCAACAGATTGTTCCCCAGGCAAGAGATGGAGAATTTCCTTCATTGGCCTCATGCTAAAAACAAGGAGCCGAGCAAAGACACCCTGGCCCTTCAGACCCGGTGACAGACACACCACACAGCACAGTGGCTGCCAGCAAAGCCTTTCTCTGACCATCGTGCTGGTGCCCAGGGACCAGGCCAGGGCACCCCCAGGACAACCATCCGGAGAGCAGCCCCACAGACGGAGCAGCCACTGCGTGCAGTTTGATCCCCACTCCCTCTATTGCTCCAACCCTGCTCCCCCCCTCAGGACACACAAAGTGCAGGTGCCCAGCAAACCCAACCCCAACCAGTCTCTACAAAGGCACAGGGTGCCCCTTGATGGCTGCTGGCTGCCATCACAGTGGGCTCACAGAGAACCAGCTACTCGAAACAAGCCCAGAGAACTTCACTGCTTCCCAGGCTGCAGCACAGCCCACAGATTTTCTTGGGCTGCTTCTTCCCCTCCCAGTCTGTTTGAGTCTGTTCATAGGAAAGGAATTTCCACTGTGGAATTTCAAATGCAGAATCAGAGGTAGAAAAAGCAAGGAGGAGGATTCCCTCAGCTCGTCTGAAGTAGCAGCAGGGACGTTGGAGAAAACAAAATTCCTTGGCAAACCAAGGAGAGCAGCAAAACTCACAACAGGGCTGCAACCCAGCGGACAGAGGAACCGTCTGGAACCAGAAGAGCTGAGGATTGGGCTTTTGTAAGTATTTCCCAATCAACGAGCCCCCGTCGTGGCCGACGACTGCTCATGACTCTCAGGCCAGGCACGCAGCCACGTGAGATGTCAGCAGCAATCAGATTTCCCGAGGAGACGCAGCCCAGCAGCCTCCCCAGGGCAATGGGTGGGATGACACCACCACCACCACCATCTCCTTGACCGTGTTTGACAGGGCCCAGCACAGAGCCCCAGCAACAGATTCCACTGCCCATCCAGACTGCCGATGTCCCTAGACACGCAGAGTCTCCCATCAGCCAAAAACCCCCAAGAACATCCACAGCCCCACAACAGCTGGAGTTGGCACAACTGGCACCACGGCAAGACCAGCCTTTGTACCTCGCTGGAGCTCTGCCTTTGGGCTGGAGCCTGACCACAGTGAGGGTTACTCCCGGCAAGGCGCTGGCTGGGTTGATGCCAACATCTCAGCCAGGAGCTCGGGGCAGGTCTTACCTCCCCACTCCCTGGGCTGTTCGCCTCACCCACCCTGCAGGAGGCAGCCCCGCAGAGCCCAGGAACAGCCACACGCACCCAGAGAGCTTCACCACTGACGCGAAGGGAGATGCTTGGCTTCCGCAGGGCAGAGTTATGTGGGACAATGCGTGGCTGAGTCCAGCCCTGGGATCAGAAGCAGTGTGCTTACACGGAGAGGTCAAAGACAGCGACAGTGAGCTCGGCTCCAGCTCACTACTGACAGGCTGCTGCTTCAAGCGGTCCCACCCGCAGCTCGCTGAGGGATGTTTCCCATATGGTCTCACTCTTAAACAGAGTCCAGGTGAGCATCACTGCACCAGCACAACCTGTGCCAGTGGTGTTCAGCACCAGCACCATTACTGTTATTTAGTCCCTCCTCCTCTCTCCGTGCAGTTCACATTCTCCCAGGCAGCCAAACCCCTGCCCTTCAGGCATTTACAGGCTCCATGGTGAAATCTCAGCCCCAGCTGAGACTGTGGCAACACTTCAGTGGAGCCGGGATTGCAGCCTTTGACAGTCAATGGAGCGAGCAAGGCCATCACAGCTCTTTTGCAAGTCTCCCCCTGTTCCAGTAACTTCTTACCTCCAACACTAACAAGGGACGAGCCCTTTACTGGCACCACCACAGCAGGACCAACACAAGGACAGCCTGATTCTGGGTCTGCTGCTACTCTAAAATTACCCTCCTCATTCACAGTACAACATCTTGAACTAAAAACACAGAATCACAGCACATTAGGGATTAGAAGGGATCTCAGAAGATCATCCAGTCTGACATCCCTGCCCTGGGTTTGAAACATTTCCACAGAAGGAGACTCCACAACCCCCCCGGGCAGCCCCTGCCAGGGCTCTGGCACCCCTCACTATGAATAAGGTCCTTCTCACACTCATGCGGAACCTCCTCTGCTCCAGCTCACACCCACTGTCCCCTGTCCTATCACCCTATCAGGGTGCCCCTGAGCAGAGCCTGGCTCCATCCTCTTGACACCCACTGCAAGCTTCCAGAGACATCCTCCTGCTCAGCTCCCACTGGCAGGACACAGCTGGGAGTGCAGGGCTCTGGGTGCAGCCCAGCCACCACCCCCAGTCAGGCTGAGAGTGGCTGCTCTGGGGATGCCACGCTATCTGCCCAGAAGAACAGTGTCACCAGCTGCTCTCCCTGCCGGGACAGCCGCTCCCCCAGCATATGCTTCCCCCACGGGTTTGTGACAAGTGAGAAAATCTGCTTGGCAACAAAAGCCATTATTTCCCTCACAACTGGGATGAGGCCAAATAGTTTATTGCAAATATTGCACCGCGAGTCGGACTCGCAGGGGAGCCCGCTTCTACAAACACGGCGCGTGCCAGGCCTGCTGGCTGCAGGGGGGCAGCCCTCTGCGCCACGAATTCCCTCGGGGGCATCTTCTGCTGCTCGAGTGCAGCGCCCAACCCTTCCCCACGAGGAGGGCTGAAGCCCACGCTCAGCGCACAGCTATGAGCACACACAGGACCTTCCACAGAGGTGTCTGAACCCCTGCGGGTCAGAGCACCGCAGCGCAAGCTCTGTGGCCTCGCACTCAGGGGCTCTGGCAGCCAGGTGGTTGCTCTGTTTCCAGTGCTGCAGCCTCTCCCAGCTCCACAGCAAACATCAGAGAAACTCTTCACTCTCTTCTTGTTAGATGAAGCACAGTCACCCTAAAGGTGGGTGTCAGGGGGATGGAGCCAAGCTCTGCTCAGGGGCACCCAGTGACAGGACAAGGGGCAATGGGTGTGAGCTGGAGCAGAGGAGGTTCCACATCAATGGGAGAAGGCCCTTCTTCCCAGTGAGGGTGCCAGAGCCCTGGCAGGGGCTGCCCAGGGGGGTTGTGGAGTCTCCTTCTCTGGAGACGTTTCAAACCCCCCCTGCCCCCCGGCCACGTTCCTGTGCAACTGGATCTAGGGGATCCTGCTCTGGCAGGGGGACTGGACTGGATGATCTTTCACGGTCCCTTCCAATCCCTCACATTCTGGGATTCTGTGATACAGCAACCAGCTCTTCCAGGAAACCAGTGGAGTAGGGACAGCCCATCGGGCCAAACTTAAGAGAGCGCTGGCCCTCTCCACATTGATATTATTCAAAATGCAGATGGAGTCAGACTTCAGAAGCAAAGCAGCTGAACAATGTTTTGCTTTCACACTCAGGCTACTAACGCAGGACCGAGGCTGGCGAGGCACCCGCTGTGAGAAAAGCAGGTGTAGGAGTCAAACCAACCTGATCAGAGATCAGTTCTGGTCTTCTGAAGCTCTGCTTAGAGCCCGCAGAGCTATTTCTGTTTCACTGTTCAGCAGCACTTCAGGGAGGGGAATTCCATCCCGCTAAGAGCGATAAACCAGAACTCACTTATCTTTCTAGGTCACACAATGTCTCCCTAGACAACAAACCAACCTCCTGCCACACAACAAGCAGAGGCAAAATGCAACTGCTAAGGCAGCGCAGGTTCCCACCGCAGGAGACTCGCGCAAATCCGCCTCAGCCAGGCATTGGCTGCTGTGCTGTGCCCATCAAGAGGCTGCAGCAGGGCAGGGGTAGAGCTTGGGGGGAAGCAAGGCACCCAGGTTTCTTCCATCTCCTCAGACAAGTGTGCCCACGTGCCCTGGACAGGAAAAGGAAGACACCCAGCAGCCGACGAAAGCACTCAGAGTTCCCCCTTCACTTCAGCCTCCAGACCAGAACTTCCCGAGGACAGAGCTTGTCTGACACGACACCCAGCGCTGTGCTGTCACTATGGCCAATTCAAAGACAGACACGGAGCGCACGCCCCCACCACGGGGAGCCTCACTCAGCCTGTCACCCGGGAGAGCCGGCCAGCGGGCGCGGCCAGCCCGGACGCCGACTGCTGCATCTGCCACTGACCGCAGCTCGGACAAAGCCCCATGCGGAGGGGGAAAGGCTGCCAGAGTGGATCCAGGCTGGAGGGGGCCAGGAGCAGAATGGCTGGTGCTACCTGGCTGCTGGTCTCTGTCCCAGCCAGAAAGCTCTTCCGACACTGCCCTACCGACTGCAAAAACCAGCAGAGGGAAGTAATTTCTTAAAATAAGGAAACACGAGCAAGCTGAACTCCAGAGTCAGTCTCTTTTCCTATTAAGCAAAACACATTCCAGGGTGGACGAAACCCACCCAGACGAATCCAGACCCAGAAGCGGCCCTCAAGTGACTGTACTGCAGATTTTTCCATGGGGCGTCAGCTGCTCTCACGCTGCCCGAGCGCCAGCCCCTAATGAATTCAATGCGCTGATGAACACTCTGTGTTCCAAGAGCTTGGCAAGAGGCTCAGCTATGAGAGACGGGAGGGAAAACAGAGCAGGACTCAGTCGTCTGACACCCTGGGCTCCCCATAACTGAAGAACCATCCCGGTCTCACTGAGACAACTACAGGGCACAGCGGGAAGAATGGCTCAGCCCACACATCCGAATCCAAACTTCCCTTTGGAAGCACTTTGGGGTTAGAGTTGTCCTGGGAGTATGTGGGATCCTGTAGTTCTCACTAGTCCCTCATCAAGAAGGCTGGTTTTATCCTGGTCCCAGCCAGGATTTGTCACTCAGAGCTTCCCCAGCCCAAACAGGCCCACCAGACAGTGACACTGTCCTTTGAGGCAACATGAGGCACTGAACCCGCAGGGTGCTGTGGCACAGCACTGCCCTTCACGGGAACACGGTCTCCCTTGGCCACCTGGTCTGTGGGTTGTTGAAGCTCAGCTCTGGCACCCATCTGAACACCATCACGTCTCATCCTCGGCTGCCCCCTCCCCAGCGTGTGATTGTCAAGAGGTCCATTGCAGCTGCATCTCCCCACCAGACCTCTGGCAAAGCTGGGACAGATGCTGAGCTCAGCACAGATGTCCCACTGCGCTTTGTCCCATCTGCGGACCAGGGCTGACAGACAGAACCTCTGCGTCCTGGTCCCGCAGCAGAGATGGATCTTCCAGAAGCAATTTCCAGCAATGGAGCAGTTGAGATCCACATGGCCCCGAGAGTTTGCCTTCACCCCAAGTTCTGCTCTTTGACTGCAGTCCTGAACAAGCTTTGGCCAAAGGTTTTGTGAACAGTGTGGAGAAGCCAACAACCGAACACCTCACAAAGTCGGTCAGGGCACTGAATCCTCCCAGCAGAAAAATCTCTTCCTTTTCAGAGGAAATGATTATTTTTGGAGGATAATTTTCCTCCTTCTCTAACCCCAGAATGCAGCCCAGAGGAAGCGCAGCAGGGACACACTTAACCAGGCTCCTAAAATACTCCTGGTTTGTGCAGCTGCCTCCGAGCAGCACGGAGCAGACGGGAGCGGAGATGCGACCGGCTAAACGGAAATGAGCAAAGCAAGGCAATGCAAAGTAAAATCAGCCCTGGCATGGAGAAGCTGGAGCAAACCCCGGCTCTGTGCGGATGCAGCTCTGCTGGGAACGATGCCCTGGCCAGCTCTGGCAGCTGTGTGGCCAGGAGGCACTCAGCCAGCCTCGGGCTGCAGTCAGAGGGGAGCAGGTTTGGGGATCCAAACAAAATATCTGCAGTGACAGTGAGTGGTTTTTCAGCAAAGCTTTGCTCTTCTCAGGCTGCAGAGCAGCAGGATGAGTTCCATTCCTCAGACCCAGCCTGGGGAACTCCTGGCACCACCTGCCACAGGGCAGCACAGGGACTGCTTTATCTCACTCTGTACCACAGGCAGCAGGGCAAGCAACCCAAACCGGCTTTCTCCTTCCTCTCTCCAGGAAGGGCAGCATGTGCACAGCCAGAGGCCCAGCAACAGGTATTAACCCACATCCTGGTCAGAATGATGCTGGAGACATGGCTCACCCTCCCTAGCAAGCTCTGGTTTACCACATGAGCTCCAGCGGAGACCAAACAAGCTTTGGGGGCTAAATTTAGCAGAGTTTCATGTTTCCTTCTGCCCTGTAGAGGGCCCATCCAGCAGCAGTGTTGGTGTTCCTCAGGTAGCAGCAGCACAGCACGCTACAGCCGGGCACAGCTTCACCTGCAGTGCCTCAGCCATCAGCCTCAGCCCAGATTGCTGCGTGGCTGTAGCAGGAGCACCCACCCGGCTGCAAAGTGCAGCAAGCACAGGCACAAAAGGTCTTCTCCATTCACTGCCCTCCTACTGGGCGTGCGGGAGGCAAGATGTCCACTCCAGCACTCGCTCCATTTGGTTGCGTCTGGGTTTTGCCGTGCCAGCAGGCACAGCAGCCAGACACTGCTAATGGACGGATGGACAGCGTTAGCCTTCACCACCCAAAGCACACGGAGGAGAAGTGCAGCTCTTGGTTGAGCTGGAGCCACACACATGCACCCCAAAGCTCCCAAGCACAGAGGCCTCTTCTGCCACCGAGCTCTGTCCCAAGAGGAGACAGAATAAACCCCAGGACTTGAGGGGCCATGCTTGAGGGGCCTCGTGGGAATGCCCCGGACACCCTCCCATCCTCCCTGCCAGAGCACTGCCCTAACACAACAGCCCTGCAAAACTGCAGTATACGGGTGAGTGAGCTAAAGGAGCTAAAGAAGCAATTCTGGGGCCTGGACTGCGGACAATGGATCAAAGGGAAGGCATCCCTGCAGTGGGCACAGAGACCATAACCTCAGTGCCTGCTGTCAACCCCCCCGCCAGCCACTCCTGTCTCAACAAAGAACTGCTGTCAAACATCAAACCCTTCAGTGCTCTTCTCTCTACACTAACAGCACGGTGACACCTCTGATTAGAGCTGGAACGAAAGCGGGTTATCTTCAACCCGAAATCCCAGCAGCTCTCTTCTTCTTCAAGTTATTTACAGTTGCAGTGAACCAGCCTAACTTTTCCCATCACAACCATCTCAGAACCCCAGGCTGCAAAGGATCCCAGGTACCAGCTGCGCCAACGTTCCTGGGCAAAAGTCTGGGCTGGGTAAGACGGCCCAGCACCCTGCCCGGCTTCTCCCCCAAACTCCTGTCTGAGCACAACACGAGGAAACTCTTCGCAGAAGCACCAGTCTCCGGCAGCCGAGGGATCACACTCTTCACAAAACTCTGATGCCGAGAGTTTCTGCAACAGACGGTTACTGCCAAAAGGAAGGTAGACAGGGTGCAACAGCACAGAAGCGGCTGTTGATGACAGTGGCCTGAGAGGAAGACAACACCGCTGCTCTCAAGATGGAGCATGAGCCCAAGTCCACACCCCACAGGATTTGTTCCACAAGCAGAAGCTGCTCCCAGTAGTGCAGATCTTAGACCATTCACAAAGCCTTTGCCAACCTACTTGTGTGCACTGGGGCCTGCGCCTGGTCAGAGCCTGGGATCCTGCTAGTCCACTCTGGCAAGCAGCAACATGAAGACAGGCCTCAGGGACTTTCCCACAAGCCACAGGGCCTTACTCTGGCACAGGGTAGCAGAGGGCAGCTGGACGCACCTCAGCATCAGCAGAGTTGCACCACACTGCAGCCCACACACACAGAAGTCCAAGCACCAAGTGCCAGCCTGTCACCACAAGCCAGGGACAGCCCAAACGCTGCTAGAGCAGTGAAGGAGCCCCTGCTGCCGCTATCCGGGAGACAGCCAATGACCCAGACCAGTCACACCTTTCCCTGACGCTCCCGCCTGACTTCCACACTCTGTGGCTTTATTCAGTTAACCGAAGCCTGCAGTCACCCCAGCTCCCCACATTCTCTTTCCTCTAGTCCTCCTCTCCCCAAACCTTGGGAGGCTGAGCACCTCTCTAAGGAGAAGCCTACAGACCACAGCAGAAGGAATTGTTGTCCCCGTGCTAAGGAGACGAGGCAGTGCAGGACAGGACGGTGCTCTCTGCACTGCAGACACACCGTGGTGATGCACGTGTCCACAGTCTGCAGCTCCTCTGGGAGCTACAGCCAAGGGCCGGCCACCTCTCCCTCCACTTTGGTCTGAGCAACACCAAGTAAATCTTGTTTACTTGCCCATCGACCCCGTGGTCTGGGTGACACAGCCTCTCCTGACTGTGCTGACACGCAGTGGGGAATAATTTATAGGACTGAAGGCAGAGCCAGCCCCAGAAAATGCTTAGCAACACAAGGCTTTGGGGTGGTTGGGGTTTGGTGGGTTTTGTCCGTGTTGCCTTCCAACAAGCCAAACTGGCTGGAAAAGACCTCTGAGATCATCCAGCCCAGCCCCAAGACCTGACATCACCACAATCACCCAGAGCAGGGCACTAGCTGTCCTGTCCAGGCTGTCCATGACCACCTCCAGGGGTTACTGCTCTTCAAAGAGGTCACAGGATCACAGAACATTAGATGTTGGAAAGAACCTCAGAAGATCAGCCAGTCCAGTTCCCCTGCCACAGCAGGATCCCCTAGATCCAGTCACACAGGAACATGCCCAGGTGAGTTTGAAACGTCTCCAGAGACGGAGACTCCACAACCCCCTGGGCAGCCCCTGCCAGGGCTCTGGCACCCTCATTGCGAAGAAGGTCCTTCTCACACTGATGTGGAACCTCCTCTGCTCCAGCTCACACCCACTGCCCCTTGTCCTGCCACTGGGTGCCCCTGAGCAGAGCCTGGCTCCATCCTCCTCACACCCACCCTTCCCATATTGATCAACATCCATGGGGTCACCCCTCAGGCTCCTTTTTCCCAGCTCAGGAGCCCCAGCTCCCTCAGCCTTTCCTCAGCAGGCAGATGCTTCGCTTAGAGCCTCCAGCATCCCAGTTGTCCTCTGCCACCTGGTCTTGGGGGGGACCCCCACCTGCACCAGTAACTTGTGCCCCTCAGCCAGCTCAGTCCCAGCTGCTTCCCAAGTAGGAGCAGGGAAGAGGGAAAAAGGGAAAAGCCAAGCAGCTGGTCCCGCCGAGTTTGCTCCTCCTCTGTTTTGTCTTGTTTGGAAGACAAACCCGTCGGAACCGGTTAAAGCATTAAGCAGAAAGCCCCCAGCAGATCTCTTGTGTTTGTCCATGGTCTAAAAGGAACAAAAGGAAACCTCACAGAACCAGATGGTGGGTTTTTTCCTCTCCCAGAGAAACCGATATCCTGGCCGCCCTCCTGGCCAGGGGCTCCAGCTGCCCGCTCCCTTCAGCCCCAGAGCAGTCTTTGAGCGAGGGCTTTGTCCCTCTGGGATCCCAGGGAGAAAGTCTTTTGAATTCCCCCCACTGACGTAACCCAGCTCTGTGCTGGGGGCTATTGAGATGCAAAGGAGAGAGCGTTCAACCCGGGAGAAAGAAAGGGCTGTGCGAGCCTGTGAATCACCCTGACTCGCTGCCACGGGAGAAAGGAGGAGATCATTAGACGGGTCTCTCCAGCACCTCACATTCCTTCAGCCAGACAAGGAAAGATTTCACAGATCATTAAGACAGCGGAGCTCTGCACTCACTGGAGTGGGCCCTGGGTTCTCCTGAGCTGCCCAACCCCTCGTACAGCACTGAGGGGATAAAGCTCTGCACTCAACACACCGGAGCAGATCAGAGCAGATCTGATCATCCAGCTGCTCCTTCTGCCTGAAAGGTCCCTGCGTTTGTGGATCTGCTGAACCGATTCTCTTTCAGGCTAAGGCTTTACACCTCTGCTTCGTTAGGCACACATCACTCCTGAAAACACAGAATCACAAAATATTAGGAGTTGGACCTCAGAAGATCATCCAGTCCAATCCACCTGCTGCAGCACAGGATCAATGTGAGGTCCTTCTCACATTGATGGGGAACCTGCTTTGTTCCAGCGCACACCCGCTGCCCCTTGTCCTATCACCGGGTGCCCCTGAGCAGAGCCTGGCTCCCCAAAGCATCCTCCACACTCTAACCTAAGCCTCAAAAGCTCCAAGAAGGAAGGAAGGGTTATCACGCTCATTGTACAGACAGGTCAAAGACAAAGTCTTTCCCCAGGCTTCTCTGCCCCTGTTGTGTCCTCGATTGTGCCCTTCCACCATGGAAACAAGCTCCAACTTTGCTCCAAAGCCAAACTGCTGCAGTCCAAGCGGGACAGGCACCCACAAGTGAAAGCAACCTGCCAAGCCGTAGACCCAAATGCTGCAGCGTGCGGCACTGGGCACACCCGACCACAGCACTGCCCAGTTTCTTGTTTTCGCTTGACTTAACGTGGGCAACGGGCTCCCCAGAGACCGCGCAGGGCAACGATGTGCCCAGCATTTACTAACAGCACCACCGTTGCCAGCTCAGTGCCAGCAGATGGGCCCCGCAGCCACGGAGGGAGACCTCCGCCCACCCTAGCAACCTCTGCTCAGCGCCCACCTTCCATCACCTCTGCTGCTGCCTCCACCAGAGCAAGATCCCGGGAGGGTCAGCAGGGCACAGAGGAGGCCAGGGCAAGGCTGCCCCCTGCAGCACCCCACACACCCGGCAGGGCACCAGCTGCGTTTACTCTCTAGGGCAGAGGCTTTTGGAAGAAAATCAATCACAGCCAGCAGCATGAGGAGGAGGCTGCAGCCAGCAGAGCTGGCTGTGCTGCGGTCCTGCTGCTCTGCAAGGAGACGAGGGTCCCATTGTAAGGCTGAGCCAAGCACCATGTGCTGCGAGAGAGCAGCGTGCACACCGGTTAGAGGGAAGGTCTGAACAACCCTGAGGCCTCGCGAAGCCTGAGAAGTGCTGCCCTGGTTAACTGTCAGACTGTGTAGCCCACACCAGAGCACTCCAGAAGATTCCCAGTGCGGTAATTCTTGGGAAGACAACTTACACACCTCATACGCTTGTCTCTTCGCACAATCCCTTGCTCTCCATGGGTGAGGCTACACCTATATTTAAGGCCATCCAACTCTTCCCATTAGAAGAGAAAGAATGAATGAGGAGAGTGCAGAGAACACCCCGCACACCCTCTGCACCTCAACACAACCCACACTGCACAAGACACCAATTGTTTCCGAGCCTGCGGCAAGCGTGGATGCCTTTGGCATGAGCTCACAGCTCATCCACATCCCAAGGACTGTTACAACTTCTCCTTACGGCACCAGTGCATCCCCATTCCAAGGTTCAACACGCCATGACCTGTGAAAGGCTGGAGGCCGGTGTGGGATCAGCAGATCCCACAGCCTGCTGGGGTGCAGGGATCCCAAGCTGCATGCACCAAGGAGAAGCCAGCAGGAGCAGGACCAGCCCATCCTGAGCAGCAACCCAGCTCACCCCAAGGCTCTCCAGCTTCACCCCTGTGCTGTAAGGCTGGAGAAAAAACAGTGCTAAGGGCAGCTGCTCCTCTCCTGAAGCCCTAGGAGGTGATCACATTGCTCCTCTATGCGCTCCTGGCTGACTATCCCCACCTACACCAGCAATGCCAGCGCAGAGGAGCCAGGCCGAGGGCAAGTGTAGGGTGTTCTGCCCTCATCAGCACCCAACCAGGGGAGCCTCGGCGGCTGCCTGCAAAGGCTCTCTCTGCCTCAGGAGGTGCAAGTAGAGACCCCTCATGCCCCCATCTGCAGCTCCAGGCCTGCTAGTTGCAACCTGCATCACAGAGGTGGGCTGGTGTCCATCACACAGGGGACCAGAGGGGTTTTCTTGACTCTTTGTTTTGTGTGGGACCTCACTTCTGACTTGTGGAGCTTCTTCCTATTGCTAAGTGAGCAGACCCTTGAAACTAAGGGAAACGCTCCCTCTCTAACAGGTGGTCAGCTCTGCACTCTGGAGTCTAGTATTTGATGAGATGGTTTTGCTCTCCAAATTGGGCCAGGCTCGGGCGCCCACACACTAGTCTACTGCCAACTGTGCTCAGTTTTAGGGTGAAGGCAGAGCAGCTGAATCTCACTGTAGGATCACTGGGACATTCGGAAGATAAAGAACGTGCGACAAGGAAACCAACAGCTGTAGGGAGATGGTCTCCAAAAGGCTTTCAAAGGCCAGACCAGATAGGATCCCGCCAAAGCCTTCACAATCTCATCAGGAACTCAGCAGCTCCCACAGATCCAGACATGTCTGAGGCTGCAGCCAGTTCAAAATAACCCCACAGTGGGATTGCTGCTTGTGCAGCTGCCACCCACCCAGTGGAGATAACCGCTCTCGCTCGCTGCTTTCTGTGGGAGTCATCGCACCCTCTGGTACCAGGGAGTCACCACCAAAGGTGAGGAGATCAGCATTCAGCACCTTTTCTCCTCTCACCACCTTCCCCAGCCCAAGGAGGGGGCTACAGAGCACCAGATGGTTACAGATGAACAGATGCAAACACAAAAAGTGCCTGTTGTAGAGCAGCAGTGTTCGTTCCACCTAGCAAGCAAGAAAGGGCCCTGGTGCCACACAGGTCCTGGGGCAGCTCACTGGGGCAAGTGAGCATCCGGCAAACACACCTAATGGGAACCAGCAGGCAGGGCTCTGTTCCGATTCCCTCCCCACATCTGCAGCTCTGCCTAGAACCAGCCGCCTCTGCAGAGGTCTGTCACTGCCAGACAACTACCCCTCCAATATTTCAGTGTATTCCCTCGGCGCAGAGAGCCAGCACAGCTGGGCTGCTCTCTGGGGAGCTGTCCTTGCCTCTCATGGCACGTGCGAGGAAGACGAGATGTGGGCAAAGGCTTCCTTTCTGCCCAGGTGCTGTGGAAAACACCAGATACCTCCCCCGCTTCTGCTCACACCCAGATATGCAGAGTTCTCCAGGCCTTTGAATTCATCTCTCATCACACCAGGCAAAAGCTTGACTGAGGAACCAGACAACAACCTTCACTTAAATAACCGCACCTTGTCGTCCCAGCAAGGTGCAGCAAAGAAAGATTTTCATGGATCTGAGCTGCCACCGGGTTCGGCAACAAGGTGCCACTGCCTGACCCACCCTGTGAGCCGCACTCCCGCTGGAGCACCGTGGGTCACAAGGCACCGCAGGGCATTCTCGAGCAGCCTGTGCCCTTCATGGCATTTGCAGCCTTGTCAGAGACTCAGGCTGCAGACACCTCCTGTGCAGCCCTTCCTACATCAAAGACAGACACCCCATGGGCTGCTGCAGGGATGCGCTGGCAGGGAGTCAGCGGAGAGCCCTGTCTTTCGCATGCGACAGAGTGGGTGTCTGCTGATTTGATAGGATCTCCTCCTATCCCTCGGGACAGCTCCAAACAGCCATAGATTTGTACCTGAACTGAGGACTGGAAACAGAGGCTACGAGAGACCACCTCCCTGTCTGCTCAAGCCCCAGGGAAAGCACAGGGCGGCATGTTGGGAAGCACAACCCTGCGGAAGTGCAGGGTGCCCTGAACTTGTCAATCGCCGGTTCCTACCACTCATTAAACACACAAACGCTTCAGGAAGAGCCTGCAGCTGTCCACTCCAAGGAGCACAAGGAAGCAATTCCACAAACAAACCTCCCTGCAAGCAAACATCTCATCTCACACATTTCATGACTATCACCAGATCATCTCCAGTCCTGGCAGCACATCAGAACAGAACTTTCCCACTTTCCCTTTAATCTTCCTGAATTGTCAGCTGTGACTGCGACAGCTCCAGTTCACCCCCACCATTAGCATCACAGCACCGCTCCAAACCCTCTGCAGCCGTCGCTGCTTTCAGACCCAAGACCTGCACCAGCTCCCCCATTTACAGCCCCGAGGGAGCACCAGAACATCTCACACTCATTAAATTCCATGCAGCTCCTACAGACCAGAGACTTGCTGTCTCGTCAAGGTATGGGAAGTTCACGGGTGACATCTGCAAGCCCTTTATGGCCACACACACCACATGTGGTCCTGCCCACACGCCAACCCTTCAGGGAGCAGAGCGAGCCTGCCCACATCCAACACCCCCTTACTGCTCGGTTACAGGGCTGCACACCCCATCTCATGCGGACACAACAGCTGACCAACGCCCGTGCTGGATCCAGGCTCCTGCACAGCAAAGGTCAATGCCAGAGCTCACCTACAAGGCTAGCACCCACCTGCCTGGGTCCATCTCTGTTGCCTGTCCACGTACAAGCACAAGGCATCATTACTTCCAACTCCAAACCACTTACGCTGCTGAAACAACAACCACGAAAGAACAGAGGACGCAGGAGCTCCTGTTGGTGTCTCCTCCAGAGAAGTTCACAAACTAAACCACTTGGCACATGGGGAAAGATCACCATCACCCCAGCACCGGCTGCCCTCTGCCCTGGCTTACCCCAGCACCCCTTTTCCTGCACTGCTTTCACCCTGGCAGCCTGTTGCTGTTTGGATCTGCATGATGGGACAAGGCTTCTCCTGCTTTGTCAGCCTAGAAGCAAAAAGAAGGCAAAATGACTGGGAAGTGTTTACCCACCTCTCCCGGGTATACGAAACCCCCACTGACAGCCCCATGGAATCCTGGCAAAATGTTTTCCTTCTCCAGGAAAGAACTGAAGCACAGAGCTGTTAGACAAGTACCTCGTGGTTATCCAACCACACAACGTGACCTTAACAACTGCATGTTCCTAACGCCTGCTTTGTCCAAGCAGCCTGCGGGCTCAGCTAGCTCAAACATCCTCCCCTGAGCCTACCTGAGACAAAACAGGATGGCCTCAGTGGGTACCGCTCCAAACACATGGCCTCTTCCCCTTCTAAGGCGCCAACCACAATTTTACTCATCTTGAGACAGCAGAACCCAGTACCAGAGCTGCTCTGCCAGCGTCAAGCAGCAGCTGCCCATATCAGGCCCCACGGCACATCTCCCTTTGTGCATCACTTCATCACCATTTATTCTAGCAAGTGGCAACACAAAGGCCGTCACCCCCCACTCTCACGCCAAGTGCATCAGCTCATTCAGCACCTCTGCCCGTCAGATACCAATCACCACTCGCTTGGGTTAGCTCTGGGTGATGGGTGACTCCTCCAGGCTCCGTGTATCACAGCCATCCTCTCCCCACACAATCTCTTGGCACAAACTTTGAGCTCCCAATGCAGGGAACTTGTTCTCTCTTCCCCATCACACCCTTCCTTGTGGTTCCTTTTGTAAACCTATCAGAAACCCCTCCACCCTCTGCCCCCAGGCCCTCTGCTTGGAGGGCTTGTGCCTGCTCAGGCAGAGCACTACCTGCACACATTGCTGCCCACACATCCTCGGCCCTGCCAGTACTGCTGACACACAGGATGGACAGGTCATCACACAAGAGCAGCCACAGCCCGGCTCTGCACTTAGGACACAGCTCTGGACTCCAGGTACCTGTCAGACCCACTGCAGGAATGAGCGGGCATCTCCAAAAGCCCCAGGGAGCCAGATCTGCCAGCCCAGCCCCAGAGCTTCTTAACCTCAGGGCATCCTACAACTGCCTGTCGTGGCTGCTGCAGGGTTTATTTGGAAGAGCACTGGCAGCACCAGACAAACGGCAGTTCAACAGCTCACCAGCAGCATCCGATAGCAGCTCTCCATGCACTGAATTCCCCTGGAACATCTGCTTCTGGGGGTGGAAAGCAGCAGAGTCAGAATTGCCATGGCCTCAGGCAGCACTTCTCACAGAACCACAGAACATGAGGGATTGGAAGGGACCTCCAAAGATCAGCCAGTTCCATCCCCCTCCCACAGCAGGATCCCCTAGATCCAGTCACACAGGCAGGTTTGAAACGTCTCCAGAGAAGCAGACTCCACAAGCCCCCTGGGCAGCCCCTGCCAGGGCTCTGGCACCCTCACCATGAAGAAGATCCTTCTCACACTGATGTGGAACCTCCTCTGTCCCAGCTCACACCCACTGCCCCTTGTCCTATCATTTGGATCCCAAAGAAAAGCAAATTCACTGCCTTTTTGTCTCAGTTCATTCTTTGCGATGGCATGTCTGTGCTTATCAAATCATTTTGAAATCAAGAATTAATCACTTTCAGCAGAAACTGTCTTTCCCTCAATCATGCTGCAGGCAGACTCTAACGTGACCTTTAGAGCAATTGAAGGTGGCAACAAGCTATGACTGCTCCTTCTGCTCTTCGCATGGGGTCCCCATTTTATGACTTCATCCTGCCATCAGTCCTGGGAACCACCAGAAGCCCACAACCCCCAGTAACCCCTCAGGGTCACTCCCTAACAAGGCTCTCATGTTCCATCACATCACACTGGGCTCTCAGAGCACCGTCTGCCCCCTGGGCCCCAGAGCAAAACGAACTATTTCTAGACCATGGATTTCATGTGACGCCAGCTTTTTCATCTCAGTTGCTCAGTTCAAAGTGAGGGAAGAACAGTGACCTGGAGACAGCAGTGAGGAGGTGTGAGACCCTCTAACAACGCCCAGGTCTGACTGTACCGCCACAACCTTCACCCCTACGGACACACTCGGCTGTGGCAAGGAAGGAGCCCTCAGTGCCAAGAACACCCCGTGTTCCGAAAGTGCCCAGTGATAACAAAAGCCCTTGGTTACAGCAACCTCCCTGTTCAGGGACAGGCAGGCACTTGGCACATCTTCCTGCCCATGTTCGTTTGGCACCCCACAAAGTTCAGGAGGCACAGAAGGGAGATGCGGAGCACGAATGGCTGTGGAGGTGGGGGCACATTTCACAGATGGCCTTTGCACCAACCACCAACTCGAGTTCAAATAGCTGTGGTCTGAAGAGAAGAGCTGACAACGCCCTGACACGGTCTCTGACATTAAAAGGCAGCACATTTCTTCCCTGTCGCATCCCTACTCACTTTGATTTATTATACTTCCCTGCTCCTCTTGATTGCTTTTCCAAAGCCATCTAAATTCATCTGGATTGGTAAAAGGTAATTATTCCTATGACTAATTAGTGCCTGCTAATAAATGCAAAATAGGACAAACCACTCGGGTTTAGTGGCACTGACAGCTCCTGCTCACGACACCCGCTCTGGTAAAAGGACACGCACTGAACAGGGACACAGAACAAGGAGGGACAGATCCATCCTCACTGTGGGAGTGACGGTCACTCTGCACAGCAGAGAACCACAGAACATGAGGGATTGGAAGGGACCTCGAAAGATCAGCTAGTCCAGTCCCCCTGCCACAGCAGGATCCCCTAGATGTAGTCACACAGGAGGGTTTGAAACGTCTCCAGAGAAGGAGACTCCACACCCCCCCTGGGCAGCCCCTGCCAGGTCTCTGGCACCCTCACTGGGAACAAGGTCCTTCTCACACTGATGTGGAACCTCCTCTGCTCCAGCTCACATCTGCTGCCCCTTGTCCTATCATTGGGTGCCCCTGAGCAGAGCCTGGCTCCATCCTCCTGACACCCACCCTTTCCAGATTGATCAACATCCATGGGGTCATCCCTCAGGCTCCTTTTTTACCATGCTACACAAAGAGGAAGAAGTCACCCAGAAGAGGAAGACCAGACACTACCAAGAAGAGAAAAGGTATTGCTCGAGCTCAGCCTTGGTCTGAGCTGCTCATTTTTCTTTACAACACCATTTCCAGCGGCTGAGGCCAGGCCACCCGTCACAGGAGGAGCTGCCTTCAGGATATCTGTGGTATTAGCTCACTGTCCTGCTCTGCCCATGATCATGCAGAGCTGGCTGCCAGCAAGCACCAGGTCCCCGTAAGGTCAGAACAAGTGACCAGGAGCAGGAACTGCTTCAGTCAGTTCTGGTGTGGCCACCAAAGGTGACACTGTGGCCGTGCTCCCCCTGCCCCCCCAGCTCACTGCTCCATCACTGCCCTGCACCACCAGTCCCACCCAGTGCACCAAGCATTTCTACAGTGACCACTGCCATTACACTTTATGAGCCTGAAGAGCTTCACTCAGCACCACTCAGAGGGCCCTCCGGCACACTGAGTGCAGGAAAGGGCAACAAGAACAAACCCTTAAATGCTTTCCTAGCAATAGGAAGAAGCTCCACGAGTCAGAAGCGAGGTCCCGCACAAAACAAAGAGCAGTTCAGAGCTCTCTGCAAACTGCATTTGCTGCCTCCTCACAGTCCCGGCAGACATTCTGGCATCATGATGGGAAAGACGCAAGTGAATTATGCAGAAGGTTTCAAATGCAGCTGGAGCCCAGCCCATCAGGGTTTGGTGACTGTGCTCCGTGGGAAGGCTCACTAGCAGCAGCACCAGCTATCGAAAGGGGTTGTTTCCCCATCTTTGGGGAAAAAACCTACTCAAGCCTGCCCATCCCAAGCCCTTCAACTTTGCCAGGTCCTGGCACAGCTCCTGGCCCAAAGGAATCCCAAACACAGTGCAGAAAAATCAGTGAGAAGCTCTGCTTACAGGGAGGAGCAGAGCAGCCTGCAGGACAGCACAGCTTCTTCTCCTGCAGAACTTCTCCCCCATCTCTCCAGGCTGCCAAGGTCCCTCTGAACAGCAGCACAAGCAGCGCTCTCACTTGAGAGCATCCAGCACCTTCCTCGAAAGAATCAGCCCAGCACTTTGGGCAGAGGACTGCCACAAAGATGCCTTTCTTCCACCGAGACAGTGCTGGGCCCCAAGAGAAGTTTTAGAGCTTCTCCGAAGCAGTTTTCTCCTGAGAGCCTTGGTGCTTCCCTGTGCTGCACCTTCTGCTCAGGCTTAGCCTCGGTCAAGTAGCTGGTCATTTTCCTTCACAACACCAATTCCAGCAGCTGGGGCCAGGCCACCCATCGCCTACCAGCAGAGCACAGCAGCTGATGTGGCCAACGAGGCCACCCAGCTAACATGATGAGTGCCCGGCTGAAGAGCCAAGGCAGTGCTGTGCATGGACACGAACAACGGGCCGGAAGAGCATCTCCCTCCATCCAGCACAGCAACACCTGCCCAGCAGGCCCAGACAAAGCAATTCTCTCGTTTACCAGGCAATAATGGCTATAGAAAGATTTGTGTCACCTTCTAAACTCTAAGCAAAGCAGGAGCACTTCAGCCCATGTAGCCACCAGGTTCCGCAGAGGCTGGCTGCTCGGGCTAGCGCCCGGCAGTGAAGATGTCACCCTGATGCTCGGACTAGTGCCTGGCAGTGCAGATGCCATCGTGATGCACAGGAGAGCTCAAGCCACTTCAGCCTGGATCCATCGAGCACCTAACCACAAACGTCAAGTAGGGTAGACACACACAGCCCTAGTGTCGTGGCTTTTCCTTTCAAGGAGAAATACAGAACTGCAAGGGGACGTGGCAACAGTCCTCCCCCGCACTGGGGCTGCTGTGTGAGGATGACTGATCAACAGGTGGAAACACGCCAAGGCAGCTTCCCTTCACAAAACATAACTGGGGGAAGGAGGCTATGTGGCAAGAGCTCAGAGCAGCCAGGGAGGCTGTCAGATCTCCCAGCACCAGAGGCTTCCACCAGCACATTTGATGAGCATCTGTCAAAGGTGTCTGCCCTGCCAGGAGGATCTAAAGATACACAAGAGATGTTTTGGGGGGTGGAAATAACTAGATAAAATATTAGTTTGAAGGGAGGAAGATTGAAAAGTCTCCCTGGCCAAGGCTCCCCAGTCACTCTGTCCTGCTGAGGATGCACTGGCCACCCCATTGGCAGGTCTCAGCTACCTAGGGCCCCAAGTCTGCAAAATCCCCTTACAAACCCAGGGCAATAGTGCTTATCGGCACCAAGAGGGTGAAGCTGGCAATATCTTAGAGAAATCCACACGAAACCTCTCCCCGGAGCTTGTGCGCTGCCTCTCAGCAGAGGGGCAGGGGTGTCCAACTCATCCGGGTACACAAAGCAGCAGCCAGAGCTCCCAAGGTCCTTATTGTGCTGTTCCCTTGCGGGAAAAGCCACTCAACATGGCCTTTGGGGAACTGATTCAGTAAAAGATGCTGAGGCCCCAGAGGGCAGCAGCTGAGGGAGCCACAGCACACAGGAAAAAGCCTAGAGGTTGTGAGACCCCTACACACAACCCTGGTTCTCTCACACTAGCGGTAAATCGAGATCAAAAGTGGTGCCCGCAGCGATGCTCACACCCCGACGCTGGAAGCTGTTGAAGTCTAAATGATGACCAGCAATACCATTGCTTCAATGAAGAGGTCGAAGGTTCCACGTGACTATTGCCCCGCAGTAACGTCAGTCTGCGACACGTGGCACCTTATCAGGGATTAGCTGCACACTTTGGAATTCAGCGAAAAACCTCCCTTTGACTCAAACCAACACAAACTCCACAAAACAAGGCAGGGCAATTGTCCACTCGTACTCCCAGACCAACCTACACAATGTGTGGGCAATGGGCTGCCTCAAGAACTGCCGCAAACTAACTTCCTTAGAATCAAAGGCTTTATCCCACCAATTCTGCTGGAAGTGATAACACATCCTACTCTCTCCGCCTTTGCCACCAAACAGTGCCACAAGTTCCCTTTGCACAGAAATGATGTCAAATAAGCTGCCTGCAGCTAGAATATTTCATGAACTGCTGGATAAAGAACAGCTGCATCACACAGAGCTGGAATTATGTTTAAAGGAAAAGATCAGCACTGGGGAAGTCTGATTTTCTATGTGGGCTTGAAACCAGAGAACAAAACGGACCCCCCACACGAACAACAACACAGTCTCAGCATCTCTTTGAGCATCTCCACATCCCTGGCCCATGTTAAGAGGAGAAGCAGCAGCAGACACTGGTGGCCAGGCTGTGAGGATGTGGCCAAAGACAATACACACAGATCAGCTGCCCAGGAACAGGGCAGCAGCCAAAGCCTTCACAACCACCTAAGGGAGTCATCCAGCCTGTCTGCAGGACACAGCCAGTCTAAGCAGAACACACAGCACCAACGAGACAGCTGCCCTGGCCCCAATGGACACCAGCAGGTCGCATTACAGGAGATGAAGGAGTTCTCCTTCCCCTCTACATTACAGATTCATTCAGGTTGGAGAAGACCCCTGGGATCATTGAGTCCAACCATCAACCCCACTCTACAAGGTCACCCCCAAACCAGACCCCCCAGCACCACATCTAAGCAACTTTTCAACGCACCCAGGGATGGGGACTCAACCCCCACCCTGGGCAGCCCATTCCACTGCCTGACCACTCTCTCCGGGAAGAATTTCTTCCTGATGGCCAGTCTAACCCTCCCCTATTGGAGCTTGAAGCCCTTCCATCTGCTTCTGTTGATAATGACCTGTGAGAAGAGCCCAGCACCAACAGTGTCCTTCCAGATAGCTGTGGAGAGCAATGAGGTCTTCCCCCTCAGCCTCTTCTTCCTCAAACTAACCAGCCCCAACCTCACAAGGTTTATTCTCCAGGCCCTTCCTCAGTTTTGTTGTTCCCCTCTGCACTCGCTCCAGCCCCTCAATGTCTCCCTTGGACTGAGATGCCCAGAACTGGACCCAGTCTTCAAGGTGCAGCCTCACCAGTGCTAACTACCTCCTCCTTGTAGGTCTCCACTGTACCCCATGACTGCTATTTATCAGGAGTCAAACGAGAGGCTCTACAGCAGGGGCTGTAGAAAGCCCCTGGCAAAGGATTAGCAGCAAACTGGGAACGGTGGGCACTGACATCACTCATCTTGTAAAACAAAAAATCTCTCCCCATGGAGCATCGCAGCTGCACTTCTCGCAATAAACTACAGCCTAGGAAACAGGAGACAAAGGGCAGGGGCAGAATCAAAGGGCTGTTATTTGTCTCTAATGAATTTCAGAAATGTTCTTATTTCAAACGTGTCACAGCCCTGCCAGCAACAGGGAGCAGGCACTGCTCAGGAGCGATGGGGAAACCACGGGTTAGAACACAAACACCAGTGTCAGCATCACAGCGCCTACCAGTTAGGAAAGGCCGGCACCAGAAGCCCAGCACCAACAGCCCCTGGTGATACCAAAAGCCTGGCACCAGAAGTCCCTGCTGACACCACACTGAAGAGCTGAGCTGGAGTGGAGAGTTCCACGAGGACCATTGGTAGGAGGTGGGAATGCAGCACCGAACAGGCACAGCGGTCGCTCCCGTCCTGCTTCAGCAGCTGCCACAGGCACGCACAGCTTGACCCCTTTGGGGAACATCTGTCACCAAAACTGGCACCCTAGTCACTTGGAGCCTCACACTGCTGCTGGCCAGGGCTGCAATGCTCAGGCTTAGGGCAGTTCCCCACCATTCTGGGGACACAGCCACCCGCAAAGGGACTCCACACCACTCGGAGCGCCCAGCAGCACCACCTCCACCCCTGGAGGCAGAACAAGCGCGTCCTGTCTGACACTCACTGCTGTGAGCCTGCTTCATCAGCACAGAAACTGTTCAGTTACTATGGTGACAGGGAATCGAAGGCCCATCAGAATGATGTAAATAGAGGGTTTCACATGCAGATTGCAGCAACCTCCTCTCCCTGTCCACAGCAATTGATGAATTCTGTTACTCAGGCAATGAAAACCTACAAATACAACAGCTAAAGGTCATTTCTGGTCAAACTGCAAACAAAACCAGCCCTGGCAATTATTCACCACGGCTACCTGCCAAAACCTGCCTATGCTGTTCTTAACCACTGGATTTTGGGGGCCACTCTTCCCTGATCCCTCCTTCCGGGTCTGCCAGTGGCTCCTCATGCTCTGGGGGTACCTCACAGCAAACAGGAAACACAGGCTGTGTGGGAAGGCTTCTAAAATTCACTCCATTCAGCTCTGAATCACTGGCCTGAGGAGGGAATATGCACTGACCCACGATGCCTCGGATCTTTTTTGAGCTGTAACTGAACGTTCATAGAAGAACAAATCTAGGCTGGAGCAGTTCTGGCTGCCAGCTGTGATGGCTTTCAAGTTCCAGTCACCCAGTTTTCTCCTTCTTCGAGGCTTTGCAAACCCGAGTTCCAGGAACACAGAGAAATGGCAGCTTTGCAGCCCAGATTCCTGCCTGTGTGTCTTGTCTGCGCTCCATGGGGAAGCTGCAGCTTCCAAGGAGGAACCTGGATCTACCTCAATTACTGAACAGGCTTCTGAAGGACTAGGAATGAACTGGACTCTACTCTGGTGTCCAGCAGCTCCCACTGCTGCTGTGGCAGCCAAAGGGCACAGAACACACTCCAGAGCGATGCCTGCTGCTGGCCCCTGCCAAGCTGCTTCCATCTCCTGCACAGATCACAGAACCACAGAACATGAGGGATGGGAAGGGGCCTCCAAAGATCATTCAGTCCAATCCGCTGCCACAGCAGGGTCCCCTAGATCCAGCCGCACAGGAACACGTCCAGGCAGCTTTGAAACGCCTCCAGAGAAGGAGACTCCAGCTCCTAACACCATGACCTTCAGCCGCACCCTGTCCCAGCCCAGCTGGGTGCCCAGGCACACCGCTCTGAGGCTTTCTCTCTGGTCGGTTTACCAGGACCGGTTACTCCCACCACGAACTCCCTCTGCCCTCCCAAGAGCACACGCGCAAAAAGCCATCCTGTGGCTTCAGGCGGTGCCAGCACGGGAAGCCTTCGCTCGCCCAGCAGCAGCAACAAAGGCCTGGCGTTGTCCTGGCAGTGATCTCCGGCAGTCCACAGACAGATGGGTGTGTTTGTCAATAAGGCAGATCTGCTCTGTCAGGTTGTAACTGGTTTTAGAACAAGCAGTTCCCAGTGACAAACAACAATCAAAGCACAGAGCTGCCTTGGCCTGCAGCACCGAGCAGGGGCTACCAGAGGGGCAGGAGCAGAAGCATGACCAACACTCTGACGATTCATCCCAACGTGGCCCCAGCGATGACAACCAGGAGAACAGGAAAAGCCAGCAGCGCTTTTGGGGCAATTCCTGAAGCAAGAGGAGGCTCTGCCCCCTCCCAGACGCCTGGTGCCCACTCAAGCTGTGAGTGGCAGCACAGCAACCACCCCGGCAACTCAGAAGCTGGGAAGATTCGTGGTCCTTCCAGCAGGCAGGTCATGGGCACCACAGGCTTACAAGGAGCAGTTAAGCCGCTGGAAAACCTGAGCAACTTCACAAAGTTGTTACTGAGGAGGAGCTCTTTCCAGCAAGCTCCAGACATGTGCAGTCTGGTAAAGACACCCCCCAAACAAGTTAAGGAAGAGGTCATGAAGCTCTCCTTCAAAGGCCCACTGCCACCAGGAACTCCTGCGGGCTCAGCAGTTCGTTGGGTGACCATAAACATCCCCACCGAGGCACAGCACGGACAAGGACACTGCAGCAGCAGGAAGCCAGGTCTCTGGTGTACCCTCCACAAGGAGATACCCCAGTGTGCGCACAGCGCTGCAGTCCCCAGAGGTGGGATGTGTTTGGATGCAGCACAATGCAGTGCTAGCTGGACACTAGCATGCTCTGTCAGCAAGTTTGCTGATGACACAGAGCTGGGTGGTGTCGCCAACACCCCTGCAGACTGTGCTGCCATTCTGCAAGACCTGGACAGGCTGGAGAGCTGGGTGGGGAGGCATTAAATGAAGTATAACAAGGGCAAGTGTAGAGTCTTGCATCTGGGCAAGAACAACCCCAGCTACCAGGATAGGCTGGGGACTGACCTGTTGGAGAGCAGCCTAGGAGAAAGGGACCTGGGGGTCCTGGTGGGCAGCAGGATGACCATGAGCAAGCAGTGTGCTCTTGTGGCCAAGAGGGCCAACAGCATCCTGGGGTGGATCGGTAGGGGGGTGGTTACCAGATCGAGAGAGTTTCTTCTCCCCCTCTACTCTGCCCTGGTGAGACCACATCTGGAGTGTTGTGTCCAGTTCTGGGCTCCTCAGTTCAAGAGGGATGTGGAGCTACTGGAGAGAGTCCAGCGCAGGGCACCCCCCTTATGAGGAGAGGCTAAGGGAGCTGGGTCTTTTTAGCTTGGAGAAAAGGAGACTGAGGGGTGACCTCATTAATGTCTATACATATGTGAAGGGTGGGTGTCAGGAGGATGGAGCCAGGCTCTTCTCAGTGTCACCTAGTGATAGGATATAACATAGAAGGTTCCACATCAACCTGAGAAGAAACTTCTTCCCAGTGAGGGTGACAGAGCACTGGAACAGGCTGCCCAGGGGGGTTGTGGAGTCTCCTTCTCTGGAGACTTTTAAGACCCGCCTGGATGTGTTCCTGTGTGACTTGGTCTAGGTGATCCTGCTGTGGCAGGGGGATCGGACTGGATTATCTTTCGAGCTCCCTTCCAGTCCCTGATGATTCTGTGATTCTATGATACATAGCATCAGTTCTGGAGGAAAAAAGGACATTGACCATGAGATGCCAGAGCCCTGCTGTTGTGTTATGCGAGGCGCCTGGGAGCACGTTTGGGTCTGGAAAGGGGAAATCACAAACAAACGTTCGCGTCTGCCTGTGTGAAGTGGTTTCCAAGGAAGGTTCCTGGATACATTTGGGGTTTTTTAATCTCCCGTGGAAGTTTAATTCCGAAGAAGTTATCCTCTGGTTTTGTGATGTGCAAAATTCCCTTCTTCCCCCCAGCACCTCGGAAGAGCTGCACCATCTCCTGCATGCTCCTCTCCCATCTGCGACATCTCCAACACTCAAAAAGCCTGCGTGAAGCAGCAGGCAACTCCAACAGCACCATCCACAAGACATAGGAGAATATGCCTTGGCATCAGGAGAGGCAGGCAGGGTGCTCTTATCTCCGTCTCCTCCCGCTCACCCTCGGCTCTGAGCTGCCGTCTCGCATGAAGCAGGTTATTGTTATTCCAGCAGCGTTTCTCCGGCTGCATCCCACGAGGACAAGCACCACACAAGTAACCGGTTTGTTATGGTTTTGCTTTCAGGGGTCTGCAATATGACAGCCCCACTTACAGTGGGTTTGCTTATTGCTTCTTTAGGGATTTCAGCAAGAGCCGGTCAAGAGCGCAAGAGCTGCTGCTTGGAAAGATGGGGATCACTCAGAACGTTAAAAGAAACAAGAAACGTTCTGGGAGATGCTGCTGCTGAACGCGGGACACACTCCCAGGTGGAGATGCTTCCACACTGCTGTCTATTTGTGCTCACAGACTCACAGAACATCAGGGACTGGAAAGGACCTCAAAAGATCATCCAGGCCAACCCCCCTGCCACAGCAGGGTCCCCTACATCCAGCCGCACAGGAACATGGCCAAGTAGGTTTGAAACGTCTCCAGAGAAGGAGACTCCACAATCCCCCTGCCCCTTGTCCTATCACTGGTTGCCCTGAGCAGAGCCTGGCTCCAGCTCCTGACACTGGCCCGTTCCATATTCATGGGGTCACCCCTCAGGCTCCTTTCTTCCCAGTTCCCTCAGCCTTTCTTCATCAGGGAGATGCTCCACTCCCTTCATCATTTCTGTGGCTCTGTGCTGGACTCTCTCCAGCAGTTCTTGAACTCTGCCTGTGTCGCTCAGGCTTGTCTCTGAGAAGACAACCAAAACTCAATACATTTTGATATCCTAAATACACAATTTTAGCGGACACCCTGATCTCCCGCTACACTCACTACCGCAGCAGAAACCCCATTCACGTCAGTGGTAAAAGAGAACTGGAGAAGGCAAGATGTCCCCCCCCAAACACCAAGCTATCCAGCAGCCAGTGCAATGAAGACTGGCTAAAGGAAAACCTGGTAGAAGGCTCCTCTCCTTGGGCTCTGTCCACGACTGCCACAGACATTCCAAACAGCTCAGACCGGGATGCCAGACTTTGTTTCTTCTTGGGTCCAGCACTGAACACTGCAAACCCCCACCATGCACTCCTGAGCCATTTGCTGCAGTGACCTGCACAGTTCTCTCACTGGCTGAGGTGCACACCCAGCCCTACCCACACAACATAGGTCAGCTCCCCTAAACTGTGAGACAAACTGGTTTCCACCACAGAGCGAGGGCAGCTGTCCCAAGCCATCAGCACGACTCTGCCACACTTCAGCAACTCACACTTCCCTGCCTGTGACGGACATGACCTCAGGTCACAGTCTGCTCTCTCCTGGGGCTGCAGAACATCTCCACAACATGAAGTCGCACGTTACCTGCACCATGGTGGTGAAGTGCACCTACTTCTGCACCACGGGACAGGGAACACTCCATCCTGCCCCAAGAGTCAACAACCTCCCTTGAAAAGAGGAAGCGGCTGTTGAGTCAAACAGGCCAGAGGCAGTCAGGGAACTCAGTGTGACTTATCTCCACACATCAGCCCAGAGGCTGGTGAAGGGGTATCACACAACACAGGAGACAGTGCACAGGCACTTCCTGCTTCTCAAGACAAGAGCCCAAAGACCTGACTCCTACATCCTCCTCTTGCCCAGTCCTGGTGCCTCACCCCATCAGCTAACCAGGCAGAATGCCTCAACCTGCCCCTCAGAAGCCCTGGAGAAATGAAACCACAGATAGCTTCAGCAGCCTGGAACCATCACCACAGTGCTGACAGAAATGCCAGCAGCTCTCCCAGAGAGCTGCTCTGGTGCTGCAGGGGAAGCGATAACACACCCGGCCAATTGCATAACGTGCTGCACGCGGGCAGCAGCCACGTTCTCATCTCTCCAGCAATCCCGTTCCACCCTGAAGCACGACACTTGCTTGTGCTGACCTCAGCCTGCCAACTGCACAGAGCACTGGCTACCCAAGGGCTCATCCCTTATGAAAACGTGCCCCCCTTCACGCAGAACAATCCCGTGGCAGCACGGCACGTCCAAAACACCACCTGGGCTCAGCGAGTGCAGCCCTTGAGCAGCCGCCTGCAAAGAACTTACCACCCTCTGTCCTGCCGGAGCGCTCTGTGTGACAACCCACAAGGTGTTTGAGCTATGGGAAGAGACACCCCAAAGGGAGAGCCCTCTGCCTGACTTCCCACCACTGCCAGTCCTGGAGGGGTGGGTGCAGAGAGGTCACACACCACTGTATGGAAGACAAGGCCAACGGCTAACTGTGAATCACTTCCAACCACACGGGGTGACCCCTGTACCAGGAGGGACTGTGGCACATGAAGCACCACAGGTCAAAGACAACGGGAGGCAGCCCCCATTTGAGGACTTGCTTTGAATTCCCCGGATCAGCAGCCAGCCCAGAGCTGCAGCCTCTTCCCTCACAGACCAGCCACTGAGGCCAGCAGGGACAGAGCTGAAACATCAGGGACACTCACCTAAGGAGCAACCTGCTCCCCCATTCTGATAGATGTCCCCCTTCTAGAAGAGGCCAGGAGGAAGCACCAATTTCCATGCCCAAATTATGACACCTTTTTACACACCCTTGTTTTTAAAACAAAGGGGAGGATTTAAAGAGGATGACTTGACACAAAGAGAATGACTTGACAGCCAGAAGATGATTTAAAACCCCTCCCTCCCCACTGTGCATGGGATCACAACAGCTGCTCCCTCCCTGATGAGCAATGACAGCCCTGGGATGAAGAACGAGGCTGTGCATCGCCGGCCCGGTTGTGTGAGCGCTGCTCTGCTGTGACGGTGCCATCTTTCAAGTGAACTCCAAAACGAAGGCACTGACCGCTCGCAGACGTTAAACAGTCCCACAGCCGGGGGAACCACGTTGGCACCATCACACCAGATTGGTCCCAGGCCAAGGAGCCGGACCACAACCGCTTATCCACCCTCAGTAATTTCAGCTCGATGCTCCACTTCCTCCCCTGACACTGTGTCACAACACTGCTCAGTGGCTGTCCTGTCCCACATCGCTGCAGCTTTCTTCTGGAGGTGAGAGAAGGGACACCGAAGCCAGCCATACCGGGCAATTTCCCAGAGAGAAGTTTATGAATCAGGCTCTTGGAGAACTGAAGAGCTTGAAGAGCATCAAACAACCCCAGGCACAGAGCAGTGGGTGAGGACAGGGAGCCCTAAGGAGGTCACTGATGACAGGTACAAACTAGTATTAGCTCCATCAGTGCGTGGGCTCACACTGCTTACTTGTTTCTAGGTCCTCCCTCGCTGCTATGATACTCACCAGGAGACACCGAGGTGGGGCACACGCTGCACAATAGTTACGAGTAGGAAATACTCCATCTGTTTTAAAGAGGAGGATTTGCTGGCAGCTCAGCCACAGCCTCCTGGGATTAAATCAACATTGAAGACTAAACAGCCACCCAGGCTGTAAGAATGAGGAGGTGAGTTCATGCCAGCTTTCTGGAGGGTGGCACGAGGGACATGTGGGCACATGCTGCTGTGCCCTGCTCCAGCCTTGAGCCCCACATCCCACGTCACCTGCTTGAACTGCTCCATCACCAGCTGCCTGTCAGGAGCACAAATGTCTCCAGAGAGGGTAAATGCCTTTCAGAAGGTGATTGCTGCTGCTGCTGCCGCCGTGGGTGGTAGCTTGACAAACAGCCACTGAAACAAAGCCAAAGTCAGGCACCAGAAAATTTAAGAGCTTGAGGGGGAGGCTTCCCCCCCCCATCAATGGGGAGAGTAAATCCTGCTCCAGACAGGTGCTGAGGCTGTGCACACAGACCCGAACATATTACAGCTCGCAGGGGTGTATAAATATCTGCTAAGCACCTGCAGCACGACTGGTGCTGCACTCTTATGGCCCTTAAAACCCATCACCTGGAACCAGGACTAGCTACAGGCCATGAATAAGTGCTGTAAGAGGGTTTTACTGTTATCAGGAAGAAGGGTAGATTGATAAGTAATGCCAGCTGCACCAGGCACCTGCCAGCTCTCAGGAAAGCAGAGATCTGGCCTTACAAGGATCACCACTCTCCTTTACACCAAAACCAGCTTTCAGCAGAGCAGTGCCAGGCTCTGCTCAGGATCATCTAATGATAGCACAAGAGCCAGCGGGTGTGAGCTGGAACAGAGGAGGTTCCACATCAGTTTGAGAAGGAACTTCTTCCCGGTGAGGGTGATGGAGCCCTGGAAGGGGCTGCCCAGGGCGGTTGTGGAGTCTCCTTCTCTGGAGACATTTCAAACCTGCCTGGGCTTGTTCCTGCATGACTCGATCTAGGGGATCCTGCTGTGGCAGGGGGATGAGCCTGGATGATCTTTCAAGGTCCTTTCCAATCTCTAATGTTCTGTGATTCTGTGACTGCTGGTCCCTGCTCCCACACATCACCAGACTCCTTCCCAAGGACAAGCCACAATCACTCTCTGGGCAGCACTCATCATCCAGCACTTCTGACCACAGAAGTGGCACATGGCAGGAGCTGCACTGCCACCCACTCCCACAGCCTGGAGCAAAGACCCGGAACCTGGACTTGGCAGAAACGAGTCTTGCAAAAGGCTCAGGGTTCATCCCTTGGCTGCTCTCTTTGCCAGCCTCTCCATCTTCAGGACAGCGATGCTCTCCTGCAGGTCCTGCCAGAGGCACCACGTTTGCTCTGACAGCTTCAGCTGGGGCCAGGGTGCTGTGTTTTGTCAGAACACACCGCAGTGATGGCTGCTGTTGTGTTTTTATACCCCACCTTCTGCTTCTCCCAAGGCATTTTAGGAACGGCCATGCCACCAGCAAGCACACATAGCAACTCGCCAATGGCCTGCCGACTCAACAGAACTAGCTCAGCTTCCACCAAAGCATTCAGGACTTGAGCTTTGCAGGAATCATCTCCGCTAGATTCCATTTGTTTCCATTAGAGACTGCCAATGCATCTTGAGCGTGAATCATACACACGCGTCTCTGCTGCTCTCCGCACACGGCCCTCCCGCTCCCCACACAAGGAGGTCTCCCGTAAAACCCATCTGCCAGGAGCATCCTATCATAAACCCAGTGGGCAAGTGGGAGATAACAGCAAATAAACCCATAGGGGACTCAACCAAACAAGGAGCGATGCTGAACAGTTACTCTGAGACCAGCAGAAAGCAGATCAGATCCATCAGGACGTGCTGTCTGCTGCAGACGGAGCCACGCAGAGACTCGCCAGCCGGGCCTCAGCTCACAGCGCCCTGCGTTTTGTTGTGCAAAACAACTACAGCAATGGAGACTCCCTATCTACCACCCAAGCCAGCTTCTCTTTTGCACAGAGCTATTTTATTACATGAGTAGTCGCGGTTCAAGCTCCGATGGTTCCTCTGGTTGGCAGCCCAAGTTTTCCCCTGAGCAAAACACAAACCCAGAGCATGGCTGGGTGGGTACAGCAATTGTCCCAACACTTCCCGAGCAAAGCGGAAAGAGAGCAAGGGGAAGAAATCAAAAAAATAGAGATGGAGTGCCTGCAACATGAAAAGTAGGATGGAGCTAACGAGCCGTGGTCAACCCACCTTAGCTGCAGTTCTCCTATGAGGATGGAAAAGACCTCCTTGGTCTTCTCAGGCCCCAGGTTCAGAAGCTTTCATGGTTCTGAAGGCTAAACCCATCAAATCTCCAGTGCCATCAATTCATACAGCAACTAGGATTCCTAGAAGTGCGAGCAACTATCCCATTGTCACTGTGCAGCCTGATGCACCACTGGTGCCCTTCTTTGGAGACATTTAAAACCTGCCTGGCCCTGTTCCTGCACGACCGAATCCAGGGGAGCCTGCTGTAGCAGGGGGATTGGACTGCATGATCTTTCGAGGCCCTTTCCAATCCCTAATGTTCTGTGAGCCTGTGGAAGCTGCAGCCATCAGGATCATCCACCAGCCACGTGACAGCAGACTGGCAGTGGTCCTCCTGCCAACGGTAACCAAACACTCAGTAGGGTGATCTGGATCTTGCCAGGGCTAAGAACAGCCTCAGGAAGTCACAACAAATCCAAGGGCCAATCAGCACGGTGCCCAGTCTTCTGTGAGATTTACAATGATGCTGCTGCAGACAGTCACATCCTCCTAATTAAAATTGGTTAGTTCTGCTGCATTAGAGCGGCAGCTCCTGCACTGGGCAGTAACGAGGAAGAGACAGTTCTTTCTCGTTCTTGGCAGACAGACCAATTAAAACCTTTCGTCTGACAACACTTCAAATCCTGCACCCAGCACGTAGCTGTAACCTGGCAGCGGCAGATGCACGGCCACAGCTTTATTGGTTTTTACCTTTCGTGCAGCCATTCCTGTCTGCAAAGCTAAGACAGACAAATAACAGAATCTGCCTCCTAAAACAGATCCTTTACGTCTTCCTTCTGGTGCCATCCAGCAAGCATCAGCTGCCCGTGCTGGGGCTGGTTCTCTCCTCCCCTGACACAGAGGAAGGCTGCAGATAGCAGCAGAAGGCAAGGATGGGCTCACAGCACCGTAACTGACAGCAGAGGCCACGGTACGGCAGCTGCCAGCAGCGCGCACTCGGGGGGTCACGGGGAGAAGTCCCCATGCGCGGGCAGATGGCAACTGCTGCAGAGAGCTGCAAGGACAGCCAGGCTGCGGCAGCTGCGTCGCAGGCAGTGACGACCAGGTATTTGCACACCCAAACCAGAGCAGCAGCAAGCCAGAGCCTCAGGCACCCCAGATCACCATGGCGTGACCGTAACCATGCCCAGCTATCGGCCCCCAGCCCTCTCCTAAACCAGGAGAGTGGGTTCACAGCAGGCAGACTCACACACACCCCCTCTATCTTCTCAAAGCATTTTCAGGACAACTCCTTCCCACCCCAAGAAGAGCAGACACAATTCTCCAGGGAGGGCGAGAAGATACAGAGTCATTATGGCTGATAAATCACCCCTGTGCACCAAGATTATTCACCAGTTAAGCTCCACTTAGGCCAATCATGCTCCCCACACTGAGCATGGGGCTCATCGATTTTTGTACCAAGGCTGCAGCAGCCCAGAGCGCAGCGGGTCAGGGCAAGGCTTGGCTCCAGCGCTGCCCCACTAACAGGCGGTTCCCAAACCATTTGGTGCCTTTGCTCGGCTTCCAAGAGCTCAAAGGAAAGACCTTTCAGCAAAACCCACCTCAGAGGCAGGGGGCCAGCAGCTCATGAGGACATGACTCTTCCCTGTTAAACCCTGACCACATCCCAGATAATCTTGGGTCTGTATTTTCATCTGAATGAGTACCCCAAACCCAGAAACCTTGCAGAGATATAATTTGGCAGAGAACAGCACAAAGTGATTATTACTGGGCCACCAGCAACCTCTGGCTGCATTACAGCTGCCCAGAAACCAGCCCAGAACGTGACGGCTGCGGTGCAACACAACTCTCTTACACACAGCCCAGCGCTAACTGCCTGACATATGTAAACTATGAGGCTGCGCCAGCCGGGCCAAGAACCATCGCAAGTGAATTCTGCAGTTACAAACAACAAGAAGAAATACTGGAGATGCCTGCAGCAAGGCATTTGGAACAGAGCAGCCCCAGCCCTGCTCCACTGCAGCCCCAGGAGCAGGAACCATCCAGCCCAGGACACCCCTGAGAACAGCATGGGAACGTGGGGCAGTCCGTGTGGGTAACGGCAGATCCCCTCCCATGAGCCAGAGCAGTACCACAGGCTAAGAGAAGATTTCGTCTGCTTAACTGCAGGGTGCAATAACATCAATTTGCCCAAATTACACCCGAGCAGGAAGGTAATTGGCAGCGAGCAGAGCGTGTTGTGACTGTTCCATCACTCTTCGAAGCCAACTACAAAAGGCTGAGAAGCAAGAAAGTAAACAAAGGCTCAAAACCAACAGACGGCCCCTTCCCCAAACCCCCTCCCTGGCACTGAGCTGCTCGGGCTGTGGACCCCCCCCGAGGGCTCAACACCCGCTGGGCTCTCCACACAGTGCCCTGCAGAGGAGGCAGGGAGGATGTTCAGTTTGCAAGGCCACGGGTTCATCTGTAGGAAAGCTATTCCATTTTTAATCAATTCAGCCCCAGCTGGAACTCGAAGGTAACTGAGACGGTGAAACAGCCAGTCGGAGGGTGATCAGAGCCACTCGCACCGGAGGGCAGAGGCAGTGCCGAGGTGTCCCGCGGCTGCAAAGGCAACCGCGACTGGCTGCAGCCAACAGCAGCACCGAGCGGATTCACCAGTGGCGGCAGCTGCCCGCGACACCGAGCCCGTCGGAACAGCCCGGGGGCGGCCGCACACGCTCGGTCCTCCGCGAGGTCCCGCAGGGCACCAACTTCTCCACAACAGCCCAACTCTGACCGAGACCACCGCGAAGCCCGAGCGCCGATGCTCAGGGGCTCCCGCACAGCGACAACCTTCAGTCCTCCCCTCCCGCAAGCGGGAACAAAGCGGGGCCACCTCCAGCTCCGCACCCCACAGTGCCCACGCTTGCGTAAGAACCAACCGAGAAAGCAGCCCCGCAAGGTCCGGACGCGTCCCCGGTCCCTGCGGCTCCGGGCACCGACAGCGGGCACCAGCAGCTCCTCCCCGCCGCTGCCGGAGCCGCAGCCCCGCCCGCAGCCGCGGTGCCCAGGTGGGTGCGGGTCCCCGCCCCACCCCCAAGCACCCCCTTCCCC
>VXBP01001560.1:725025-906233 GCA_013400115.1 Rhinopomastus cyanomelas
CCCGGCCCCGGCCCCCGCACCCGCCCCGCACACAAAGGCGGCCCCGCTCCGCACCTTTGACCTGCGCCTCGTAGTCGGCGATGATCTCTTTGTCCTTCTTGAACTTGCCCTGCGATGACATGGTGCGGGGTGGGGGGGTGCGGGGTCCGCCGGGACCCCCGCGCCGCGCCGCTCCGCACCGCTGCCTCACCCGCCCGCGGCCCCGCCGCCGCCGCCCGCCACTGCCTTCATTGGCGGCGCTGGGGACTCCGCCGGGCCGGGCCGCGCCGAGCCGAGCCGAGGCGGAGCCCTGGCCCCTCTCCCGCACTCAGGTTGCGCGGGGCGGGGCCGCCGTCAGGGGCGGGGCAGCCACTTTTCCTCCCCCTGCAAAGGCGGGCCTGTCCCGCCCCTGCGGCCCCGAAGGTGTCCCCAGCATGGAGGCTCGGAGGGGTTGGGGGGCCATGAGGGGCACCTCTGGCAGAGCAGGGTATCGGACCCCCACCGGGCCTTGCAACCTGCACCAGTGCCTCGGCACCCTCAGAGTGGGAGATCTCATGCTAAGGGTCACTGACACGCGGGGACGACGGCGCTGGGAACACCCCGAGTGTGGGCACTACCACACCCCCGAACCCTCCCTTGTTTCCCAGGACTGGATCTTCCCCTGGGAGTGGGCGGTCGGTGAAGGCAGCACCGACCACAAACCAGAGCAGGATCCCACCACGCTGCTCTCCAGGCCAACATATTTCCAGGTGGAGATGCACTGTGGCCCGAGGTGGGTCCCAGCAGCCTCGTCCCCCTTGAGTGGAGCCGATGCTGAAGGGTGATGGAGCCACAGGAGCTCCCCGCAGGAGCAGCTCCGGTTCCCTCTGTTCCGGGAGCCCAACATTTGCATCTCAAAACAGCAAAATCAGGGGCTGGGAAATACGCTCTGTGTGGGCACCGTAAAACCGGAGTCCAGTACTTTATCACACATGGACTGCAGAGACCCTCCTTCTGGTAGGGGTGTGACATGCAGGGGACAAGGATAGACGGGAGAAACCTTCTTTGCAGACAGGGCCTGGTCTTATGAGTCCTCCAGTTTTATCTGCAGCTGTTTGGAGAGTGGGGCTGTGCTGGGATAGACTGGTCATTTGTGCTAATCATTAGGTCCAGTTTAGGGCGCCTCAACACAAGGGAGACATCAAGGTGCTGGAGCAAGTGCAGAGGTGGACAATGAAGCTGGGCAAGGGCCTGGAGAATCAGTCTGATGAGGAGAGCTGGAGAGAGTTTGGGCTGGTTAGTCTGAGGAAGAGGAGGCTGAGGGGAGACCTCACCGCTGTCTACAACTATCTGAAAGGACACTGCAGAGGTGCTGGGCTCTTCTCACCGGTCATTAGCAACAGAAGCAGAGGGAAGGGCTTCAAGCTCCAACAGGGGAGGGTTAGACTGGCCATCAGGGAGAAATTCTTCCAGAAGAGAGTGGTCAGGTCCTGGACTGGGCTGCCCGGGGATGAGTTTAAAAGCTGCTGAGATGTGGTGTTGGATCTGGTTAAGGGGTGGCCTTGTAGAGCAGGGTTGATGGTTGGACTCACTGATCCCAGGGGTCTTTTCCAACCTGGATGATTCTGTGATTCTGATTAGCAGAAAAATAGGTGCAGAAGCTGCAACAGAGTTTCAGACTCACTTCCAAGGTTTTTCTGCTCGAGTTAAAAAAGCACTTGGTACCCAGTGACATGCAAAAGTCCAGCAAGGACCTCTCACAGAGGCATGTACCAGCCCCTGTGCTGGCAATGGCCATGTTTCCAGCCTCCTGGGAAGACAGACCCACTTGTATGGCTGCTCTGTCCAGCCCCAGCTCCACTCGGACCGCTACCCTGCACAATGAATGCTTTTGTTGGTGTCTTGTGTGGAGTGAATTCAGGGAGGTTTGATGATTCACAGCTATTTTGCCAGCTTACAAAAAACAAGCCGAGCCTATTAAACAAATAATTTACCTAGCCCTGGCGGGCGGCACAGAGGAGCCTTCTGCACTCCAGCAGCCATGAAAAGCCCCGAGAGGAGGGAGACAAAGAAAGCACTGCCTGGGGGAGCACCCGGCCTTGGGGCTGTGGGGCTGAGCAGCCATCACTGTCCAGCTCTGGGAGGGCCAAGGAGCCTGGGGCCTTTTCCAGACAGCAGCTGCTTTAAGCACTGGCTGGGCACAGGCAGAGGTGGAACACGGGCACCACAGGAATGGTCCTGATGAACAAGGGACAGTTTCTTGTGGCAGACTCAGCAGCAGCTGCACAGCCAGCAATGGTCTCCAGGAGCAGCTGTGCTGTGCAGGTTAAGCAGGACAACACACTGCTCTAGGGTGTGGAGAGGTAGACCTCTCTGGGAGGTGGGCAGGCAGAGACAGCAGCCATCGGGGCATGGAGTGACAGCGACATAGCAAAAGAGCTGGTGGGGTTCATGTTGTGTCAGAGTGCAGATCCACAGAGCAACCAGAGCCCGTCAATCGGCAGCTGCAGAAGTCAAGGGGCAAGTAGGGAGGCGCAGCTCCAGTTGGCTGGGGTGTCCGTGCTAGTGGGCACCACAACATAAGTGATGGAAGAGAGATCAGAGACTTGTTAAGCTCCCAGAAGCTGTGATAAAGAAAAGTGGAAAACTAGCACAAATTAGTTCAGAAGAGGAACACAGCAAGATACTTCACCCAAAGGGATTCTGTCCATCCAGAAGGTCAAATGTAGGACAGTCCAGTTCTGGGCCCCTCAGTTCCAGAAAGACACNTTAGCAGAAAAATAGGTGCAGAAGCTGCAACAGAGTTTCAGACTCACTTCCAAGGTTTTTCTGCTCGAGTTAAAAAAGCACTTGGTACCCAGTGACATGCAAAAGTCCAGCAAGGACCTCTCACAGAGGCATGTACCAGCCCCTGTGCTGGCAATGGCCATGTTTCCAGCCTCCTGGGAAGACAGACCCANCAGATGTTCTGTGATTCTGTGACCTTAGGAGAGAAGCAGGCTGAGCAGGGCTGTGAGCCGATCCCACAGTGAAAACAAAGTGTTAGCACATTGTACCTGAAGGAAGGAGAAAACGNCTCGGACCGCTACCCTGCACAATGAATGCTTTTGTTGGTGTCTTGTGTGGAGTGAATTCAGGGAGGTTTGATGATTCACAGCTATTTTGCCAGCTTACAAAAAACAAGCCGAGCCTATTAAACAAATAATTTACCTAGCCCTGGCGGGCGGCACAGAGGAGCCTTCTGCACTCCAGCAGCCATGAAAAGGCCCGAGAGGAGGGAGACAAAGAAAGCACTGCCTGGGGGAGCACCCGGCCTTGGGGCTGTGGGGCTGAGCAGCCATCACTGTCCAGCTCTGGGAGGGCCAAGGAGCCTGGGGCCTTTTCCAGACAGCAGCTGCTTTAAGCACTGGCTGTGTTAGCACATTGTACCTGAAGGAAGGAGAAAACGGGAGCATCCTCGACATTTTAGTGGCCATAACGCATTACTGATCAAACTAAAGGTTCAGGGGTAAACCTTGGTCACTGCAGAGATCCCACACAATTGGCCCCACAAGCATGCTGCTCCTCTGCACCACTCACACCGCGTGTTAATCTGCTGCTCCAAACATACGACTCTGGGAATAAGTCCCGCTCGACGTAAAACCACAGCTTTTGGCAGAACTACTCCAGTGGGAAAGAAGAGGAACAACAAACATTCCTGAGTCAGGGGACAGTCCTGCCACTGGTGGGCTTGGTGGGGTCTGGCAATGACAATGGGGCTGGAAGCCCCTCATTCCTGGCCTGTGCCCCAGTCAGGGCAGAGGCTACTGCGGGTGACCCGCAGGGAGAATGCTGTTGTGTTGTGTCTCAGCTAAGGCCAGTACAGTTGGGACCCTACAGTTCAGATCTCAGCCTCCACAAAACCCAACCAAATAGAAAAGGAGCACGGGACATTTAAAAAGGATTAATCCCCACAGCAGTTCCTTCTCCCTGCAGCACCTGCAGGTACTACAGCAGCAAGAACCACCATTTGTTAGTAACAAGCTGTCACAGGACAGTGTGATGCTCTTGCCAGGCCAGTACAAACCTGGGCAGGAGCTGCTGAGGGCAAAGCTGAGCATCTGAGGAGGTTAAGCAACTTCTATCAGAAAGCCCCACTAGTACAGTGAAAGCAAACAACCCAAACCATAGTGAAATTGCATTGTAGCATCAGGGTTTGCTGCTGCTCAGATATCACTGGGAATAAAGAAGCGGCGACACCTGAAGAAAAATCACTCAGTCGTGAATTAGTGATTGTTAATAAAGATCAACATCTGAGATCATCTGTGGGATTTCTACTTCAAGCAGCTTTCTGAAGGAAGGATTACAGGGTAATGCACTTTGTGACACTTGCGGCACTGAATTTTTCAATGAGGGATGGGATTGAATCACCATAAATCCTTCAAGCTTGAGGTACAGAGCAGCCAACGGTAGCTATGGCAACATGGTCACTCCAGTACAGCTAATGCAGATTACTTCCAGGGCAGTAGCCTTGTGTGTGCTCAGGAAGCAGAGGTAATGTTTGCTTAAAGCGATTCCTAATTTAAGGAAAATTCTTCAGGCAGAAGCTGTCTTGTGCTCTTTGTTTCCAGCTCCAGCCCATGTGCCATGAAATGCCCAGCACACACGCAGCTGCCGTGGTGTGGGAACGCCATGTCCAGAGAGATACCTGCATGCTGTGTCCGTACGCTGGGCAGGGATTCTGCTCATACCGACCCTCACTTGAGGGAGGCTCTGAAAAGGCTAGAGGCTGGATGGACATGCCAAACCTTGTCCATCAGGCACAGGGCCGTCTGTGAAAACACTGCACAGCTTCATGTGAGACCTCACAGCTGCAGCTTTGCTGCCAGCTGCCCAGCCCAAAGTGAGCAGCTCGTACTGCATGACCCCACGTCTTCTCACGATGTTCCCTCTGCCATGCCTGGGTTTGATGGAGGAAGGAAAGGACCTGTCTGGGAAGCTGTTGTAGGCCCCTGCTTGGTGACAGCAACTCCCTGATGCTCAGGAGTTGCCAGGAGATTTAGGTTCTTCCTTGCAGCCAACTGCTGAGCGCAGCCATGCTCAGCAATGCTCTCACAGGAAAGTGCTCAACTTCAGTGGGTTCATCAGTGGAATAAAACCTACAAAATCTGAACCAGGGACCCAGAATCCAGCACTGAGAGCTTGTCTGCTCTGTGGGAATTGCAGGGCACAAACAGGGCTGAGCTGCTGGTGAAACAGTCCCCCCCACACAGTTCCAGTGTAAGAAGGAAGTGGTTGGAGACCTGGTGTAGCAGGAGAGCTGTTTGTGCTGCGCTGCATGACCTTCGCTGTTTTGAACCTTACATACTCCTTTGTCCACCAGATGCAAAGCTGCAGAATGAACGAGGGAGCAGAGCTGGGGCAAAGCCCCTTCCTGCCCATGTTTCATATATAGCCTGCCTGCTGTGCTGAGGACCTGCATCACTGGCTGCAGCTCTGACCCCTAGGCACAACCTGTGGATTCCTTCTCCTCTCCTTTCCCATCAGCAGACTGGAAATTGCCCTTCCCAACAGCCCCACAGTGAGCAGCAAAATAACCAAAAGTTGTAACTTCTCCTAATGCTCCTTGCAAGGTCAAGTCCTGCCCCAACAGCACAGGGGAGAACAGGCTCCAGTGCAGGATTAACAAAGGAAAAGCTGAAGTTGTGAGGAGGGAAAAGGGAACCAGAAGCAACTGCTGCCCCATCCATCTAGGGCCTTTGTTACCCTGCACAGCTCTTCCAAGGCAGATCTACAGCAAGGTGAGCTGACCTCAATTCCCTCCTTCAGTAGCCCTGGAAGTGATGCTCAGCATGAAACAGCTGATGGCCCCTCTGTGTCCTACAGCAGCCCTGAGCCAGCACAGCAGAGCTGGAATCTTTTGGCAGAGAACTCTGCCGTGGACAGAACTAGGAGCAGCACATCTGCTGTAGGTAGCTCGCACCACCTATTATCCAGGTTATTTACCAGCACTAAATGTCCCTGAGTACAGCCAGCCTGTTTTTACTGGAAACCCCTAGCAAAGCTGCTTCTCTGCCTCCCAAGCAGTTTCTGTAGGAGGGTGCCATTTGGGAGCCAACATGTTCCTCTCAGGTAAAGCAACCCAGAGATTTCATGTTTATTGCACTGGGGCTGCCATCAGCTCAGTCAGCAGGAGAAGGATTCCTTCAACAAATGCAAGTGTGGTGTCTCAGACATATCAATATTCAGAGAAGAAAAGGATCCTTCTAAAAATAGGAACCTGCCTGGATCCCAGGCTTTTTCACTGCTTCCCTGTTTAAGCCTTTGCAGTATCGGCAGGACTTAGCGTGATGCTGGTCAGTAATTCCAGTCTCTGTGAGAAACGGGAGTATTTCCTGTGACTGATGGGTGAGGTGTTGATAAACAGCTCCGCAGCCTCGATTCCTCCCAGCAGCTATAATTCTCCTGTAAAAGGCCTTTGAGTCACACTCTGTTCAGAGTTTGGTGTGACTCCACAAGGCTGAAGTTGGGCCGTCCATTGCTCAAGCAGTTGTGAAAGGTCTCTTGCTGACAGCTTCCTGCTCAGCATCCTCTCGTTTCCTCAAGGAGGTCACCAGGACCCTGCGGTCAGAGCTGCTCTCACTTCTCTGCTGCAGATTCTGCTGGGGCTGGCTTCAGGGAGATGATGTCCAGCATCACTCCAATGACACCCAACATTGCTCCAGTGGCACCCAACATTGCTCCAGTGGCACCCAACACTGCTCCAGTTACACCCAGCGCTGCTCCAGTGGCACTCAGCACTGCTCCAATGATACCCAACACTGCTCCGGTGACACCCAACACTGCTCCAGTGGCACCCAACACTACATTGGTGACAGCCAGCACTCCTCCAGTGACACCCAGCACTGCTACAGTGATATCCAGTGTAAGGAGTCAGGCAGCAGCGAGCCGCATATAGCACAGGAGGTTCCAGACCAACCCACATCCTTCCTGTCAGAGAGTGTCCCTGCAATAGGTGGGAAGATCTGCTCTCCCAAGCACCCAAGCTGCCCAACAAGCCAACAGAACAAAGCCAAGGAATGTAGGGTTTGTAACTAGCCCGTGGGTTTATGTGAGTCCATCCGATTTGATTGGTTTCTAAGGGGAAGGAGGAGAAGGCACCACAGGAATGCCTTCCTGTGAAGGCATGATCTCTGTCTGAAATCCAACACAATTAGTGGAGCAGGATTCAGAGACTGAAAGCAAAAGCGAAGGTGAATCAAGAGTCAATTGAGTCTCTGCAAAATAGAATCTCTTGCTGTCATCTTTGTTCTTAGCAGAGAGTTGCTGTAGCAACAGACCAAAAAAAGAACTTGCACTGGAGGAGGAGCCCGCTGCTCTTTTAGCAATGTCGTTTTATCGTCCCTGAATGCCTGTTTGTGAACAATCACTCACACGCAGCCGTATCGGTGGCTACAACAAGGCCCACCCTGTAATTAAGCCCCTCGTACAAAGAACAGTGCTTTTGGCGCCTCTCTAGCTTCTGTGATGGCAATTTTCTTTTGCAGGATTGAGTCTGTTTTTATTGCAGGTGAGAGGTAGGGAATCCTCAGGCCATCTCCAGCAGCAGAGCTGTGCGCCTCAGAGATCAGCGTGGCTCGTCACTGAGCACCCTACAAATAAGAGCCAGCTTTTCCTGCCCCTTTCTTTGCAGATGATGCAGAGGACACAGTCACCCATGGGGCAGAGCCCTCAGCAGTTCCAGGGCTGGTTCCACAGGCAGAGCCCGCCCAGCCTTGTGCTGGGTGCAGCTGACACCAAAGAAATGCTGGAGTGTGGCAGTGGCTGTTGGACACTGACTTTCCTTCTGACATCCAGGTCACTGCTATTCGTTGTTTGCAATTCATTTGGTCACCCATGATCCCTGTTTGTCTGCAGCCCCACTAACAGCAGCTGCAGGTGCTCTGGGATGCAGGTCCCAAGCACAGGACCTGCTCCCATTATGCTCACAGGGTGGCCATGCAGGAGCTCTGCTGCATGATGGGTTACACTTGCCTGAGTGCTCATGTGAAGGGGCCTCTTAACCCCCCTGACCTCAGACCAGTGGGACCAGCAACCTCCCAGCCTGGACACAATGGTGCCCAAACACCCCTGCAACAAAACCAAGTCCCACGCTGGCAAATCTGCCTGACCTGATGCTTGATGTCACCTGCCTACAGTGCACAGAAATAAGGGCCCATAAACCTCCCCCAGCACAGCCTCTGCCTCACCAGGGCCAAGCATTTACATTCCCAACAGCAGTGCCCATCATCTGGCAGCAGCAAGCAGCGGGAGGAGCATGCGGATGGGCTTTGGGCCCACTGGGACAGAAATAGGGGGTGATGTAGGACACCAAAGTCTGGGCACAGCTCCGTTTCCCTGGCTGCAAAGGGAGTTAATGTTCCTGCTTCTTCAGGGAGTGCTCATCTGCCTATGACAGCAGTCCCTGAAGTCCCTGTCTTCTGACTGGACAAACCAGCAGCAGCCACTGGCTGCAGGGATTCAGCTTCATTTTGTGGCTTTTTAAAACTTCACCCTGTCGCTCCTCACTTCAGCATCCTCACCTATCCTGAGTAGTACTGCACAGTACCAATGCCTGGTGCCAGGCATGTGGGGACCCCAGGACACTGGAGTGCTGCAGCCCTGGGTGCAGCTAGTCAGCGTCTATGGCTTCATCAAAGCGACCCCAAGCTGCCACGGCCCCTGTCCTCTCGCCCTGCCCGCCTGGGAAGCAGTTGGAGCCACGGCCAGTGACCTGCCTGCATCCTGCTCTGCATCTCCCGCTGAAGTTACTCACATCTGTTGAACCTGCTGCCAGACCCAGCACTGGGGAGGAGGGACCGCACCCCACAGGGACCCCTTCACCTCTTTGTTCATCAGTGGCAGCAGCCCCTACCCACTCCCGCATCGGCGGGGGCTTCCAGCAGGAGAGGGGAGAGGAGAAAAGGAAAAGCCTGGGAAACTGAGCCTCCTCTGTGCTGCTCACACAAAGCGCTTTTGTTCCGGGGGCTCAGAGATGCCTTTTAGTAGGGCAGGCTGTCCTCTGCGGAGCCGGCACACAAGCCGAAGGGAAGCTGCGTGCGGGGCCTTCTGTCTAAAGTGACAGCGATTGATGAAGGAAAAGGGGCCAAGTGGAAAACGCCTTTCAGGGACAGCTCGGCCCTCATTAGGGCTGAATGCAGCTGGCCACAGTGGCCTCCTCACGGAGGAGCGCCGGGCTCTGGCCACATTCACAACTTCATTGTGAATTCCAGCACCACAGGGTCATTTCCTGAACCAGTGGAAAGTTCGGGGTTTTTTTCAGCACCCCTTCTCGCTAACACGGGGCTGAGGAGGAAGCCCTTCCTCTCCTTCCCGACTGAGCCACAGTGATCCAGACCCGCACAGGAGGGGAAGAGAACGGGAACAGGCAGCGCTTCCTTCTGTTCTCAGAAAGAATCACAGAGGACCTTGCTCACCGGTTTCATTACTGTTACAGCAGCTCATCTCTTAAAGCAGACAAGACCTTGCTCCTGGGACAGTGCCTGGGACAGAAGTGGAGCAGAGAGCAGCTGAGCTGGAAGCAGGGCCAGTGTGTTCCATGACTCTGTGAGATAGGACCGAGAACACTTTCTGAGTACCACATTCAGCTGCAGAGGGCCTGGGGTCCCCCTCCCTTTGCAATGAAAAGATTTGCAGAATCACAGAACATTAGGGATTGGAAGGGACCTCCAAAGATCACCCAGTCCAGTCCCCCTGCCACAGCAGGATCCCCTAGATCCAGTCACACAGGAACATGCCCAGGGGCATTTGAAACGTCTCCAGAGAAGGAGACTCCACAACCCCCCTGGGCAGCCCCTGCCAGGGCTCTGGCACCCTCACTGGGAACAAGGTCCTTCTCACACTGATGTGGAACCTCCTCTGCTCCAGCTCACACCCACTGCCCCTTGTCCTGTCACTGAGTGCCCCTGAGCAGAGCCTGGCTCCATCCTCCTGACATCCACCCTTCACATATTGATCAACATTCATGGGGTGACCCCTCAGTCTCCTTTTAACAAGCTCCAGAGCCCCAGCTCCCTCAGCCTTTCCTCAGCAGGGAGATGCTCCCCTTCCTTCACCATCTCTGTGGCTCTGCAGGTAAGAGCACCTGAGAGCTTCTGCCCAACATGGAAATGCCTCTGCAACCACAAATGTGTCCAAATGTGACCAGGGCTGGCAGAGCCCAGTGCCCTCCCCTCCTCAGTGTTGCCGAACACAGATGCTTGTCACAGCTGAGGCAGCTGCTATAAAAAATAAGGTGTGAGGAGGGTGAAATTTCCCCCAGCACTAGTGAAGGGAACGTGATCCCCAGCAAAGCCTGGACAATAGCAATTACATTGCACCATCAGCAGCTGTTGATTGATTATCCCAGAGCCAAACTGGTGGGAGAACCTGGCTGCTTCCCATCTAGCTCCTTGTTGCTGTGTCAGCAGCTGAGCAGATTGGAAAATACTGGAGGATGCTGGTGAGAGGAGAAGTGGATTAAAGCATGAGGAAAGCCCAGACATGCCACCAGCACTAGGCTATGTGCACCGTGCTCTCAGAGGAACCACAGCAGGGTGGGACTACAAGAACAAGAGCATTTGGGGCAGCAGGAAAATCTGGATCAAAAGCCACCAAAGACAACAGATCATCTCCCATGGATCTCAGTTGGTTCTGGGTAAGCTTCAGATGTTTTTGGAGGAGCATCCTGGAGAATCAAACACCCTCCTAGCATTGGATATGGCTGAAGCAAAGCCAAGCTCCCTCCTGTGCACAACAACTGCAGGCCTCGCTGGCATTGCTGCCTTTTGCAAGTCACAGCCTCTGCCACAGTGCCACAGCAACCTGCACCACAAGCATCAGGACCTGGTAAACAGGGAGTTTAGGGTTGCCCTTGTCCTAACAAAGCCCTTTTGGGGATAGAGAGGCTGAACCTCTTTGGGCAGAACCAGGGGGAGCCTGCATTGCCACTGCCAGCTCACTCTGTGTCCTGGAGGCAGGTGGAAAACCTGATGGCAGTGGAGCCTGATGGAGATGCACCATCCCAGGGAGAAAAAGGGCTGTTTTCTGTAGCCCTAGAACTCAGACTTCCCTGGAACAGCTGAAGCAACAGAAGTATTTTGCTAACACCTGCTGTACTACCATGCCTGGGACAGGCCAAGCACTGATCCTGGGTCTGCAGAAGGGCTGGAGCAGATGCCCACAGCAGCAGGGTGTCACCATGCCCACGGGGTGTGCTACCAGCCTCTGATGAGGGGCACTGGCTCCTCTCCCAGCTGAGAGCTCAGCCATGATCCTTGCAGCACACCCAAAATCTGGCACCTCGGCTCTGAGGCTCTGCACTAGCACTGAGCAAGGGCACACAGATCCCACTCTGCTCCTCGCCGCGGGCCTGGGAACAGCCACTGGTGAAGAGAAGGAGCAGGGAGCAGAACTGCCACAGCAAGCAGCTGGGAACACAACTGCCCAAGCACGGGCGGTGCCTGCAGAATGCAAAGCAGGTCCCAAAGTGGAGTGAGGACAGCGATCTGCCTTCATAGCTGTTCCCAGCATCAGTGAGCTGTGGATTTGAAAACTCGTGTGCACGGTGAATCTAATCTGATTTTGATCACTCTTGTACACAACATTAGGCTTTGGTTCCAATGCAGTTAAGAGCAGATTTACTGGGTGATGAGATGCTGCCAAGCAGCGGCTGGCAGAGCTTCAGAGCAGAGTCAAGCGTCACTTAATAGATCTGCTGTTGATAAGCTGGGGAAGCTTCTGCAGCAGGGAGACCCAAGAGGGCCGGGATTTTCAACAGCACCAGTATAACCAATGGTACTGGAGCAGGTTCTGGTTGGAGAGCTGCACTGTGCCGGGGTGAAGGGCGGCATTTGTGAGAGCTGCAGCGACTGTGTGGGACTGTGTGAGGAAGAGTTCTGACAGAAATAGCAGCCCTGCTGGTGTTCCCTTACACCCTGATGTTTGGTTCCTCTTTTCCCTTTTTCAAGCTCACTCTGCACTGACTGGCTGTGCTGCTTTTGCAGCTCTGTGAGACCTGAAGGTGGCCGAAGGACCAGCTCGTTTGCCGGCCAGCATCAGCCCCAGTGGCCCCTAAAGCACATGGAGGTTTGTGCTGCTGATTCTTGCATCAAACCTCCCCCAGCCAGACCAGGCTAGCCCCTCTCCTGACACTGCTTGAGAGCGTGCATGCCAGCCCTTCCTTTTAGCCAGGACAGGGAAGGTCCTGGCATGTTCTCAGTGCAGCCACAACTGCTTCCCAGGGAAAAAGCCGCACTAATGCACGTTGGCACCGCTTTGGCACCAGCTGCTCATGTGCCAATCACGGAGGCACATTTCCTTTTCCTACCCTCCCCGAATCCCTGCAGCAAGAAAGATCTGCTCTGTGGTGACAGAGCTGGATCCATTAGCTGTGGTTAAGTGTGTAGGGGCTCATCGACACTTGAGTGCACTCAACGCCTCCAGGAGGAAAGGAGGACAGGAGATGTTTAGTCACAAGCAAGTTCGAAGTACCCGGCCTAGGAAGAGCTACTAAATGTTAGTCGAATGACACCGGAACGCTTTCTTCACTGTCGACTGGCAATATCCGTGTTTCTCAGGCCTAAACCCCCCTTCTCAAAGCAAGTGAAGTAATGCTCAGAGAGGCAGCCCTAGAGGGATGGAATGAACGTGTCTCTCCTCGGTTAGGACACAGCCCCACATTATGAGTGAACTGCTGCAAAGTGCTGGCGCTTTGTGGGGAGCACTGGACACAGCAGCTCCAGCGGTGCAGTGATAGAGGAGCCCAGCAGTGTTCTGCCAGCTTCCACCCGGGATCGGTGCTAAATGTTGCTGTCAGATCAAACCAGCAACTCAACAACAACACAACTGACAACACAGCCTGCTGCCTGCTGGCTCCCAGGGACTCAGGGCCAGGGTTACTCTTTGTGTGTGAGGCAACCTTCGAGAGAAAGAACATTGAACCCAGGCTGAAGTGAAGAGAGAAGCCCGTTCTGTTCTTTTGAATTTAGAGTACTTAGAAGAGCCATTCAGCTCTTGAGAAAGAGATCATCCTCACATTGCTGTCCTGACAATGCAAATCAGAGCAGACAGGGTGAAGTGAGAGGAACCAAAAGCACACAGCTCTCTAGAAGTTGCACAGCAGAGCCGCAGACAGTTCCCAGTCCCCTGCTCCTCACTCCATATCACCCATCCAGGCTGCCCAGAGTAAACAGTGCTTGGCAAATGTTCTCCAGGCAGTCACTGCAAGGCAGCGAGCATCAAACAAGGGATGTACATCTGAAAAACCATCATCCCAGAGCACAGTGCAGGCTCAAGGGTCACAGACAAGCAGCAGCCTGAGCTGCTATGGGTTTGATTGACATTTCCTTCTTCTGAAGGAACCAACATTGTGTTCAAGGACTAACTTGTGAGTTTTAATGGTTGAATGTGACCTTGGGCACCACACGGCAGCCGGCAGCCAAGCCATCCACACAAGCCCACACTCCGTTCCTGTCTCAAGATGCTGATCTACCCGCACTCAGGAGATTACTTTTAGCATCCTCTCTCTCTCTCTGAAATAACTCACACAGAGCTCTCTTTCTGTGCCACAGGTTGAAGGATCTATTCGATCCCCACCTTTCATCACAAACAAGTTTCCAGCTTCCTGTTTCCAGATAGCATGACCCGGGCTATGGGGGATCTCACATCAGCAGCCTCCCTGTATAGTCACCCAACAGTACCAACTAACCCTCTCACCTTGTGTTGGCTCATCTTCTCATTCTCCTTTCACCTAAAAGTGTATGTGAAACAGGATGCTTTCACTGTGATCTGGGCTGGGGTTTGGCTATTTTTTCCCCTGGGCAGATGTGCAGATAGTTGCAGACAAAGACTAAAGGTCATGCCCAACATTAACATCCCTTTCCCCTTCTCCTGGGCTGAGGAACCTGCCGGGGGATGCGGCCCTTTCTCAGCCACTCCTGGCAATTGCTGTCCCTTGTTTCTGCAGGCCTTGGCCTCTCTCCCACATCCCCTTTTGCTGGTCTAGGTTCTTCCCAGAGCTGTTTCATTGCCAGCTGTTGGCATCTAGCCCTTGGCATGCACTTGTGAGGAGGAAATTGAGCTGACACCAGCACTGGAGCCCACTGCAGCCTAAGAGGGAATATGCTGCATGCGCACGGACCAGGGCCAGGACAGAGCGAGCACCATCTCCGGGGAGGATCACCCAGCAATGTCACTCGTTTCATAACCAGCAAAGCTGGGCCAGGCCACAGCAGAAGAAGCACGTAAAACACTGCAGCCCCTCTGCTGCAGATGTTGGAACAAGCTGCGCATCAGCACAACGAGGTTTTTGCTCTAACAGATCCTGTACAACGTACAATAGCACTGATCCACTAATGGCCACCTAAGAGCAGCTCAGGTCTGAACACGGAGAAGAGCTTTGGATTCCTGTTTCCTCAGCTGCCGTTTCCTCATCCAAACCAGCTCCTGTTCACAGAGTATCCAAGTTAGGAGAAGAACCAAGGCAGCAGAAGCGGTGACCTCCATACTCTCCCACAACACAAAAGCAGAAGGGAATTACTGGGGGAGGAAAGCCACAGCTTCAGTCACAGGTTCAGTAGGACTGGAGCCTTCCCGAGGTTCACCTCCACCTTGTGAGCTGCCCCACTCAGTAGCACACAACTGGTGGGACCAAGATCCGTACTCCCATTCGGGAGCCGCATCCAACATCCTGTAGTGTGACACTGCAGGTTGGTTTTTACTGCAGTCTGCACCAAAAGGCAGCAAAGCTGCTCCCTGTGAATGCTGTCACCCAGGCAGTAAATGAAACACATCACAAGGGTCTCCAGTGCCAAGGTGAACTGCCAAAGCCATGAACACACAGGACACAGGTCTGACTGCAGAGGGATTTCCATGCCCCCCAATACAAAATCCTACAGGTAGGAACTTGGGAAAATGATCTGTATCAGCAGCAAACTGGATTTATTTCCCCAAAGAGTCATCCTCTGGCCTTGTGAAACAAGCGTGAAGACCCAGCACCTTTCAGAACTCTAAATAACAGGTCTCAGTTCTCAGGGTTCCTTGCTTTGTGTCTAAGAAGTGCCTGTCATGTGCTGCAGAGATTCCCTCAAGCAGGGGTGAGGACACTGGTGGGGCAGCACTAGAAGAGAAGGCAGCTTTGCCAGAGGATCAGTCTCCACAGCCCAGGAGACTCACGAGCCAGGAATTACTGCAACACCTCCATATGAGCCACACTTGATGAGAAAAGACTGCTCCTAACGGCTATGTAGCCATGGATATAGAACAAACAAATCACTGAATTGTAGGAAAACAGCAGAGAAATGTAAAGCTGGAGTTTGTTCTAGGATCTGCTCCCTGTGGAGTTGCACAACGCTCCCAGTTTCACTTTAAAATACCTCATAATTGAAAGCCAAAGAGCTGGGGCTCCAGTGAAGTCTGGGCTGCCTGCAGTTGATTTCACAGATTGAGTTCAACACGATCTAACTCAGAAGGCGTCTCCCCTTAGCCTCTTCACATTGCAGAGCTGTAAGATCTGGGAAGCCTGCAAGTGATGATGTCTGCCCACAGGGAGCATTCGTCACAGTGCAGTGATACTGGAAAGCTGCTGTGTAAACCAGAAGGGGTTTGTTCCTGGCCTGAAAGGGCCCATAAACCTAAGAGGAATTCATACAGCTGACTGGTGCTTCATGGGACCCTGACAGTTATAGTGGGTTTGGACTGGAAACTTCATTGTCAAATCTGAGCGTTCATCTTACTGACATCATCTGTTTAAATGCCACAGGGTGATGGTGCAGCATATGTGGCCCTCAGCATCACCTGTGCTCCTGGAAAGGGAAGGTTTGTGCAAGCCACCGTGTGCTCTGTCCAAGGACCAAGGGCCAAAGGAACTGCTGCGGCTGGCAGAAGAGCAGACAGCAGGAAATGCTGCGCTCACACACTCTGTTTCCATCGTGGTGCTCCCTGCACAACACTTCCTGCAGAGCAGGGGACCACGCTGCAAGCAAGCACCTTTCCCAGGTTACACACAGAAGAGGCTGATAAGAAGGTCACTGCATGTGCAGGGGAGGGAGATCCAGTGGCAAGGCACATGCAGCCAGTCCAGCCACAGCTTGAAGCAGCAACCGCCAGCATGCAGAACAAACACAGTGGAGAGGGAATGGGAGGGGAAAAGAAGCCACAGCTTTTCCTCAGTGGATCCAAATGCTTTCCAGCTGGGCCTGGCGGGCAGCTTCCATCTGGCAGGCAGACTCTGAGCCCACGTGGCAGAGGGGTGCCCCACTCTTGAATGCACTGTCTGGTGTGTTCACTGTCAAATGCTCAAGAGGAGACAGCCAAGGCCCAATCACTTCCTTTGGGATTTGAATTGGTTTAAGCCAGCACTTACGCAGCAGTGATTTGGAGCTATTAGTATGGAACATGAGCAGAGAGCACCATGCAAAGTCCTTGTGTCACTGCAGAAGCAATGGCTGAGATCACGAATCCCACTGTCACAGACATTCCACGCAGAGCACAAACATGGGCTCCAAACTCCTCTGTTTGTCAAACAAGCAAGAGGTATCACAGTTTTTTTAAAATCTCATGTAATGATCATTTCCCTTGCTCTCTCCATCTTTAAAGGGTGACGGTATGGAACCTTTTTCAGGGATGTTGTCGAAAGCCTGGCAGCAGTCACAAAGCGCAATCCCCTACTAGATCCTCTTGCTGCATTCCCTAGATGTAGAATAGGAAGTAGTATCACCGATCCGAACACCCAGGACACCCCATGCCCTTCTTCCGCCTCACTTTCTCTAGCAAGGCGGTGGCAGACAGTTTTCCACTTCTGATTCTCTTCCAACTTCCCTTCTGTGTGCAGGAGCCACATACTGTGCCCACACAACAATTCCTCTCTAGGAAAGAGCGAAGCACAGACAGAAGCATCCCCTGAACAATGACACTGCCTCCACCTCCCTTCAAGTACAAATAGCCTGAAAACCCATTTGTAGAGACATGAACTTTTCCATCAGGCAGTCTCAAAGCACGAAGGATCGCCAAGTTCATGCAGCCATCTTGTGACTCTCACACGAGTCCTCTCGCTGCCTGTTGTTCTCATCTCAGTTACCTGCTGTTTCTTACATCTGCAGCACCCAGAGCTCTCATTGCCAGACGATGTTTTCTCTTGCAATGCACTTTCCTACAGCAGAGCTGTGATTTGCACAGCCAGTGCTCCTGGGTGGGAAGACAAGTCTGCTAGCAGCCAGGCAGTGCTCAGCAGAACACATGAAGCACCTGCCATATCCCACTGAAAGGCTGAGGCGAGTTTGGATGGACCTGGCTCTATCTAATTCATCCCTTCATGTCACACAGACTCACAGAGCAAGCGAGATTCAGTCACTTCGGTTGTGGAAACCCCCTTTCATGGTGACTCACAGCAAGACCAGTTTCCTGCCAACCCCAGCTCCCATCACAATCTGAGCAGCTCTTCTACTCCGTGAAATCAAAAGCACAGAGATGTGATTCCAAGGGTCCGTTTTTGTGCAGAAGAGATCTCAGGTAGGCGACTGAACTGAAACTTTGCTTTCACGTGCCAGGGGACCCTGCAGGCTAGTAGATCAGTTTAACAGATTTTAGAAAATAAAAAGCAAGCCTCAGGCTCCCTGAAAGGCCATTGAAGAGTCTGGTGTGTGCCCAGCCCGTCTTCTCTCAAACACTCTTAGCAGGTTTTCCATTCAGTACCATCATGGAAATGTCCTGTGCAGGACATCTTGGAAGAAATCAGGTTACAATGCAGCTAAACTTCCTTGTGTTTGGCCACGGCTGCTCTGCAGGCCAAGAGCAGGCTACAGGAATTCTCAGCAGAGATGTTGTCACAAAGGTCCTCCAAATGTACCCAAATGATGGTGCTTTGTCTGCCACAGAAATGGCCCACCACGAGTTGGAAGCAACTGCCCAGCCACAGACAAAGGTCCAACCCAACAGGCTTCTGGAGAGACAGTTTTACTGACAGGTGCTTGCTGCACCTGTCAGACTTCAGAGAAAAGAGAGGTCAAATGCTTGTGCCACTGCTTGGAAAACAGCAGGCTGCTTCTATAGGAAACAGGCTGGAACCACTTCTTCTCAGCTCAGGATAGCAGAGAGCAGGACTGCTGAGCCTCTGATGCATCTTCTGAATCTGCAGACACTACCAGTACAGCCAGGGAGATCTGACAGACCTTTGCACCCCCACTACAGGGTCACAAGGAGTTCAACAGCAGGTGAATTAATGGAACTCTTGTACTATTGCAACGTATCAGAGGCCTTGTAAGATCCCATCACAAGGAACAATTAAAATCTTCATAAGACAGCTTCTCTGGAATAATAGACCAGAAGATGCTTTACGATTCTATCAGACTCTGCTCTGGCCCTCAGTGACATTTGGCAGGTCTCTCAATACAGAAGGCTCTGTTTACTCGCAGGTAAATTAGCTGTTAGGAGAACAAAGCTCCATGCCAAAGGTGTTCCTAAAACACCAGCTAGGCAGATGCTCATGAGAATCCCTGGTATCTCACCAAGCTGCAGATCCCTGGAGCATCCTTATCTGTGTGGACTCAGTCAGTTAGGTTCCCCAGACCTGTTCATTTCTCTCCTACAAACACACAGCAGTGTCTCTGGAGGAGCTGGGCAGTCCAGTACCACTGCCTTAGCTGTACTAGCACAACCTCAGAGAGGCAGATACCTCCTTCATTATTTGGAAGAACTTTTTGGGTTTCCCCAGAGTGAAGGCAGGATAGCTGGGGTCAAGGACTGTGGCTCCACATGGGCCACATAGCTCATCAGTTATCTTCTGCACCCCAGCCACTCCTGACCTGGCACATTTGAGGGACTAGACACTATGGCTTTGAAAATCACACCCCGGGAAGAGCTGCAGAAGGCCACCAAGGAAGGAGCAGTACAGCTGGAGCTACAATGGAGCTCAAGGAGGTCAGCAGAATTTCTATTATTAGCGGGCAGAAGGGGTAGGGACTAAAATTCAAACCAAATGTTTCTGTGGGCTTTGCTCTCTTCTTCTCTCACGCAACTGTGATTAGACCAACTGATGATATTTTGCCTTCAAATTTTGCCACATAAAAGAACCGAACAGATTTCAAGATTTCAGACAGGTGCATCCCCTGTGACAGGGCTCTCATCACAAAAGCCACAAGCTGTGACCTGAGCAGCGGTAACTGGGACAAGCAGCCCCGATTCTAGGTTCTTGTTATTCCAATTACCTTTCATTTAAACAACTTCCTTCAAGTATCAGAGAGAAAGCAGAATATTTGCTTCCTTTAAATAATCCATTGGTCAGTGGCAACAGCCTCTTCCTTCTGCCGCTCATCATGTGTGTGGTCTCCTCCATCAAGCTGCTCTATTTAAAACACGTGAAGGCAGCTCAGTCTGAGACGCTGACTGAAGCTGAAACACACATGAAAAACATTCAGCCGCAGGGAGGATCCAAAAAGTCCTTCTGATTCAGGCCTCTCAGCAAGGAGCAACTTTTCATTAGAGACACGTACGCCCACACAGGAAAATGAGAACCAGCAGGCGGATAGTGCCCAGCAAAACTAGGAGCTGCTTCCCTGAGCAGCTGCCTGACGATGCTTTGCTCTTTCCTCAAGAACTAGTCAGGAGACAAAGGCTATCGGCAGTAGGCGAGTCCTGGCACTGGCACTGGCACGGTGGAGCCAATGCAGTAATTTAGTGACCTCCTCTACCAACAACAGCGAAGCCCGGGTCTGCTTTATGGTAATTTATGCAGAGGAACTTTGGTTCTGCATCGTTGCAGGTAGAGAGGCTGTCACAGCTGTTGTCCAGTGAAGGCAGTTCCAACAACAGATGGACTGAACATCGCACCAAGTTGCTTTTTTTTGGGGGGGTTGAAGGATGGTGTGTAGATGGCCAAGGATCACTGGGCAATGCCCAGAGACCCTGTCACAAACTGTAGTCAGATACATCTCCCCCTTTCTCTCCCCTGAAGAAGGTGAGCTCAAGTACCAAGGCAGAAAGTCTTGAAAGCACATTGTGGTTGGAAAACTGGTTCTGGGATTAGTTTTGCAGCCTTTAAAGCTGATGCTAGCTCAGCAGGCCCTTTGACAAATCCCCACCACCTGCATGTCAGAGGAAATTCAAGACCATGACTGGAAGAGCACGAGCTCCTAAATGGAGCAGCCTCCACTCTTTTCCCCACATAAGCCACCAAGAGAGCACACAGGGTCCCATCAGAGCTGTCAAACTGGTTTGCAGCTCGTGCCGCAGACCACCACACTTCATGCTTGAGGTTAGAATCTCACAAAACGTGTTTACCTGTAAACTGCTTCGTCTCTGCTTCTCTCTCACTTGTGTGTGTGTGTGTGTAAGCACCTTCTCACTGTCTCCAGGCAAAATTGGCAGTTGGCTAGCAAGTAGCTGCTAGCAAGTCAAAAGGCTGCCTGAACCAACCCTCATGATCAACCCACACTCTGGTAAATCTGAGGTGATTTGAGTGGCAGAGAAGCACCACAGAAGGAGTGAACCCAGAACCAAAAAGCACACAGTAAAGTCGCTAGACTGGAGCTGAACTAGTGAAGCTGTGGCCCCGAGGCCCCTGAAAGCCAGACTTCTCACAGAGCTCACTGAGCTCACTGCAGCTCTCCACACTCTGCTTCTGAGAAATCTCTCAGAGGGCCATCAACACAAGGGCTAAAGAGTGGATCTGGTAGTGCTGGAGATCAGCCTTACCTTCTCCGGTTTCTTCTTGGTGCTTGTTGAGGACAGCCCATAGGCCAACAGCCAGAGCAGCTCAGATCCTTCCTCAGTGAAGGTTTATAGGACAGGAGCATGCAGGATGCCTGCAGCAGAAAGAACAGAAGAACTGCTGAGAAGCAGAACATGGTGCTTGGCAGTAACTCTTAGGAAATTACTCCATCATGCTGGAAAGTGATGAACAAATCCTACTGCAGTTCTCAGATTGTTGCCCATAACTGGTGGTGTTTTGCTTTCCAATCCCAGCGACACAAGCCTGATCCAATTAAATCCGGTCTTATTACCTGCCACTGCCATTTTCCCTGAAGGAAGTAGGAAGTAACCTTCCTCCCATCAGAGCAAAATTCATCTCAGTGGGCTCTCCACCTGCTAATCATCTCTCATGATAAATAAGTGGAGTCATTATCATCAGATGGCTGTTGTGTTGGAGTGATTGCAGAGCCCTCATGGAGCTGTGGATGACAGCTCAGCCATTACAGGAAAGTGCCACCAGCCTGGCTCCAGCGCAGACCCCAGGAATGTGACTCCATACACACCCCAGGAATGTAAGTCCATACACTTCCCAGGAATGGGAGTCCATACGCACCCCAGGACCTCCTAAGATGTCCCACCACTGTCTGGTCAGGGCACAGCTCTGCCGGGGGAGGACTTCAGACCACATCAGGGTTTAATATCAGGCTCTGCTGCAAGACCAAAAGCTCACCAAAACATTACAAGTGTCTTCCAGCTGAGGTGTCAGTGATCCATTTTTACCTCCAGGCTGCACAGAAAGCTGGAACATGTGGAGATCTGAGGTGTTTACAGGGCATACCTGCAGCTGTTTCACCCTAATGCCAGCCAAGGGTGGGCATCAGCTCCTTGTTGAGTTTGATCAGGGTAGCTGGCAAATCTGGGCTGCCCAGGGTTCAAAGGCAGTAACACTGCTGGTCCAGTCCAAACACCTTTCTGCTCTTTTTCACGGAGTATTTGTTTGTTTATTTACCTCAGCATTTTTGATACCTCAGAGTCTCACTGCATCTCTGGTAACTGCAGAGGCAGAGCACTGCTGTTCAGAACATTCACAGGACAATGTTTTCCAGGATGTCTGAACAGTGCTGGAGGCCAGACTCCATTTACAGAGCAAAGAAATGGAACCCTGACCCCTGTTAGCTGAAACAACAGGCTTACAGATCAAAGGCAAATGCAGCAGCAGTGGGGTCTTGCTCAGCCATCTTTAAATAACGCTTCAGGCTTCAGCTACCTGGGACTCCAGCTCTTCAGCCAGCCCTCCATTTACCCTCCAACTACCAAATGGAGCAATGGTCTGTAAAAATCTGCACAATCCTAGAGGGAGAACCTTGGGAACCCATTTTTAGTAACATTCAGCATGACAGCAGTACCCACCTCACTGGCACGGCTCTTGGCAGCCTCACACACAGCACAGCAATTTCCTGTCCATGTGCGGGGCCCATATTTAGGGCTTCACTGGTGGTCTGCAGCATGTTCGCTTTCCCTACTGGTGAGGCAATATGATCTCTGATACAGAGATCTGAGAGAGCTCACCAGACACTCAATGTGTTATGAGTGTAGGAGGAGGTGTAAAGAGAGCAGAAGACTGCGGTGCCTTGAGTTTCTTCTGATTATGATATCACAGTGAGCCTAGAATCACCTTGAGAGGAGCCTCAAACATCTCTAGGGAGCCAGGAAGGTTATCCCAAAAAGCAACGCACTCGGCTGTTTTCGGAAGAGCTCTAAATGAAGCTGTGGCTAAACCAGAAGCACAGAGCCAGCTGTTCTGACAGAAATGGGGCATTTTCATCGTAGCCACGAGAAAAAGTGTGGAAGTCTGGTTTTGCTGGTCGTTAATTTGGATATGAAATGATTTGTCACCATAACAAGGGGATAATTCCCCCCCGTCCTGCAGTGTGACATGTTAGCACGTGGACAGACTGCTGGAAGACATTCTGCATCTGTGACTTGCCAAAACAGGAAAGATCTTGTGCACAGTCGAGTGAAAAGCCCAGGCAGCCCTGAATTGTTCCACATCCAGGTCAGATCCATGTGGCTCTCACTACCACACTGAGCAAAGGCAGCAGCGTGGACCTGGTGTGTCTGTAGGGTTCACCCCTGTGCTGCTCCTGCAGGGTCATGGGAATCATCTGTGGTGCTCTGAAAGTTTGGGTCCTGTCTGGAAGCAGCACTTCTGCCTCATCACTGGACTTGTGTTGTGACTGTGCTTCCTCCTCAACTAAGGGCATCTTTCAGGTTTTGCAGTACGAACTTCTCTTTCCTTTGGCACCTTAGCACTGACCCGACTCTCAGAGCAGGCAGCTCTGCAACCACCCATGCTGCCATGCAGAACCTGCTAACTGTGGCTTGTTTGTTCATGTGCAAAGCCTCCTGGGGACAGGAAAGGTGGGTCGGTTCCCTTGCTAACAAAACATCTCCAGTAATAAGGGGCTGTGATACAATTTCTCACTTGAAGCTGTTAACTGTTTGCTTTGGCTTATCACCCACTAACGTCAGTTCACACCAGCTCTAAGGCACTGGGCTCACCAGTGCTGCAAGAAACACACAGTAAAGCTCCCATCCAGTAACCACTAAGGTGCCGATCCACTCCTCATCTGATCTCGGGGTTTCAAACTAACATGACTGTGTACTACAGCTGCAGACTGCCAAACACCAACCTGTATTGTCCCACTTCCTTACATTCACCCTGTAGCCTTACCTATAGGGTAAGTTAGGTCCAGTAAGTTCATTGTAACTGTTCTGCAGTTATGGGCCAATATTGTGAGACAAATCAGTTACTCCAGGATAATAATAGGATTATTATAACAGGATAATAAGAGATGCTTTCTTTAGATGGACAACAACTATTTCCAACTTTGAGTTGATTAACCCTGAAGGGCAAGAGCGAAGAAACCCATGGTATCTTCCGGGACGCAGCTGCTGCTTGAAGAGTGTGGAACAAACAGACCCAACGTGCCCAGTGTACGAAACCTTCCAGACAAATGAACAGCAACTGTCTTCTGCAGGTACATCCTAAACCAGCCATGAAATCGATGCTGCCAGCTCATCAGGAACCGCTGTTGCCTGTAAATGAGTCTAACACATCTACCCAAGCGGTACCTTCTAGCTTTAGGTAAACATTTCTTATGGGAGCCAATGCCATTTCTTGGCTCTGGGGAAGGGGGCTAATAAAGGACACAAAAATACAGCTCTGTTGTTGGTTCAATGACAGGATGTCACACGGTGCTGGGCCAAACAGTTCTGCTTGTGTCACTCATCAAGGCAACATCTCCACCTCTTTAAACTGAAAGAGGCTCTACATTTACAGAGCATCTCGGAAGCTTTCAGGAGGAAACCTTCAAGTGAAGGATTATGTTCAGAAAAAGCCTTGTGTGGGTGTTAGACAAACTGATGCCTTCAGTTGCTGCAGGCCCTGGCTGCTGGCAGAAGATATTTGTGTGAGCGGTGCTTGGACAGGTTTCAAAGCTGAAGCTCAGCCGGATGGTTACTGGTTCTCACCTTTCAATCTGCAACCAGCTGGGAAAGGTCAGAGCTGCTGCTGATAGGCCAGACATGCGGAATTAATTTAAGTGTCTGACAAACACCTTCACCAAAATATGCCGAAAACTCTGCTGTTGAAGCTAGCTGAGCAAGCCAAGCCAAGTTCCTTAGCCCACTTGAGTCACGAAGCTCCCCCTTGCTATAGGCGTTGAGGCAGCATAAGGTACCATGTGGTAAATGTGCAGTGTCCTTGGCACTGTTAGAGGTCACCCAGGGCATAACGCATGGGGGTACAGGCTGGAGCTAACCGCATCACAGCCCATAGCACAGCATCATCTCCACACTGGGTCCCAGCCGCAGTTCAGAAGAAGATGCAACCATTCCCTGGTGGTTCCTTCTCCTTTAGCTTGTTTTCAAGTTCTCATCAAAGAAGCCATTTCACAGGAACTTTCCCCATGTGTTTATGACCCAAATTCCATGGATTTAATTCTGTATGTTCAGACTTGAATCACAAGTTAAAAATAAACCAATGGAATAAAACCCACATCTTCCCTCTCTGAGACACCCTCTCACATACAGACTTCTAATGAGAAAGCAAAGCGGTGCTGCAGGAGAATCACAGAATCATTAGGGATTGGAAGGGACGTTGAAAGATCAGCCAGTCCAATCCCCCTGCCACAGCAGGATCACCTAGACCAAGTGATAGAATCAGTCAGGGTTAGAAAGGACTATGGGATCGTCCAGTTCCAACTCCCCTGCCATGGGACTTAATGGCAAGAGCAGTGCTCCAGACATCCTGCTCACTATGAAAATGTCACAGCAGAATCAGAACATGCACAGGGCAAGGAAAACAAACAGTTCTGTGCTGTTGGCATACTTGCTGCAACTGCTCAACAACAGGTTCAAGGGACAAGTCAGATTTACAGTTAATCCAGTGCTGGGAAAATGTAAAGACCATGGGGCTGGAAGAGGACAGGAGGAGAAAAAGAATGGCCTCTTCAGCTCCAGGTAGCTCACACATTGTCACACCAACACAGTGATGGCTATGAGGGACAGTTAGGGTGCCCTGTCTCTCTTTCTGTGCCTCCTGGGAAAAAAACGTTTGGCAGCTGATTTTTTTAATGTAAAAATCATTTTTAGTACCGGGAACGTGCCAATGACTACAGGCAGAACAATACAATCACAGCACGGTGCGGGCTGCAAGGGACCTCTGTAGAGCATCTAGTACAAACTTCCTGCTTGGAGCAGGATCCTCTAGAGCAGATCTCACAGGACCAGTCCAGGTGAGTTTTCAATGTCTCCAGACCAGGAGACGCCACAACCTCTCTAGGCAGCCTGGGCCTGGGACCCTAAAGGTAGAGAAGTTTCTTCTTACGTTCCGGTGGAACCTCCTGTGTCCCAGTTTGAGCCCACTGCCCCTGTCCCATCACTGGGCAACGCCGACAGCAGCCTGCTCCCGCCGTGCTGACACCCGCCCGGACGGGACACCAGGGGGCGCTGCCGCGCCCTGCAGCCGCGCCCCGACCCAGAAGCGGAAGTGGAGGGCGGTGGTAGCGGCGCGTGGTGCCGGCGAGAGGCCACGGTGTGGCTTGGCCTGGCGCTCAGGCATGGCGGAGGCCACTGTGAGCCCGGAGGCCGGTGGGGACTCGGGGCCGGTCGAAGAGGGCGCGGAGCTGGCGGCGGTTATCGGTGCCACCGTGCCCACTGGGTTCGAGCTGACGGCGGCCGCCGAGGTGCAGGAGAAGCTGGGCTCGGTCTCCAGCGTCAGCCGCGACCGCGGCAAGATCTACTTCGAGGTCCCGGCCCGGAGCCTGCCGCAGGTCCGTCCGTTCCCCGTGCCGGGTTGGCGAGCGTTTGCTCGGGAGCGGTTCCCATTGCCCTGCTGGGGGCGGTCGGTGCATCCCGCCCCAGAGACGGGGCTCAGGCCGGGCCTTCCCGCTGGCCTTGCGCGGAAGTGGTCACAACCCCTATTACAGAGCGGTGGGAGATGGAGTCCCTCCAAAAGCTGCGAGGAGACAGTAAGCACAGGCCCGCGTGGCGGTAACGGGCTGCTGTGGCCTCTCGTCTCTCGCAGGTCCATCGGCTGCGCTCCGTGGATAATTTGTTTGTGGTCGTCCAAGAGTTCAGTGACTATCAGTTTAAGGACAGCAAGGTGAGTTGCTCCTCGCGTTCCAGACAGTGCTGGGGGTTGGTGGTGTTTTAAGTGAAGGTTAGGCTCACAAAGTTGGTCTGTGAACATGTAGGGGGTTATTTTACTACTGGTCCTGTCCCAGTTCTTGGCTGGGTGTGAAATGGGACACTGCAGGTCATGTGAGTTCAAGTGCTGTTCGGTTAGTTAGGGTGATGCCTATAAACTTTGCTTGAATGTGTTACGTGTTTAGGGACCTAACTGAAGAGACTTATAAAACGAGAGTGTTTAAATGAAGGGAATGACTTCCACAGCTTCTCTGTTTTGTAAAGGAAGACGCTCTAAAAGATTTGGAAGATTTGGTTAAAAAGCTGCCATGGACTGATCCGCTGAAGGTTTGGGAGCTGAACAACAGCTTGAAAAAGAAGAAGACAAAACGCAAAAAACACGGTGTGCAAAGTACTGTGAGCAAAGAGAAGCCTGGTGACGGTGGAGAAGAGGAAGGGTCAGATCAGAAAGATGGGAGTCAGCAGGAGGACTCTGCTGAAAATGCTGCTGGTGTGGATGTGGAACCCATGAGCGGGCATGACACAGAAAAGACACAGGGATTGGCATCCCAGAATGGCAAGGAGGAGGACAATGGACAGACAGATGCTAGAGAGGAATCACAGGCAGGTTCTGGGAGCAAGATCACGGCTGGTGATGGCAGGGCAGGTGAAGGAGAGGCGAAGGTGCTCAAGTTCCGTGTCACTTGCAACAGAGCAGGAGACAAGCACAGCTTCACATCCAACGAGGCTGCGCGGGACTTCGGTGGAGCTGTGCAGGAGCACTTCCAGTGGAAAGCCGACATGACTAACTTTGATGTAGAGGTATAGTACTGTGCCTAGGAAACACCTGCAGTTCAGCTGTAAAAATACAGTGCTGGTGCTTGGAGACATCCAAAATGCCTCCAGAAGTTTACTGTGGACCACAAGCTGGTGATGCTAATACCAGCACCTGGTCAGAACCATTCACTTCCCTGGCGCATTGTGTGCCGCCTGAGGTCCCACTGCTTGCTAGTCCTCTGGCTGTCCAGCTGGACCTCTTTTGTGGTCCATCCTTTTCCTCGAGTCCCTCTTTTGTGTGCAAACACTGCTTTTTTTCTCATCTGCACCCAGGCAGCTGGCGCTCAATGCTTCCTCCCTCCCTCAGCCACAGCAAGAGCTCTGGTACCAGGTGTCATCTCCTGCAGTGTTGCTCTTGTTCATATTTAAGTATAACGTAGGCACCTTCTGCTTTACTTTCACCCTCATTTAAATCGCCCCTCAATCCACTGCTCTAATCCAATGAGGGAATCCTTGTCTGAACTCAGTCCCTTGCTGTCATGAACCCAGAGCACCCTTTTATCCAGAGGTCCTGGATTGTAAATTACCGTCTCAGCTTCTCAGAGACGTTTCCCAGACATGCTACAGGGAACTCGTGATACCCTTGACGTTCAGTTCACGTTTTCTCTCTAGGTTCTTCTCAACATTCACAATAATGAAGTGGTTGTGGGTATCGCATTAACTGAAGAGAGCCTGCACAGAAGAAACATCACACATTTTGGACCCACGACTCTTCGTTCGACTTTGGCTTATGGCATGCTTAGGTCAGTGCGATTGCAGCCCCCTGTTACTCTCAGGGAATGAGTTGTTTTGTTTGAGAACTTAGAAAGCCCTTGTCCCCCACTGCCTCCTCAAAAGCTGTTTCCATTAACCCGTAAAAGGAAGAAAGCACATGATCACTGAAGCAGTGTGAGCAGGATGAGCTGTCCATGTTTCCCAGCCCAGTGAATGTTGCTGTGTTAGCTTGTTTTCAGAAGACCCTATCATGTTCTTCAAAGTATTTGACCATATTGCTGCATATAACGTGTAATCAACCAGTGGGAAAAACAACCACCCAGAAATAGTTTGAAGTGATGAAATCATTCAGTTTCCTTACAGAAAGTCACACTGAGGCATTGCTTACCATGTCTTTTGTCTGTTCCTCAGGCTCTGTGATCCACAGCCAACAGATATCATTGTTGATCCCATGTGTGGTACAGGCGCAATTCCAATAGAGGTGACTCCGTCATTTTCTAACTTAGCACGACTTGGCAGCATCTGCAAATGATAACGCACATGTATGTGGTTGGGAGTAGCTGAATAGCAAACTCCAACAGTTCTCACCAGCTGTAGAACAGATACAAACACACTTTTCAAAAGCCCTCGTTTCTCTTCCTAAAGCTGTAGCGGAAAGTAAATGAAAAGTGTTTTGAGCTTTTAAGGTGCATAACTTGTTACAGAAGTAAAACCACTGCCACCCTATTGCTTTGTTGGTTTCCATCACATCAGAGCAGTCCTGCAGGTTGTTTGGTTTAAATGAAGCAGTGATGATGCTAATGTAATTTAGTCTGTGTTTTCCCCCCAGGGAGCCACTGAGTGGCCTAGCTGCTACCACATTGCTGGTGACAACAACCCACAGGCTGTGAAGAGAGCAGCAAACAACATCTGTTCTCTGCTAAAGAAAAATGAGAACAAGGAAAGGTGAGGAGAGACCAAGTTATGTTCATTTCCTGTAGTATTTAATGAAAAGAAATCCATTTTGCATCAAGGCATTTGACTGTCCCACTCATATTTTCCTATTTATTCTTTTGCTGACTGTATAGACCTGCAATATAAAAGTGTTCTTAGGAAACCCTGTCTGAGGTGATGGTCTTTGCTCTTGCAGCAGTTCTTCTCTGGGCATACCCTTAGACATCATCCAGTGGGACATCTGCAACCTGCCTCTGCGCACTGGTGCTGTGGACATTATTGTGACAGACATGCCCTTTGGCAAGAGGTGAGGCAAAGCAATGGCGCTTGACTGCTGCTGCCTGTGCTCGCTGGCCTGGGCTCAGGGCTCTCACTTAGTTACTTAACTGGGCCTGATTAAGAGCCATCAATGTGGTTGATATTAAAAATGCAGGTTGTAATCCATAGTGAGGTGCTGAAGGAGCTAATCTATGTCTGAGAGACAAACAACAGTTAGCTGGCTGGTTAAATGAGGGGATCCTAATTTTGCAGGATGGGGTCAAAGAAGAAGAACTGGGATCTCTATCCAGCCTGCCTTATGGAGATGGGCCGGATCTGCACACCGGGGACAGGCAGGGCTGTTCTGCTCACACAGGACAAGAAATGCTTTGCCAAGGTATGTTCTATGATAGACAAAACGCCCTGAGGATTAAATTGTAAGCTGACTTTGTAACAGAAGAGGGAAGGCTTGAAGGCCACGTGAGCAGGGCTTTGAGTGACCTGCTCTAGTTGATGTCCCTGGCCATTGCAGGGGGTTAGAGGAGCTTCAAGGTCCTTTTCAGCCCAAACCAGTCTGTGATTCTGTGGTCTATTTCTAGAGCACTAATTAATAACATCTAAGCACAGTTTTGAACTGTTGCCAGCAGGTGTCATTATTAATCAGAAATAATTCTGAAAGCAAGTTTAGCCCTGTTACCTTGCCTTGAAGCCACCCTGACTCTTGGCTGGCACTTTTGGATCGTAGGCCTTATCACGCATGGGACACATCTGGCGCAAAGCGCAGACTGTGTGGGTGAACGTCGGGGGGCTTCATGCTGCCGTCTACCTTCTGAGACGCACCTGGGAGAGAGCAGAAGAAAAGAGATCATTCTGGTAATCCTGTGGGGAGAAGACAAGAGACACCTCCAGACTTGGTTGAAGCAGTCTGGTGAAGCTGACACCTGAGAGGACCAGTCTGTCAGTTCCTGAAAGAAAAAGCCAAACAACCTGTCTAGAAGTTCTGTAACAGGAATACCAACCCAGAGAGAGCCACCAGTTGCACCAAGTGTTCTAAAACCTTTGTCTTTCCTGTCTCTCAAACTGAAATTGAGTAGCAGAAATAGTGTTGCTTTCCTTGCTCCAGGCCTTCTCTGTAGGGTTCATTGTTTTTCAGTTTAATGTTTATTTCCTCTGCTTCCAGTAGCAAACATGTTGAGGCAGCATTGGAGTTAACAGCTAATTTATTTCCTGAGCTGTAGAATTTTGTCTCTTAAAATGACCAACAGGGCTGCTGAGCCTGTCCCCATGAAGGGTTCACAGGTTGTGTCTCTTTAATGTAGGGCTTTCCAAAGGGAAGTTTTCTAATTCCTACCAATGCCCAGATGTGAACTAATAAACCAGTATCTGCCTTTCTTATGATCAGATAAGCAAGTGCTGATTAGAAAACAGTAATGGTGTTTTTAGCTGTTACCTCAACCCAGTGCTAATTACTAGTAAAAGTCTAATGCCTACTTTTAATGTGCCCTTGCCCTGAGTGAGGGGGTTACACACAACAGCATCAGCAAATGGCGTGCCCATACTACTTGAGAGCAGAGAGAAGTCTAGCAATTACACTAAGAAGTCCCTGCTCTGGGTGTCTACTGGAGACACTTCAGGGTGGCAGTGAGTTCAGATTCCTTAGGTGATTTAATCGCCATAGTTATGCCACAATACTGACCAAAACATTACTTGAAGTTGCAAATATTTTGTCTTCTTTAAATGTACTGTGATTTCTCGAGCCTCTTCCTTCATCAGAGGCTGAAAGCACTCGTTACCAGTTCTTGTCATCAGAGTGTGTTCATGTTAACTGTGTTTGACTGTCTAGAGGCAAGTTAACAGGTATTAAAGGTTTAGAAGTTTTACTTAGGAGACTAAGTCTCAATGGTGTTTTCTTCTGATCTGTGTCCAGTACAGGAGGCCATTGTCCTTTATTTACTAGACACTTGTGTTTCTGAATAAAACAGTGCCCTTTCATCTCTTTCCTGCACCACACAGCCTGTGTGACAGTGTCAGGGTGCTGCAGACAGCTGTTGCACAAGGGGCATCTCTGATGGACGGCACAGCACCTCGGTACTTTGTTGCTGTTGGTGTTTTTTCAACGGAAAGCCAAACACATAACATTTTAAAACCTTGTACTGTGCATTTTGAAGTACTTTTTCTCCTAATGAGTTGAAGATTAGATCGAGATTACTAAAACACAAGTAGTCTGGCCTGAAAGAGGATGGGGTCGTACTTTTCTTTTTAAACCACATTTAACATTTGAGTCCAAACACTTTGAAATAACTTAGCAAAGTAAGATCCTCTAAATAACTGGTACCCCTGTTGTAAGGATTGGTACCAGACAGTAAGCAAGCTTTTCCATTTCAGGTACTGCCATGTCCAGTTTTGGGCACCTCTGCACAAGGGAGACATTGAGGTCCTGGAGCGAGTGCAGAGCAGCGCAACGATGCTGGGGAAGGGCCTAGAGAATCAATGTGATGAGGAGAGATGGAGAGAATTTGGGCTGGTTAGTCTGAGGAAGAGGAGGCTGAGGGGAGACCTCATCGCTTGTAAATTCTCTGGAGTTAGACTCGCAGAACTCAACGGTTCAGGTTCAACCGCAAGGATGTTCACGGGAGCTCTAACATGGACCTTCACACTCAGACCAGTGTGATCTCGCAAAAGCCCAAAGCCAGAAGGCCAAAAGGCCGAAAGCCAAACGCTGTTTATTGAACAAAGTCACTCACTTACATAGACTCCACATAACCTGCCCCATGGACAATGCTATTGGACAGACGACAGGCCTCCTTTGTTCCTATTGGAACAAGCTAGCTGTCACCTGCAGACAGCAGGTAGTCCAGGCCTGCACCTTGTGCAACCCCTAAAACTGTCCCCTGCTGTGTTTCACTGTTAAAGTCCTCCAGCATAAGGACTGGATTGCTCACTTATGTTCCCTTACAATCGCTCTCTACAACTATCTGAAAGGACACTGTAGAGATGTTGGTGCTGGTCTCCTCTCACAGGTAATTATTGACAAAAGCAGAGGGAAGGGCTTCAAGCTCCGATGGGGGAGGGTTAGACTGGCCATCAGGAAAAATTTCTTCATGGAGAGAGTGGTCAGACACTGGACTGGGCAGCTCAGGGTGGGGGTTGGATCCCCAGCCCTGGATGTGTTGAAAAGTGGCTTAGATGTGGTGTTTGTGGAATCTGATTTAGGGCTGACCTTGTAGAGTAGTTGACGGTTAAACTCGATCCCAGGTGTCTTCTCAAACCTGGATGGTTCTGTGATTCTGTAACCCTCCAACACGGCATCAGAAGTAGGTGCCAGTAAGTATCTCTGCAAGTGATAGCACTGCATCTGCATCCAGGAGAGGTGTAGACTGGGTCAGGAAGAATTTGTTCCCTTAAAGGGTGATCAGACATTGGAACAGGCTGCCCAGGACAGGCTGGATCACTTTAGAAAGATGTAAACAACATGTGGGCCTGAAGCTTAGGGCAATGGTTTATTGGTGACCTGGCAGTGCTGTGTTGAAGGTTCATAGAATTGTTTAGATTGAAATAAGACTTGAGAGATCACAGAACATTAAGGATTGGAGGAGACCTTGAAAGATCACCTAGTCCAATCCCCCTGCCACAGCAAGCTCCCCTAGATCCAGTCACACAGGAGTACAGCCAGGTGGGTTTGAAACGTCTCCAGAGAAGGAGACTCCACAACCCCCCTGGGCAGCCCCTGCCAGGGTTCTGCCACCCTCACTGGGAAGGTCCTTCTCACATTGATGTGGAACCTCCTCTGTCCCAGCTCACAAACGCTGCCCCTTTTCCTATCGCTGGGTGCCCCTGAGCAGAGCCTGGCTCCATCCTCCTGACACCCACCCTTCACATATATATATATAAATAAAAAACCATTAATGAGGTCACTCAGTGTCCTTTTTTCCAAGCTAAAGAGATTACCTAGTTCCACCCCTCTGCCATGGGCAGCAACACCTCTCGCCAGACCAGGTTGCCCAGAGCCCCATCCAACCTGGCCTTGAACACTTCCAGCGATGATGGAGCCGGTACAACCTCCCTGGGCAGCCTGTTCCACGACCTCAGTCCCGTCACAGGAAGAGACTTCTCCCGTGACTCCGACTTGGCCGTTGTGGCAGTGGCTTCCGAGTATCGTGGGCGAGAAAACAACATTTTGGGGTCACTCCGTAGCTCAGACACCAAGGTAATCTACAGAAACGAATGAAGAACTCAACGAGATTAAGGCGCCATCACCATGTCCCCTCTGAAGGAGCCGGCCACGCCCACGCTCGCGCCCAGACAGAGGCGGGAGGCGAGGCGCGCAGGCGCGCACAGGCGCGCGCAGGCGCGCATGCGCGTCTCCCCTGCCGCCCCTGTCCGGGCGGGAGCGGTGGCTGTGGGAACCAGCCATGGCTTTTCCACTCTCGCTCCCAGTCATCCAAGTGAACCCCATTCCGTCCCTTCGCTCCGTTAACACTCGCGAACTGTCCGAGGTCGTGTTCAAGAACCTGAGCTCCCGGTCCGTGTTGCCGGTGTGGGTGGATTTCGAGGGGCGTCCGCGTAATTACCCGGTGCTGAAGCCGCGAACGGGCAGGGTGATTTACAGCTACCGCGGTGAGTGCGGGCCCTTCGTGAGGGGCCGGGGTTTGTCTCTGGGGTTGTCTCCTCATCCCTTTGGCCTTGTATCTTGTGGAGTCTCCTTCTCTGGAGACGTTTCAAACCGCCTGTTCCTGTGCGACTGGATCTAGGGGATCGTGCTGTGGCAGGGGGATTGGACTGGATGATCTTTTGGGGCCCCTTCCAATCCCGAACATCCTGTGATTCCTTTCCTCAGGTCATCTGTGGCTGTTCAGGGATGCGGGGACCAATGATAGGCTCCTGGTGAACCGGCAGGAGCTGTTCGAAGTGGCGCCCAATGTGACGACTGCGGACATCACCCTGCCAGGTAAACCCCATCGGGAGAGACTCAGACAGGAGTCAGGGAAAAGTCTACAAGTAGTGTCTTGGTACTAGATGATCACAGACTGGGTTGGTTTGGAAGGGAGCACAGAGCTCACCCAGTGCCAACTCCCTGCTATGAGCAGCAACACCTCTCACCAGAGCAGGGTGCCCACAGTTCCGTCCATCCTGGCTTTGGGAATAGCCACAATATCCCTGCTGCAGAACCTCGTTCCCCTCACAGTGAGGAATTTCTTCCTAAGATCTAATCTAAATCTCCCCTCTTTAAGTTTGAAAGGATTTCCTCTATGCCAGCTAGAGCAGGATCCTCTAGAGCAGATCCCCTAAGAACATGTCCAGGTGGGTTTGGAATGTCTCCAGAGTGGGAGACTCCACAGCCAATCTGGGTAGCCTGGGCCAGAGCTCTGCTACCCTAATGATTAGAAAAAAGTTCTTATTTTTGAATTGAACCTCCTGTGTTCCAGTTCCTGTTCAGTGCCCCTTGCCCTGTCACTGGGCACCACCAAAAAGGGCCTGATCCCGACACTTCCCTTTAGGTATGTGTAAGCATTGATGAGGTGACGCATGGAAAGACCCAAGAACCCTGTTTAGAGTCTTTGAGGAGGTAGTTTATTGCTGGCAGGCACACCTCCAAAATCATGCGCGCCGAAGCACAGATTGCATCAGGTTCTGTACAATCTTTTCATACAAAGGCATAAACAGGAGCAGATATTACAATTAATTGTTATCATCCTGTTTGCGTCTGCACACTTGGTCTCGGGGTCTCAGGCGTGGTCTCTTGACTGACACTGAAGACCTTTTTCACAGTAACTTCACGTCCTTGGCAAGAGTGCCCAGCTGTTACAGACCCAAGCCTGGGAAAATAACCTTGAACATCTTGTTATCCACTTAGCTCTGCTGTTTGAAGATTAGTTGTTCTCTCCTCTTTATCTGTGCTTCAGGGCTGGCAACCAGACACTTTGTTTTACTAAACCCCCTTCACGTTCTTCTCAAGCCAATCTCAAAGCAAATTCCCCTTTCCCCAGTAAAGCAAAACTGTGTTTCACAGCACATCCCTTCACACAGTTCTAACTGTCAGTATATCAGAGGTGCCCCCTCAGTCTCCTCCTCTGCAGGCTGAAAAGCCCCAGCTCTCTCAGCATCTCCACATAAGACAGGTGCTGCAGCCCCCTGAGCATCTCCATGGCTCTGAGCTGCAGTCTCTCTAGTAGTTCCCTGTCCCTCTTGAACAGGGTAGTCTAGAACTGGACAGAGTGTTGTGCTCCGTGTTCACTTGCTGGGAGGTTTGCTGCCTGAGCTGTCTGCAGCAGCTAACCAAGAGCCCTGGTGACCTGGTTGTGCCTCTGTGTGGTTTTTTTTACCCTCAGTGTTCACACTGAAGGAGAGGTGCCTGCAGGTGGTTCGCAGCCTGGTCAAACGGAGGGACTACAGGAAATTGGACATTGTGCAATCCTTATATGAAGATCTGGAAGACCATCCTGATATTAAGAAAGATCTTCAGCGGCTTTCTATGGAGAGAAGTGGAACGCTGAGTGATGAAGCTGTGGAATAACATGATTACTCACTCCAGACTCTTTACATAGCAGACACTGAGTTGGAGCAGAGACAGTCACCGCAAGCTCAGCAGGAACTAACATCCGTAGTTTGGGTTCTGAAAGATAAATTCAGTTAAGTTGCAGAAAACTTGCTGTGATGGTAAGTTGGGTCCAAAAGACTAAACAGCCTGTGGAAGCAGGCTGATTCCCTGGTGGTCCTGTTCTGTTCTTCACTGTCCGCATTGCAGAGTGACAGGCCTCACTCAGGTAAACCTCGAAGAAGTTTGATACGGTCTGTCTTGGACTGCTGGGTGGGGACACAGGGCAGGTTGTGCCTGGCCTGTGTAGCATTTTCTGCATTGAAATGTGAACTACACCCAGAATTCTTTGAATGGAGACTCTCATGCTCCTGAGTGGCAGGCCAGCGCCACGTCTGTGTGAGTGATTCGGGTTTGGTGGAATTTCTTTCACACTTAGCCTAGACCTGCCAGTGAATCACAGAGTCTGGGCTGTTTGTGTAGTGAGGGGTTCTGCTACCCCCTCCTGAGGACCTGTCCTGCACTGCTGTGTTGGTGGGAAGATGATGTGTCAGTGTTCGGTGGCTTTCCTGTCTCTCACCTTTGCATTTATCAGCCCTGGGGCTGACAGATGTCTGTGCAGATCACACCTTAAGTGCCTGGTTTGTCATTCCTGCTGGTTCTGGCCCAGCTGATCTGAAGGAGGTCTGGCCTCGTCAGCCCTATAGACTAGACCCTGGTTTAGGATGGATTGCTCCCCCACAGCTGCTTCCCCTGCCAGGTGCATGCTCCGTGTCCTTTTCCTGTTGCAGTCTGGTGGTTCAGCTGGTAGCAGGAGGCAGTTTGAGGGAGCCTGTCCCACTCCAGCTGTTAGTGTCTCCTAAGGAGCAGACAGCAGCCTGTCAGCAGTGTGGGCCCACTGCAGGATCCAGCACAGGGCGGGGAAGCAGAGAGAATGTTTCCATACCCATGCTCTGTGCCCCTGTCTGGCGGTGCCAGGGGGTGTCTGTGAGTGCCCACCTCAGTCAGCACAGTGCTGGTGTGGCACAAGGAGCAGCTGCTCGCCCAGTACCGGGTGTAGCGCTGTCTAGTCTCAAAGCAGGTGGGTAGGTGGGGAGTCACGTCATTCCTGGGGCACACTTTTCCTTGTGTAGACGTTGTGGGAACAGCTGTGAGACTGAGAATGTCAGTGTGTTCTCTCAGAACAGAGTAGGTCCCCTTTCCCCAGACCTGTTGCTCTTACGTGTTTGAAATGTATGGATTGGTCTTTGTCATGAAACTGTAAACCCATGCTGGCTGTTTGACTGCAGCTCTGTCAGCTCACAATGCTTGTGGCTGTGTGTTTGTCCTGCTGGAAAATCGCCTTGATGGACCACTAACAGATGCTTTGGATTGAGTTTACAAACTGCTAAGTTCTGTTGGTGCAGGACTGTGTTGGGGCCAACAAAAGACTGTTGTCACAGCTCCTGCTGATGCACGAACACTGCACCAGACAATGTTGCTCTTTAAAGAACTCCTGTTGATAAAGTGTTTGAAAAATATGAACAGCAAATGCAGATGTTTTGGCTAAACCTCCAGAGAAGTGCTCAGCTCATGGCGGAAAGCGCACTTCTTCTGGGCTGATGTGCACACTTGGGTCAGAATAAAAGACCAGGGAAAGCCCCAGCCATGGAGTTACTCAGGAGTTACTCATGCCAGGTACTCCGCTGGGTTAGTAACAAGTGAAAGTTGTCCTGTGCTCATCACTGCTCTGCCAGTAATTTGGAGTTTCCAGTTGAGGTCAGCACTGTCTCACTCGAGGGTTGGGAGCATTGTCTGTTGAGAGAGAGGTCAGGATCAGACTGAAGCAGGCGAGCAGGGGACATGGAACGTGCTGCTGCAGGAAGTGGCCTCTGGCTCCCGGCGCTGAGAAACCCCAGAGAAATCACCAGCTGTTCTGGCTTCGGTGTGTGCCCGAGAAGAGCAGAACAGTATGGCTCTGCCTGGCTCCTGCCCTTCGAAAGGGTAGACTCAGCAGTGGGAATGTGTAGGGTGATTCTAGGCTCCCTTTGAAAAAGGGCGCTTCAGTTCCCTTGTGAAACCTGTTGCATGTAATGGGAACATGAAGGAAGCTGGAGCCACACGCACCCGCACAGCTAGACTTTCCTTCCCCTTGTTTTCCCTTGAGGCAAACAGTCCGAAAGGTTCAATGGGGTTTTGTTCCAGTGCCCAAGGGACAGCCGTGACCTTTCTTCCTGCTTTTATCCAGTTCCTTGCAACACAAGTTTTAGATTCATCTTTCTGGACTTTCAGAGATGCTCTCATCGTCTTCCCACGCCAGGGAGTTGAGGAATTGAGGGGTGCATGTCGGGGGACAGCGAGCAGGGAAGCGGGAGGGGAAACCCCGGTACTTTTAGCTGTTACTGTGGAAGTAGTTCTGCTAACACACCGCTGTCCCGAGGCAGCCTTTGCTTTGGGATGTTTTAAACACTAACACACTTAGGGTATTTTCGTTCAGCTTTTTTCTCTCTTGTGACCTTGTGGCTACATTAATATTGCATTTTCCAGCTTTCCCTTGCCACAGTGGGCGGGGTAAAGGAATTCGTAGGTACTGCAGCAGTACCTAAGGGTTCTGGTTGCTGAGGCCAAAAGTACAGAGAACTGCCACCATGTGGAAGGCTGATGCTGACAGGAGACAGCTGTTCTGTGCCCTCTCTGTGGGGACACGGCCCTTTCCGAGGTGCGAGACCTCTGTGCCGGTTGCGCAGCCCGCAGGACAGCAGGAGCGTGGTTGGTGCAGCTCTCGGGGGGTTCTGTGTCTAAGTGCACACAAACCCATACCCGCAGGGGTGAGGCACTGCCAGCTGCCTGCTCTGGGGCCATGGCCGTGAGTGGGGCTGCGGGGCACTGCTGCTGACCCCACACCCCCACTTTGACCGCAGGCAGGCGTTTGACAGCCCCGGGGCAGCAGCACCGGTGCGTAACGTGCAGGAGAGAGTCTTGGGCCTCCTTCGCGTAGAACTTGCAGAACTCGCAGCCTGGCGTCGGGGCTGGAGCTGTAAGCGCTCACGGAAAGGAAAATGTGATCTGCGTTCGGGGCTGGGGCGTGACGTCAGGCACAGGAAGCAGCGGAGTATGGCCTGCCCCTGCCGAGAAGCGCTCGCCTCTGTCACTTGGCTCCGTGGCACGGGGTGGGGACAGGCTGTCACAGCCCCTTTGGAAGAGGAAGCTCTGGAGAAAATCAACCCTCCGCGGCGAGGCAGAGCCTGTTGAGCGCCGCTGCCTGTTGCTGTCGTCCCGGCCATAGGCACCATGCGTAGCCTCTGCTGATGGCCGCAGGAGGAACAAAGGACTCTCTGGAGCAGGACTGCGAAACGATGACCCCGCAGCAGCTGCCCTTGGCCCTGAAAGGGGGCTCTGCCCCAGCGCTCTACATCCACAGCATGCCTGCCTGGGTGCTCGAGGACTTCTGCCACAAGATGGACTGTCTGAGTGACTACGACTGGATGCGATTCGGTGAGAGGCGACACAGTGGGGCAGGTGGAATGCGTTTGGGACTGAGGTTGGGGTGAAGTGCACAGCTGTCCCCACACGGGGCTTCCATCTGCGTCATTCCTGGCGCTCTGACAAGCACATCCTGGGAGCTGAGGGAGTTCCTGTGCACCAGTCTGTTTTCAGGCTCAAGCGAAGCTGGAATTCCAGACTTCCGTGTTCTCTTGGCTGTCCTGGCAGCCAGGTTCTTTTCCCTCGCTCGTCGCTTTCTCACTCTCTCTCTGTTTGCACTTCATTTTCTGCCCTGTTCTCTCCTGTTTTCGCAACAGCCCTCGTGTGTGGTCTGATCTACTTGTCATTTCTTCCTTCACGTCCTGTGTATTTGCTCCCACTCCCTGGCCCTGTTTTTCTCAGCCCTGGCCTGGTTAATAATTACAGAAAGTAATTATGTTGATTCTTTCTTCTGTATCCCAGTCCAAACAATTCTAACACAAATGGTCCTTTAGCTGCCCTACTTTCCTTTGCTTAACATGATTTGATTTCATTCAATATTCCTCTAACTCTATCTGTCCTGACTACAGGGGCACGTTTGTGGTGGTACTGCTGTTGCTACCTCTCCCCCGAGCCCACGGGGCTGTACCATGTGCTTATGCCATGGCCAGGGATCCACTGGGAGATGAATAAGGGGCTTACGTCGTGCTGAGATGAAGACCGGGAGGGGAAGCACTGTGAGCGGTGTGGTGCTTTGTGCCGTAAGGAACAGGGGCAGACAGTGTGGGTCGGCTGTAGTGCAGTACTGCCTGCTCTTAAAAACAGCTGCGTTTCACCCGCGGCTCGGCTGACTGTAGCAGCCTGGTAACTTCCCCTAAGGCCGGTGTTCAGCGGAGCAGACACTGGCCTCTCTTAGCGGCTGGGAGTATCGCACAGGAGTGTAATTACTCTGGTACCAGTGTTAGGGCAAAGGAAGGTTGTGGGGAAAACACAGTGAAAGGTGGGCCTGGGGGCTTGTTTGGGTCTCTGACAAAACAACAGTCTTTCCAGAATTCTTGAAGGAGTGAAAGGAAGAGGTTTCTTCGGGGAGACCTTTCCTCATCTCCACACAGTTCATTTCTTGAGATCCTCCCTCTCCAAAGTGTGCGGATGAAAAAGCAGCCTGACTCTCTCATCTGAACCTTCCCTGTCTGCACCCGCGTGCTGTTTCTCACTTGTAAACGGAAATCCTCATTGTCTCCCACAGCCTCCTACGTGATAACCGATCAAACCGAGCTGCGCAAAATCAAGTCCATGGAGAAGACGGGGATCAGCATAACCAGGGAGCTCATGTGGTGGTGGGGAGTGAGGCTGGCGACGGTGCAGCAGCTTCTCGACCTGCTCCAAGGGCTGCAGCTCTACCGAGCGGCTCAGGTCATTCTGGACTGTGAGTAGCTGCCCTTCTGTGCTGAAGGTCTAACGTTTCTTCACTGGTTCTGATTCTCTACCCTCAATAAAATGTGTGTGGATAAAGGAGGAGGTGACATAGAGGAGGAATCGCTGGTTCCTCTAGGTCATCATCCCACCTTTGTCGTGGCTTTGAGAGGTGCCAAGGAGAGCCTGGCCATGCTCTGGACCATGCTGGTACTTTCCCACATCAGACAGGGTTTGAGAGTGGAGTGAAACCACACTGAGGAGTGGGTTAATTTTCCTGCGTCGTTGTTTCTCCGTGCATTGTTGCCGTTACACTCTGTGAACAAGCTTGGAGTAGGAAACCACCTGGTTTGCCTGTGCAGCCTGCTGTCCTGCACCATGACAAAGAGCTTGTGAAAAGCAGAAATGGTCTATTCCCTACCTGCGTTACTCTTTCCTTATCCCCCTTCACATTGTCTCGGTTCCTCTCGTGTGTTGTCCTCGAGCCCTCTGTAAATGAAATAGCTGCAGTTTTTTCTAACTCTTTGCATCCAATTCTTCTTCCATATCTCCCGTTTGCTCTACTTCAGCTTTATCTTCTCTGAGGTAGGATGGTTAGGGTCTGAGCTCAGGGTGCCCAGCTAAGAGGACCCATAGCCCTACAGAAATCACCAGACTTCTGAGTATAATTTCCTTTCCCATTTGTCTCCACTGAAAATGACACTTAAATGGCAGCTGCCCATCTTTGTGAGGCGGCCTGTGCCTTAATCCTGTCCTCCCACTGCACCCCCTGAGCCCCGGCCAGCATCCTGCCTCTCTGCATTGAGCTGCCCCAAAAAGCCAAGTGGAGCACGGTCCCCTTTTGGCACGCATTGCCCCCTCGGTCTCCTCTCTGGAAGTCGGAGGTTTCTGTGGATTTTGCCAGCTGTCCCTGGAGAGCTGCGAGGAAAAGGCGGGTTTGGAGTTTGCTGTGCTTGGCAGAAATGCCAGAGAAGGTGCGCAGGCGCCCGTGGGCAACACTTGCTGCTTACGAGGGCACACGCTGGGACGTGTGGGGCCACCATCCATTCTTTGCCCTCGGTGACAGGGGCACTGTCAGCACCGAGTTACACCAGGAGCCACTGGCCACACAGCAGCGCCAGGCACTGCTCAGGGAAAGCCCGAGAGCATCGCGGTGCTGCTCCGTGTGGGACCGCTGCCTGCCTGTACTTCCTGCCTTTGGGCTGACTTTGAACCTCCCTTTCGGTGTGGCACAAAGTGATGTTCAGCGACGGTGCACCGAATCCCACCTTCTTTTTAAGGGCTGTTCAGTACCGGGGCACAGGCAGCCTTGGAACAGGTTCTGTCTTGGCACCTGAAATGCCGTAACCGCAGGCCCTCCCGAGAGCTTTGCTCAGCAGATGACTGACTCTGCTGATCTGCTCTGACTGAGCTCAGTCCTGTGTGGAGCCGGGCCAGACCCCGGAGGCAGCACGTCAGGGCTCTGCGCACGAGAACTAAGGAAGGTTTGTCTCTCTGTTGATGTGGAACACAGAGACTTGGGCTTCCAGCAATTTCATCAGTGAAAATACTGATGCAGTGCTGTCAGGAGTCGCCATCCTCACTGCACGACCCTTCTGCCTGCCTGGCGCTTTGCTTTGGAGCGGTATGTAAACAGGAGTGTGGCTTGTGCAACACCCACCTGACTTGACAAGAGGGCATTACCTGCCTTCACCTGGGCCTCTGCAGGTTACCTTTTCTTTTAGTTTTAGCTTTCTTCCAAAACAATTCTGAGGCGGTTTGGGCTTCACTTGCCACGGGCTGCAAAGACTGAGGGTTTCCCCCTGGTAAAAATAAACCCCAGCCAGCTTCCTCTAAGGTGCTGCAGTGCAGCCTGACTGATTTCTGAGGAAAAGCCTGGCTTCTGCACATGGCCGGGGCCGTCTGTAACGAGTTCTGCAGGGCAGATAGCGAGTAGGGCAGTAAATGCTCAGAGGTCGTGGGCCTCAAGAGATGGACGAGCCCAGAGAGCTCACTAAGACGCTGGACTGACCCGTGTTTCTCGGGTTCGCTGTGTGGTGGTGCGGGAACTACAGCACTGGACTGCTCCCTGAAGGCGTTCATGTGGAGCGGGGAGTGGTTTGGGGTCTCACTCTGGATTCTGTAAAGCGATATGAAGTCCAGGGCTTAAACAAGGATGGGTGAAACAGGTCCTGCGAAGGGGCCGGTTGTCAGTTGTATTTCTGGAGGCTCAGTAGTAGTTTTTGTCCCAGATAATTCCAACGCAGCACCTTGAAAACTACTCTGAAGAGATCTTTTCCAACCCACTGGTGATGGCTGTGCTTGATCTGCAAGTGCAGAGCAAACCTTTGTGCAGTGGAACTGGCCGAAAGTGAGGATGATTTTGTGGTTGTGCCGTGTGGAACAGTGAGTGCTGTCTGGAAGTAGCCTGGTGCAGGGTTCCTCTGTGTGCTCAGGCACTAGCAGAAGTTCAGGCTAGACAAACGTTTGAAATCCTTAGCCTCTCTTTCTGCTGTTTTTCCTGTGGCCGTATGCGCGTGCTCAGGCCATTCCTCCTGCAGCTATGGGGATGCTCTTCACGTTCTGGGAGCCTCTTGCAGAACAAAGTGGTCCTCCCCTCGCCCCAGTCCTGCTCATTCCAACTGAAAGCGCTCACGCGCAAGTCCGTGTTTTGCCAGCAAGGTCCTCCTGGGAGAGCTCTGGCTCCCGTCAGCGAGGCGTGTCCAGCATGACCGTGTGGGGTTTTGTGGCACCGGTCAGTCAGCCGAAGCCCTGAATGACCTCTCCATGTGATGCGCAGGAAGTTGCAAAATTCATAAAAACCCCTGCAAAACAGGTTGTAAAAGGGAAGTGATTCTCACTGTGGAGATTTCTAGGTCACAGTACAGGAGGGAAAAGCCAACAACTGCAGCACGTTCAGCGCTTGGCAGCTCGTGTCAAAATCCCCCCGAAGGTGGGCCGGCACAGCGTTCCGACGCAGCAGTGCAGCAGCCCGTCTCATTTCTCTGAGCCCACTGGCTTTGGTGGCCCAGTTTCGTTCCAGCCTGCATTCCAGGGTGACACTGAGGACAGCGGGTGCAAACCAAAGGGAAAAACTTGTCTGGCATGAAGCGCGAAGGCCAGCGGCTTTCGGTTCCAGGATCACCCCCCTGCTTAAGATGCACGGCAGATGCAAGGGCGCCACAGATCCCCTGCGCCAGCACCTGCCCTTCTTTTCTCTTACATCAAAAGAAAACACTGCTTTTGCCCCTGCGTGCATTTCTTTCAGCCAGACCCAGGCAGCTTTTCCAGGCCTCACGCTGTGCTTTAGCCAAGCTGCACACATCATCGGCCCTTGGAGAGCTGTAGTGACCCAAGAATTCAACCTCTCTCTTTTCCGTTGATTTCTGTAAGTCTTGTCCCGTGGCCAGTTTTGTGTCTTCCCCAGATTCTCTCTGGTTCCCTTCTGTGCAGACATGGAAGGGCCTCTCTTCATTGCAGACAGCTGTAGGTAGGAAGGTGTGTTCTGGGAATGAGCAGGGCCATGACACTGAAAAGAATCCTGACAGGTTGAACTGACTGAATCCAGTCCAGGTCTCTCAATTTTCCTCGGTCCCAAAACAGTTAACAGGGAGCCAGATGCCGCCTTTAGGCTGGGAGATCCTGGTGATTGGAGATCACTGGCTGGAGGAGGGTGTTATTGCATAGGCAGCACTGGTGCTTGTTTGGAGCTGTCGCTGCTCGCTCTTTTAAACCCAGCAGCGTTCCAGCAACTGAACAGCAAACTGCTTGGCTGAGCGTTGCAGTGGTGCTGTTTCCTGGCTGGGATTCTTTCCTGACAGCTGAGCAGTCAGACTCTCTTTTCCCTGATAATCATCTCTCCTTTTTCTCTTTTGAAGGGACATCAGCCTCTACCATGGCCAGTGCCGAAAGAGAAGAGCTGGTAGAGCCACCTAAACAGGAGAACAGATCTGTAACTCCCACTGAAAACAAGAAGAGAGAGACAGAAACTGAGATAAGCCTGTTGCCGTCACCAGACTCTTCACACGTGGGAGTGTCACCAGCAGGCGGTTAGTAACGTTCCAGATCCTGAATTTGCTCTCACGTGCAAAGGCCATCTACAGGAGGCTGTTTGCGCCTCGCTGTCGGTGCAGCAGAACCAGCGTGCTGCCCCTCAGCATGGCCACAGCCGACTGTTTGCCTTTTTCCTGGCACTGGTGTCTCCTGGGCTGTTTGTTTCTACCGTTAGCACATGGCTTCCTGTTCCTCCTTCCTAGAGCTCTCAGACTTAAGAGATGCCGGCTGCGTGTGTCCTGTGGGACCTCAACCCGTTTCCCAGGTCCCTGTGAACACCCTGGTCACATCCTGGCTCTGTCCTAGATCGGTGCATCCACTTCTTTTCCCTCTCTGAAATAAGAGGGGGCAGAGCATAACCAGCAGGCATCTGGCTGAGGGTAGTGTTGCAGGAAGCTCTGGTTCCCCGAGCCAGGACGGGAGGAGTCCGTGCAGTCATCCTGCAAAGAGGAACCGGGAGAATAGCTCCCTCGCTGTCCTTGCTGTCTCAGGCTTTGACCGCTTCTCACAGATTATCCCTGGTTAGGAAGCCCAGCAGAACAGCCCAGAACTCACAGTCACAGGCTGTGGTCTTACAACAACAGAGCGCTTGCAGTGCTGTTGTTTCCGTTCCAGGTGCTGTTTCTGAAGGAGCCCTGTATTCGCTGCCTTCTCCACCACCTCCCCCAAGAGACCTCTTGAGTTCCCTACAGCCAAGTCCTCCCGTGTCATCGAGCGTGAAGGTAAATCCCCTCGGCACTCACTGACTGCCGCGATGACCGCTGGCTTTGTCACGCCGGGTTTTTTCAGTTCACATTTATCCCTCTGCAGGTGTAAAACCTAGATCTGAAGAGGTGGGGCTTGCTGCCAGCGTGCTTGGGCTGAGCGTAGCAGCGGTGCCACGCGTGGGCTCCCTACACGTTACATCAGGGTCGAGGGGGAAGGTCAGCAGTGTGGTGTCCTGCACCCACAAACCAGTTCTGAAAGGACTTCCACACAGACTCGTGGAGCACTGAACGCTGCTGCTGCAGCCACAGGGCAGTGCCACTGGCTGGTCAGAATGACAGCGACTGATACTAGAGCTGTGGTTTCGGCTCAAAACTGGGCCACTGTGGGATTTCTGTCAGCTCGCTTTGGGCTGTTTTGTTTAAAGAAAACTGCTCTAAGACTTTAAACTGGTCCAAAGCGACACTGTGGGGGAGCAGCAGCCAGAAGGTTGCTAGGTCCCCTTGGTTATGTTTTCTCAAGCCTAGAGCTCATGAAGGGTTGTGAAAGTCGCAGGATTGGGCTGCAGTGGAACTGTAATAACCACTAGTGTTAGGACTTGCCACACCGGGAGCACCAGGTTATTGTGCAACTGACAGCAGCTGCTTCAGCAGCAGCTGTGAAGTCCCTGCCAGAACATAAACACCTCAGCTGGTTCTTCGTGTGTATGCCCCAGCCTTAAAGATTAATCACTTCCAAGAAATCTGTGGGCTTTTAAACAAAGGCCAGTCTGTTTCCCGGGAAGAGTAGAAATGCTGCTCCTGGCTGTTCTCAGGGCTCTTCTGCCCTGCACAGTGTTTACATCAGAGGAGGTTTTCACACAGGGAAACCCCCTGAGTGACTGCACAATCCCTGGCCCAGTTTGCCAGAGCAATCACAGCGGTTGCTTAATTCATGGGAAAGAAATTCTGATGCCTGAAAGAAGGCTTGTGGGTTTTCATGAGATCAACTTGTTTCTCCTACCACTGTGCAGCCTTGCAGCTCTTCTGCCCCTCGGCAGGAGACAATGACCGACCTCCCCAGCGGGAGCCTGCTGTGGACGCAGAGGGAAGTTGCCAGCGCCACGGACAGCTTCAGTGACAAGGGCAGAATCTGCGAGGGAGCGTTTGCCGATGTCTACAGGGGCCAGAGAAACAGCGTGCAGTACGCCGTCAAGAGACTGAGAGAGGCAAGGGCTCCACCTGTGCTTTTTCCTTCAAGTACCTGCTGAACGTGAGCGGTTGTTCCTGCATGGGCAGGGAGCCCCGACAGCTACGCCGGGGTGATAAGCGATGTCCGCTCAGTGCCTCTGGATGCAGCAAACACACAGGAGAGCTGCTTCACTCGCGTGAGCAGATGTGTGAACTCTGGGAGCAGTAGACATGTATGCTCCTGGAGCGGCCTGCCTGCGCTGCTGGTGGGATCGGGGTGTCTCCACACTGGGTCTCGTTCCAGTTTGCAGTTAACGTTGCCTTTGACACACAGTGGTGCCCTGCTGCTGTCTAGAGCAGCCCGGCGCTGCCGACACAGGCTCTGTGTCAGTGCAGCACCGCAGCGGTTGCTATTGACACTCTTCCGCACCGGTTCCCTTTCCAGGTGGAATGCACGAGCCCCAGTTCGACGCAGAGGTTCTTTCACACCGAAGTGCAGATCTGCTTTCGGTAAGCGGTTGGCTCTCAGGTCCGGTCTGCGTGCCCCGCCTGCTTGTGGTGTCTAACGCTGTGGTGGCAGGAGCCCTGGGCAAACAGCATAGTTCTGGGTGCTGCTGCCGGCCTGGGTGGGTGCTGAGATGTCTCGTGGGACTGTGTCCTCACTCAGAACAGGACTGTGCTGTCACTGGCGCTCCGTGCCTTCTGCTGGCCTGCTCGGGGCCTCTCTGTGCTTCCAGCTGCCTTGACTCTGGGAACTTTTTCCAGCTCAGGAGTCTGTTTTTCCATGTTGCTCTGGTTTCATCTGTTGATCTGCGTCTGCAGGTGCTGCCACATCAACATACTGCAGCTGGTGGGCTTCTCAGTGGAAACAGGGTTGCACTGCCTGATCTACCCCTACCTGCCTAACGGATCACTACAAAACAGACTCCACTGCCAGGTGAGCAAATGGTCCGGGTCTGGAGACTGCAAGTCCTGTCCCGTCCCTGGAAAAGCAATTATAGCTCTGAAAAGAAACAGGCAGGATGCCTTGAGCACAGGTACCACCAAGGCTACAGCTCTTTTCCAGATGTCCCGGTGCAAAGCAGGTCAGATGGATGGAAAGTTTCTGATGGGTGCCCTCGAGATCTCTAAAGTTATCAGGCATCTGCAAAAGGATTTTACACCCCCTGTAGTGTTTCACTGGATGCGGAAATACGCTTCTGTAGAATCCAGCATCGTATTTGTTGGCACAGGGAGCTGTCCAGTGTGGCAAGGGCGCAGGCAGGAGCACTTTGAGATGCCCACGCCCGCCTTCCTGGCACAGATGTCAGCAGTTTCTGCCTTGGAACAAACTCTGCCTTTAGCTCAGCGGAAGTTCTGCTCAGGACTAAAACTAAGCCTTTGGCTTCCAAGGCTCCCAGTGTCTGACAGGTTTTTGTTCTATCAAGTACCACGTCTTTCCTTGCAGGATGACTCTGCCCCTCTGACCTGGGAGATGCGAGTTGGCATTGCGGTCGGGCTCGCCCGGGCCGTGGAGTATTTACACAGCTCTGGAATCCTTCATGGGAACATCAAAAGGTGAGGGGTGGTGCAGACCGTCGCTGATTCCAGGAGCTCTGTGAGGTGATGGCTGAAAGCTCGCGCGGGTCTGAAATCCACAGCCGCCAGCTCTTGCTCTGTGTTTGACCTGTCTCTAGGTGAGCACTGAAACTCCTCTGAGGTAATGGCTGGAGTGCTCGCTCTTCCCCCTCTTCCTTTCTGCCATTCATCCTTTCATCCCTGCACAGCAGACGGCTGGCTGGAAGCTTCCAGCGCTTAACTTTTGAGATGTAAAGATTGTTCACCTTGAGTTGCCGGGGTTCCCTGATGGGTGTCGTCACTTGTCTTTGTCACAGCTCCAATGTCTTGTTGGATGAAAACTTCACACCCAAGCTCGGTCACTCGGGGCTGCGGCTCTGCCCTGCGGACAAGCAATCGCAGTACGCCGTGATGAAAACCAAAGTCCTCCAAGCTTCTCTGACGTATCTGCCCGAAGACGTTGTCAGGCACGGGCAGCTGACAGCCAAGGTCGATCTGTTCGGCTGCGGTGTGGTACGTTGCCTTTCTCCCATGTTCCGTTGCCATCTGGGGTGTTTCAGACAGGGAGATGGATCTAGCAGCCACTTGCTCTGCTGGCAGTGCCATGCCTGGGTTGCTGACTACTGAAGGTGTTGAACTCGCGTTTCAGTCACGTTCGCACTCCAGAGGTGCGGCGGTTTGTGTCCAAGTGAGGTGACGCTTGGACCCAAATTGTTTCCCGCCGATAATGAAAAGAAAAGAGTGGCAGCAGCACTCATGTTCTCAGGATTCCTCCGTTTGCCACAGGAACAGCTGCAAACGTCCCCCGCTAGGTTGGAATTTCACCTGGAGTAACTGATCGTTTATGGTGTCACCTGTCTCCGGGTGTCTGCACGCTCTGCTCAGTGCGGTTTCTTACCTAGATTCCTGAGTACCTGTCAGCTTGGCTCCCAAGCATCACAGGAGTAGGTCTGGAGTCACAACAGCTGCCCAGGTGTGGCCTGAGGCCATCTGCAGTAGAAGTGCCATTTTGAGATGCCCCAGCAGCTCAGTGTTGCTGTAGCTGCAAAACCACTGTTGATTCAGAACCATTGTTTTCTCTTCGCAATACACGTTGCAGGTCTTAGCGGAGATCCTGACGGGGCTTAAGGCGCTCGACGAAGGAAGGCACCCTGTTTATCTGGTGAGGAACAGCAGGAGTCTTGAACGCCACCGCGGGCGAACGGGGTTGCTGCCGCGAACTGAATTTGCACCTGCATCGGCACAGTGAGCTGCAGCCTTCTCTCCCCGTCCTGGAGGAGGGCGGTTCAGAAGCCCTGTCTGCCTCCGTTAACGTCAGTAGCCACCCTGCCTTTAGCTGGAAGCAGAGGACAGGTCCCCTTTTCACATCCCTGCTCAGGGCTCTGGTAGATGCTTCCCAGTACCTGGCTGTGAGTACATGTGCATCTAGGAGCAAGGCTTTGGCTGCAGAGCTGCTGTGTGGGTTTCGTGTGCCAGGAGGAGGTGTTAGGAGCCAAACCCAGTGGGAAACCTGGGTGGGTGGTGCCTGCGGATGCTCGCCGCCGTGTTTATCAGACATTTCTGTATGGCACTGGTGCCTGCAGCTTACACCCAGGCCCTGAGCAGAGCTGCCCAACCTGCTTTCACAAGCCCCAGGGCTGGCCTGGCACGCTGCATCCTCTTGGGAAGAGTCTCCACACCTGTTCTGTCAGGGGGACGTGCGGCTCTGAGGAGCTGCCCTGTTGAAGCCTGTGTGGGGAAGAGGCAGGGTTCTTACTCGGCAGCGTTCACACAGGCTCGGAACGTGAAGGGCCCTTGGCTGCTGATTTCTTCAGGCAGTGTTTGAACAGTCCTGTGCAGGAGGGCAGCTCTGCCCTGTGAGGAGTACTTTGTGTTCCCGTAAATGGGCACCAGCCCACAGGAGCTGGGTTCGCTGCAGTGCGTGTGACACCGGCCATGTGCAGAGAAGAGCTTGGGCCTCTCCTCTCCAGTGAGCACCAGCCTTGCTGTCAGCTGTGTGAAGGGAGATTCTTACAGCCGCTAGGGCTGCACCAGACGAAGCCCACGGCAAGACCCGTGCTCAGCGATTCAGAGAGGAGGAAGTGTTTGTGGTAGTGTTGGCCTCACTAGCGTGTCCCTTTCCTTCAAACAGAAGGACATGATTGCCGATGAGATGCAGGCAGCCAAGGACAGCTCGTGCTCCCCAGTCAAGAGTGCGGGAGAGCTGGCAGCCAAGGGGATATGCTGCAGGTACCTCGACAGGAAAGCAGGGCACTTGCGCGAAGACATTGCTGTCGATTTTGCCTCGGCCATCTGCCTCTGTCTGAGGAAGAAGAGCTCCACCATAGCAGAGGTAACGTTTGAAATACACGGCCAGGGTTTTAGTCTTCTTGACAGCAAAGTCCGAAGCGACGGCGTTCATGCCTGATGTGCTTTGGGCAGTGCTGGTGCGTGAGAACACATGTTACTAGAGCAAGGGTGGCGTCTGGCATCTGGGCAAAAACAACCCCGGGCACCAGGTTAGGGTGGGGACTGACCTGTTTTGGAGAGCAGCAGAGGAGAAAGGGACCTGGGGGGGGCGGTCCTGGTGGCCAGCGGGATGAGCATGAGCCAGAAGTGGGCCCTTGTGGCCAAGAAGGCCAACAGCATCCTGGGGTGGATCAGAACAGGGATGGTCAGTAGGTGGAGAGAGGTTCTCCTCCCACTCTACTCTGCCCTGGTGACACCACAGCTGGAATCTTGTGTCCTGTTGTGGGCCCCTCAGTTCCAGAAGGGCACAGAACTGCTGGAGAGAGCCCAGCACAGAGCCACAGGGGTGATAGAGGGAGGGGAGCATCTCCCTGCTGAGGAAAGGCTGAGGGAGCTGGGAGAGAAGGAGCCTGAGGGGTGACCCCATGAATGTTGATCAGTGTGGAAAGGGTGGGTGTCAGGGGGATAGAGCCAGGCTCTGCTCAGGGGTACCCAGTGATAGGACAAGGGGCAGTGGGTGTGAGCTGGAATCTGAGAAGGAACTTCTTAGTGAGGATGCTAGAGTCCTGGCAGGGGCTGCCCAGGGGGGTTGTGGAGTCTCCTTCTCTGCAAACGTTTCAAACCCTCCTGGTCACGTTCCTGTGCGACTGGATCTAGCGGATCCTGCTGCGGCAGGGGGATGGGACTGGCTGATCTTTGGAGGTCCCTTCCAATCCCTAATGCTCTGTGATTCTGTGGTTCTGTTCTGTAAGCAGGGGTGCAGCAATTGCTCTGCATTCACAGATTTTGTTGTTAAAAACAGGTGCTTGAAATTCTGGGAACAGCTGAAAATAAGTTAAGGGAGCAATACATCAGTGGAGGCAGCACCATCAGCTTCTCCATCAACACACCAGAAGAAACTGATGATGAGACAGCCAGCCTCAGCCTGGATGTGCCCCCTGCAGGGCTGAGCAAAGAGGAGGGCGCCCAGCCAGTGCTCCTGAGCAGTGCCCATCCGTGCCCACCCTCCACAGGGCTCGTGTCAGTTGATGTCTACTGCGGACAGGTGTCGAGGGTCCCATGTGAGTCAGACGAATCCAGTAGCTTTATGTGGAATCCCCCCGAGAGTTTGACCGATGAGCTGTCCCACAACAGCTGTACCAGTGCAGAAGATGCGGCAGCCTCCGACTGCAGGGTCAAGCAGCAGAAACCTGCCAACGGCCTGCAGGAGAGAAGCGCAGCGTGTGCCAGAGCCGAGGACGCCTTAGAAACCGCGGCTGCTGCACAGAGCGCCTGTCCACAGAGCAACGCAGACCTTGACTCTTCGTGCCCTTCGCAAGGTAAATCTCCACAAGCCTGCAGGACGCTCACGGAGCTTTCGCACCCTGTGATCTCCAAGCTGTTTGGGCAGAGCTGCCCATGCTCCTGCTGTGATAACCAACCTGCTGATAACAGCAGGGACAAATTAACCCCTTCTCCAGAGCTGCCCAGGTTCTTTTTCCTGCTTCGCTCCTCTGTTAAGTTCCTACCAGTGAACCTACAAAGTGATTGTTGTTTCCCTGTCGGAGTCTTTCCCTGGCCCAGCTGTGGGGGTTTGTTCTCTTCGTTTGAAGTTGCTGCCTGTTCCTCAGACAGCGTGTGGCTGTGTTTGCTCAGGGCCTGGGCTTTTTTGTTTTTCAGCGTTAGCCAGAGAGATGTCTTGGAAGATAAAGATCAATGATAAGAAGAAGAAGCTCATGGAAAACATCTTGCTGTACGAAGAAGACAAGCTGAACAGTTCGGAACTTTTTGAATCGTAAATTGGATGGGAAATTGTTAGCAGTGACCGGCTCGGAAGGGGAACAACAGACTGTCTCTGCATCAGAAGGATGGTGAAACTGCACCTGTCACATGAGGCTCTGTGACAGATCTGGATCAGAACCATGAGCCCTGGCTGAAGTAAACAGGTGATCGCACTGGGAAGAAACAGGTAATTCCAGCTCTGAAGCAGATTAAAGCCGCTGCCAACAGAAGTGCCTTCTTCCTTTGCATTGTGAGGTGCAAAGATAGCGCAATCGATTCCCAAAGTGATTTAGTATCCTTTTGCAGTGGGTTTTGGAAAACATCTACTTGTATCGTAGCTCTTACTGAAATCCACAGTCCTAGAAGTTCTCGGGCAAGCACCGGTCAGCGACCGGTCAGCCACCCCCTGTATTGCTGCCCCACCGTGTAGGAGCACACAGACACCTCCAGAGGCTGCAGGAGGTTTCAGTTTGCAGGTCACTCTGTCTTGCTCCACGCAATCCCTGTGCTCAGAGCCAGGGAGCTGCCAGAGAGGGGGATTTTGGTGCAAGTTCTCGGACGCGTTCTGTCTCAGACGTATTCTTTGTGACTCGGTCTCAGTCTGAATGGCACTGATTGTAGCTCTGAGTACGTAGCCCACGCTGGGCTGTGAGCGGCTCCACCACACATCGGTATCACACGTCTCACGTCTGGCCTTGAACTTCACGGGCAGGAGCTGTAAGACAAGTGTCCAGGGCCTTGTGACAGTACCTCTGGAAGTTCCTCGTTCCTAAGTGTTCTTTACATGCGGTTAAGGTTTCTTGCTGTGTTTCACACCGTAACTGTTGTCTGTTTCAGATTAGGGACAGTACCTTTGTTTAAAGTACCTGTCATTTTGGTCTGGGCCACTTGAAATTTGAAGGTTTGTATTTATTTTGGCAACGGGTTGAAGAATTGGTAAGAGATGGGCTAGGGAGTGGGTCTGTCATGGGCTCACTGCGTATGCTCAGGGAGAGGGGAATTTCTCTCTCCTGGCTTACCCAGCGTCCGCAGCCTTGGCGTCAGCCCCGGGCTTTACGAAGAGCCACTGTAAACTCGTAAGCTGCCCTATTTATTATCCAGGGAAGGTCCCCTTCAGAAAGTGTCCTGTTTGCTGTTGTGACTATTTATTACTTGTAACCTCGTTAGAACAATCCACTCTGTGCAGCCCTAGGAAGCAGAGGTTTATGAGCAAAGGGAGTTATGAGAGAGGTAGCTCAACTCACAGAGAGGTGACTGCTGCCTCCGCAGCCTAAGGCCTGATGGGCAGAACTGGCTGAAAGTCACAGCGGAGCTCAGGGGATGTTCAGAGGCGATGGATTTCTGGGTCATTCTTTGTACTGCAGAGGTGTCACGGTGAAGTTTCCCCAGCTCTACCAAAAGTGTGCGAGCAGGGCCTGGTAACCCCTGTATTTGTGCAGTAGCTAAGTTCATGGCAGGTACTGTTGTTAGCAGGTAAAAGTGTCTTTGCTGAAGACCTGAATGTTATAATCATCTACGCATTTATCCAACTGATGTCTACAGCAACAACTAGTAAAAGGAAGGGTTATGTAAAGGGCCTTGAAGCTAGCGATACCTAAGTGCCCTGCATACTGTCTATGCTCTTGCTCGGGCCAGGCTGTGTTTTACCAGACCCAAGCCCAGCAAACGTTGGGACTGCCATAGGAACCACTGAGCAGGTTCAGGTGGGTCCACAAGGGCTATATTTTACATGAAATGTAATTGAGAGGCTTCGTGGTGCTGCCAATGTCATGTTTTCCGTGGGTGTGTTTTGGCAGACCCAGGTGAATGCCTGGGGTCTCCTCCAAGCTGAAATGCACTGACCCAGCCCTGGGCAGAAGACTGGCATCTTCGAGACTGAGGAACAGAATTTAGCCTCAGTCCTGGTTCACAGAAATGCTGCAAAGGTTTTGTCCTCCTGTAGTCACAACAGGACATTGTTATTCATTGCCTTGTTCCACGTCGGCTTTGAGACACTGTGAGGTGCCACACACGGCCTTGCAGAGGCCCCCCGAGTACTGAGCGTAATGTGCCATTCGGTGACTCGGCGGGTCCGCATGGCAGACGCGTCGGTCCCAGCCGGGCACAGCGATACGTTCCGTTTGCTAACGTCTCTGTGAGTAAACAGGCTGCAACCCCTGTGTGTGCCGCGTGCTTTTTGTGCCTCACGGCCCAGGACAGCTCAGCCCGCCCTGCGTCGGTGACGGTGCCTGCGCCGGGCAGCGGCTGAGGGGACCGAGTGCGGGGCGCGCCCAGCTCCTCGCTTCCCGCCCTTTCCCGGCACAGCCAGTCAGCGCCAAGGGCGGCCGGGAACTGCCCAGTCAGCGCCAGGGCGGGCTGTGAGAGCCCGCCTTGTGGGCGGGACTGGCCCCTAACGGGGGCTCCGCCCGCTCTCCCTGAGCAATGGCCGGGGTTGCTGGGTCGCGGTCACGGCCCGGGTCACGATCCCGGGTGGAGATAAGGGGCAGCTCCCAGCGCAGAGCCGCGACCTCAGGGTGAGGCAGCGAGAGGCTCCGAAAGGTGGAAGCCGCATGGCTGGAGGTGAGTGCGGGGCCCGGATGCGGGTCGCGGCCGAACAGCAGCGCCGGTGGAAGCCCCTGAGAGGGGGCTGGTCCGGCTGCCCAGACCCGGGGCCGCGCCTTGGGGAGCGGGGTTGGGCCGTGGTGCAGCGGCCTGGAGCGGCGCCTGCGAGTGGTCCCAGCTCGAGTCAGAGTCCTCCTGTACCGTTACTGAACACGGGAGACGTTAAGGGTTGGATTGCTTCTCTGCCCCGTTCCTTGAGGCTGCTGAACCGTCGAGGAAAGTGCGAGTTGGGTGAAGCCCTTGACTTCACTGGAGCGACTGGAATCTGGATCGGGGTTGGCAGAAACACACACAGACCCTGCTTTTACTTTGGCTTTTGATTTTTTTGAGTTCTGTGAGGGGCAGCACTGGGGACAGCACAGCCCAACTCCTTGTGGATGAGCAGGTGCTCTGTACTGAAGAACAAGGCGGGATAGGTCAAGGAATGCAAGGCTGCAGTTGCCATCTCCATGGGAAGGGATGACGGCCTAAGGAGTGTCCTGTGCTGCTGTTAGCATTTGAAATGGAAGGGTTTGGCTGTAATGATTTCTAGATGCATCCATTGATTTTTCTGGGGTGAGGCTCCTTGCTGGAGCTTCTGCTTTTAACCCCAGGTGCCGTGACACGTGACTTGTTCAAGCGAGTTACGCTGGCCTGAAGTGCCGTGGCACCTATGTTTAGCTGAAGGTAAACCCTTGCTCTTTCTCACATTCTGACAGTGTTAGTCTCCAGCAGGGTGGCCCAGCGGCTTTACTGAAGGCAGCCCACAGACAACCCTGACAAGGGCCTGCTGAGAAGGTTAAGTACAGCACAGCAGGTGTTAACCAATCGGACTTTATTTTGTTGGTATGTCAACAAAATGAAAACCTGAGGTACAGTACACAAGCGTGGCTGAAAAAACGATCCTCATGTCGGGTTTGATTTGCTGGGTAAATCGCCAGCATGGACATTATTGTAAAAGAAAAGATAAAAAGACTTGTGCATTGCACTACTCCTCCTCACTTTCAGGAAAGAACAGAGGCTGTAACCCACCCAAGCACATTATTTTCAGGACGATCTAAGCACTGCTTGACTGCTACCACAAGCTGAGCTAGCATGCTGTCCCCCAACTTGCAGCACTGTTCTGGCCTTCCAAGGGACAGAGTATTTGTCCCCTTGCACAGAGGCGTTCACACCACACCTCTGACAGCTTCCTCCTGCCTCTACGCAAGTGCCTGCAGTCTGACCATGGCATAGCCCAGTAAACTTGATCCCTAAAGCAGGAGAGCAGGGTACAACTTCTGCAGCATCAAGGAGTAGTGTAAGGCACAGTACTTTGCCAGGCTCTTTACCTTAGATTTGAGGGAATGTCAATTAAGGCTGATTATGGACATACTGTAGCCTGCCAGTCATCACTGTAGAGTGCTCACAGAATTGGTAATAGTTTCCCACGTTCAGTTTAGATAAAATCAGTTCTTGTCCAGTTCACAAATCAGGTATAGTGATCATTTGTGGCAGCTGAAAGGTTCCTTTGTGCATCACTGCTCGTTCTGCTGTCCCTCTGTGACGGCAGACACCCCTCCTTGGCCCTTGTTGACGTCGCTGATACAAGCCCACAGTCCATCTACCGATTCCTTCCATAGCGTCACCTCAAAAGCAGACCACAAAGAAGTTGCAGCCTTAGCATACACCTGGATTCCCACTGCCTTGTACCTATGGCAGTAGTTTGGTCACAGACTGGAGTTGCAACAGTCAGGTGCTGCAGTGTGGCTCAGAGCACGGAGTTATCTGTGCCTGCACACTGCAGTCACCCGGTGGTAAAGCATGGAAATCCTGCTGATAGTGCCCTACAAAAGAAAGTGAAGCCTGCACTTCTCACCTCCAGTAAGGACTATGAACTCAGCACGGGCAGTTTGCCAAAGGTTAGGGTCTTCCTCCCCTCCAGGTTAGTGAAAAGAAAACCTGTCACCATTGCAGCAAAGGAGAGCCTGCACCAGTCTGTCTTATCAGTGACAACAGCCTGTCTCATCTCAGCTTTTCTGAAATGACAGTGCGCAGGAGGAACAGCTGAGGCAGCGGTACTCACCTTGTTGTCTCCTCCAGACACAGCGAGGATGTTGGCAGTGATGGACCAGCTCACGTGCCAGACAACATCATTGAACTTGTGGAGCAGTTTTGGTGACCAGGAATTTCCAGAGGCGTCATCACAAGTCCAGATGAACACCCGGCCATCCTGCAGAAGCAAGAGATGTGGTGGTTGGGCCACTTGTCACAACAAAGGGCAAAGGGCTGCCAGGAGGACCTGTTACTGCAGTCCTACCTTCTGAATCCTTCACTAAAGGAAAGGGGAAGGAAGAGAATCTGCCCCTGCAGCCGCACAGAAGCCTCACCTGTGAGCAGCTAGCTATGGTACTTGTGGGCAACCCGATGGATGGAGCCCAGGCCACATCTCGAACCCAGTCACTGTGAGCCTCCAGCTTTTGTTCTTCCTTCCACTGACCGTCTTCTTCCCTGAAACACCAATGCAGTCAGGAGAGCGGCACCCAGTCATGTTGCTCGTCCCCTGTGCTGGAAGGCTTTGGGTTTGTAGCTTTTGGACTCCTGGCTTATCCAGACAGTGCAAAAGTGAGGTGTACAGTGCTGCTCCCCAACAGCTCTGTGGCTTCCAGTGACACAATCCCTCCCAAGGGATAGAAAGCAGCAGACACAGAGAGTATTTGGTCTTCAGCTACTGCACAGAGATCTGCCACTGCCCAAGTGGCAGTGGCAATCAAAGACAATCAGGAAGCCACTGATGAAGCAGGGCTGACACAATCTGCTCTGAACACATCAGAGCCTGCACATCACTAAGCTGTTTCGATTTTTAAAGCACTCACCACAGACAAAAGCACATTAACACCTGAGAAACTAACAGGAGCATTCAACGACTACGAGGGGTACCAGGCTTTACAAGTTCTTGGGTCTGGCTGCAGAGCACTTACTTCCAGATCTTGACCAGGTTGTCACAGCCACCAGAGGCAAAGCGCTTGATGTAGTTTGGTTTCTGACCAGACGGCTGCTCTATAAGGCTCCCGGGCACAACGGCAGGAGCCCAGCTAACCGCATTGCACCCAATCTAGTCAGTGAGAAAACACCAGCGTTACAGTCTGTACAGCAAAGAAACGAACGAAAGCTGCTGTGAGGACAACGGACACCAGCCATAGTCTGCGGGGGGGAAAGCAAATGCATCCTAGGAAAACTGGAGTACTGCACAGTGCTGGAAGGCTACTGGTGGGTAAGAAATCCAGGTCCTGCCCGGTCTCAATAATCACTTCCTCAGAAAGCCTCAGGTAGCTAAGCAACCTGAGCAAATATTGTCTAGGATCTGTCAAGGGTAAAGCAGAGGTACGAGCTGGAAAGACACAAGAGCAGTTGCTAAGATGTAGAAATGCAGGAGTCAAAGGAACCTCTGCTCTGGAGCCCCATTTGCTGTTACTGAGAAGCTCCTGCCACTTGCTTAACAAATTCTGCCTGAGCAAAGGTCCCCACTATTTTGGGAAAGACAAGAGTCCTGCAGTTCTTGCAGCTTGTTTTCCCACGGGCAGTTTTACAGGTGTCCTTACTACCAAAGCCCCTGCCAGGGCATTTGCAGCGCCGTGTTTAACAATAATACCTAGCAAACAAGGATTTCAAGCGTTATTCAGTACCCTCCACGTGCCTTCCACTTTGTTTTAGTGACTGCAAAGTCTGTCTTCCCACTCTGGATTAACAAAAAACAAGTCACTCTTGATTCCAGAAACTTGTTTCTCATAATGCGACAGTATTTCTGTTCTTGTCCTGTCTAAAAGCACTTTGAGACACCAACACAGTGCTGCAGGTCCAGGAACCCTGCACTGCTCCAGGAGAACGGACTTACCGTGTGTGCATTGCTAATCTTTTTCACTTCCCACTGCCCATCACCTGTGTAGCTCAGTAAGGAAATAGCCCCGTCGGAGCTCCCACAGGCCAAGATCAGCCCGTAGTCATGTGGTGCCCAGCAGACAGAATTCACTGTGAAGGACAAGACTGGATCAGAACACCGTGCCCACCTGGTACCCAGCTCACTGACCAGTGCCAGTCAACAGTCACCGACAGCTGTAAAAGCTGAGAATAAGAACCCGAGCACTCCCGAGTTCAGCAGGGCCCGTCCGTAGCACTGTTACGCAAAGGACAAAAGAGCACTCTTAGCCAGATTTAAAACTCCTGTACATCCCCTGCAACAGGGTGGAGTGTCCCTGACTCGAGAACAAAAGCCAGAGGGCAGGCATGGCATCCAGAGTCTGGGCCAGCGACAACAAAGGCGGACACTTCTCAGATCTGCTTGTCAGACCAATCACTGGAACCAACCAGCTTCCATCGTGAAAGACAATGCAAAATTCCCCTAATTCATTTCTTATCGCAGTGGAAACGCAGCATTTGCCTCAAGTACTCAGTACCTGGACATCCTGGTTAAGTAAAAGCTGATGTCTGCACAAAGCAGCTCCTAACACCAGCAGAGGTGGGTCAGGACACGAGGCTGTAGGGTACTGGTGGTGCTGCACAGGCTCACTGTCTCTTCAGTTTGATAGACTTCCTTACCACTGAGCCATCACTCCAGTCCACACCCCCAGCCCCACTTCCCAGCTCCCAGCCCAGTGTACCTGAGGAATCGTGCCCCGTGTACTCGTAGGTCTTTTCCCAAGTGCCATTTTCTTCCTTCCAGATAATGACCTTCCTGTCATAAGAGCAGGAAGCCAAGATGTTCCCATACATTGGATGTGCCCAGGCAACCTGCCACACGGGGCCTTCGTGCCTGCAAGAGACATCGTTGTGTGGGAAAGCAGGGAGAAGCCCCCTCCAGCCGCGCTCTTTCCCAGCCGCCGTTGCGGTACACTGCTGGTCCGTAAGCCATCGACGCAGCGCTACACAAACAAGTAACAGCAGGATGGAAGACAGCGCGTGGGGCTGGCAGGCTGAGCCACCAGCCAGAGAAATTACTTCCTTGGAGGCCCCACCGTGCACCTGGTGTTACCAAAGGACAAAGCACTGAACATTCTACAGGCTAAAACCTTCTGCTCACAACACGTTACCCTCTCAGGTCTGCAATGAGGATCTGCCCTCCGTTCCGAACATCAAAGATTTTCACGGATCTGTCAGAAGAACAGGTCGCTAACCGGGTGCCGTAGTAGTCCATCTGAGCATCATGCTGCAAGGAGATGGAAGAGCTGCTGTCAGCACACATGAGCTCTGTTCTGTCAGCAAACAGGACACTTTCTAACAGTAGCTGTAGGAGTTGTGAGCAGATGCCCCAGTCGCAGCACAACAGGTTTCAAAGAATGGCTTCTACACAACCCAGACAGGCCACTGCAATCAATTATTTCCCCAGTTGCTGCTTTCACTGAGGATATTAACGTTACACAGAGTAATCACAGGGAATCCACGGGGGTGTCAGGACAGAGCCAGGCTCTGCTCAGGGGCACCCAATGATAGGACAAGAGGTACCAGGTGTGAGCTGAAACAGAAGAGGCTCCCCATCAATGTGAGAAGGACCTTCTTCCCAATGAGGGTGCCAGAGCCCTGGAAGGGGCTGCCCAGGGGGGTTGTGGAGTCTCCTTCTCTGGAGACATTTAAAACCCTCCTGGCCATGTTCCTCTGTGACTGGACGTAGGGGATCCTGCTCTGGCAGGGGGGTGGGACTGGCTGATCTTTCGAGGTCCCTTCACATCCCTCATGTTCTGTGATGCTGTGAATTCATAGCAGGACACAGAATAGCCCTTTAAGATCAGAAGTTTGAGCCACTGCCTCTGATGCCTAGACCAGGGAGGTATTTTGGGGTTTCAATAGGCAAAGTGGGTGTCAGAGCGCTAGCACCTCCTGTTTATGCTTGAAGCTCAGTTACCTAACCGGGGTCTTGTGTCTGCAGACTCGTGCGCAACGGTTCCTCCCGCTCCCACTTGTACCTCTGCTCCCGGAAACATCCCCATGAAGGACAGTCGGAGTCCCGGGCCCCGGCTCTGCAGAGCCCGGTACATCGCGCACGCTGCCCCGCAGAGCCCCGCCTGGCCAGGAGCGTTAACCCGAGCGTTACCGGGCAGCCCCGCACTTACTATCATGTCCTCGTGAGAGGTGTCCACCGTGTTGATCACCGACACCTGCAGGGAGAAGGCGGACAACGGCGATCAACCTCGCGCACCGAGACGCAGCTCCCCGCACAGACCTCCCGGCCCGGCCCCACCGCGGCGCTGCCCCCGCCTGCCGTTACGGCTGTTCCCGGCCTGAACGCGGCCGAGCTCCGGGAACACCGGCCGGCCCTCCGCTGCCGCTCCGTGCAGCTCCCCCCGCGCCCCGGACCTACCATGGCGGCGGCCCGGCCTGTCCCGTCGCGTCCCGCGGCCGCGCTCCTCAGACGTGGCAAGGCGCTCCCTCGCGCCGACGGCCCCGCCGCGCCGGCTTCCGCGGAACAGAGGTTCCGCCTCGCGGAGGTTCCGGGGCGGACGGTGCCTCCTGCCGGCAGGGGCGCGTCAGCGCTCGCAGCGCCGCCCCTTCCCCGCTCCGGGGCCGCCCCGGGCAGCGCCCGCGCCCGTTCGCGCTGCCGGAGCCGTCACCCCGGCCGTGCGCCCACGGCCATCTTCCGCGCAGCCACCGCCGCCATGGCCGGGGGCTCCTACCACATCTCCAGCCTGCTGGAGAAGATGGCCTCCACCGACAAGGACTTCAGGTGCCGGCGCCGGGGGCACTGCGACGGGGTTCCTGGCCACTGGGGCGAGGTCCCTGGACACTGAGGGTGTCCCTGGGCACTCAGAGGGTCCCTTGGCACTGGGAGGGGGTCCCTTGGCACTGGGAGCTTCTCTGCGGCAGGGTGAGGTGGACTCGGTGCCAGAGGAACCGATCAGCTCTATCTGCAGCGTTTCGAGGCAGCTGTCTCCTGCCCGAGGCGGAGAGGAGCCCGCAGTTGCCTCGCCCGGGCGGTGGCACCGGGGCAGCCCCAGAGCCGGAGCTGCAGCCGGGGCCGCTCCGGGGGACGGGCGCTGCGCTGGGGGCGCCGCGGGCACGGCTGCTGCCAGGGCTGCGTGTGAGCAGAGGGGAAAGGGCCTTCCCCAGCAGGATTGCGGTTCTCCTACAGTCTTTAGATCAGCACAGAAAACCGGGCTGCACACTCACGGTGCTCCGTAAAAAGTGCTTAAAACAAACTCACCGGTCTTTCAGTGTCAGCCTGGGATCTGTCAGTGTCAGCCTGGGAGGCGGCGTTTGGGCCGAACATGATGTGTTGAGGAGTTTCAGAAGAGAGGGTTAGTAATGTTCTAAAGGGGGGCTGAGTTTTGCAGGGGTTGCTGGTGTTGCAGTAGGTTCTTGTTAAGAGGAGTTGGCGAAGGAGGAGCTGCACAGTTTGTGCAAAGAGTTGTCTGTTTAATACTCCAGTCGCAGTGTGCCCAGCACAGCCCGTGTGTCGTGCTGGGCTGTGTCCTCCCAGCACACAGCCAGGCATGAGCCTGTCGCCTGTCTCCAGCTGCAGGACCAGCTGCGGGAGCAGGTTCCCTGTGCTCCCCTCTCATGGACGAGTCCTTGTGCTGGTGTCCAAGGTCTCGTGGGCAGGAGGGCAGCAGGTAGTGAGTCAAAAGCTGGATGTGCCCTGTGGAAGACTCTGCTCAGCCTGTGGCCATAATTGGTCACGCTTGTTCTGTGTGGCTACCCAGCCGCGAGCGCAGCTCGGCAGCGATTGCAGAAACACTAATAGGGTGAATATTGTGAACGTTGCAGGGCAGAGCCCCTCAGCTCTGCTCGTGTGGGTGTTTGGGCTGGCTGGCTGGCACCGCAGACGTGCCTCCTTCCAGGGCTACCTGTTTCTCCAGAAAGAGCGCAGATGGAAGACACAACTGTTCAGAGGGCTCTTACATGCTGAATGAATGACATCAGAGCCAGATTTAAAAGGGAGTTGGCACTGGTAAGAGGGAAGAGTTTCCCTGGGGTTCCTTTCAGAGCCCCATCTCTGACACTAGAGAGCTGCTCGTGCACAAGAACCTCACTTAGATTTCTCAGACTCCTGTGCTAGCACCTCATGCGTTTCCTGCTCCCAGGAAGACAGACTGAACTTCTCGATATCTCTCCTGTCCGTGTTAGAGATTCCTGCCGACTAACAGTCAGCTGCGAGTTGTTTTTCCTTCTGGGTGTGATGAATAGCTGCTGGTTTTGCTCTCACCAGTGTGAGTGCAGCCGAGATCCTCTCGACTGCAGTCTGATGGAGTCATGGCTGGAGATTTCATTTCATTCACTCAGAAGTTTCATTCTGGAGCTCGACAGATCTTTTCTCATGTGGTGCTCATGCTGTCTGTGCTAAGGAAGCCAGAAAGAAAAGCCAGCTGTGTTCTGGGGCCCCAGGCTGGGAAATGGGTGACAAAACCTCCAGGGATTTTTTCCACATCACAGCCAACCCGCCTCTGCTCTGTGTTCTTTCAGGTTTATGGCCACCAATGACCTGATGATGGAACTGCAGAAAGATTCAATAAAGCTGGATGAAGACAGTGAGAAAAAAGTCGTGAAAATGCTTTTGAGGTTGCTGGAGGACAAAAACGGGGAAGTGCAGAACCTGGCTGTCAAGTGGTAAGAGCCTGGGCACTAGTGACGCCGGTTCCTGGGCCGTAACAGAGCTGCCGCAGCGAGCACAGGGTGCGTCCAGCACAGCCTGGCTCTGCAGTGCTGGCGCTGTGCTCAAACCTCCCGGGGTAGGGCCTTCCTTTTCCTGCCCAGCACAGCAGCCTCCTCTGTCACCCTTGGGGAAGGGTGAGCAGAAGGTGTCTCAGGCGGTTTGGGAAGCGGTTTGGTGATGGTGTTATGAGTCTTTGGAGAGAGGCCGTGCCTTGGCGCTGGGCGCAGCCTGGGCTCCAGCTCTATCTTTGACGGGTTCGTGTATTCTTTAACTCCCAGTGAAGAGGGCAGCGGGTTCCTCTATCACCGAATTGTGTGGCAGCGTGCCCCTGCTGCCCACCTTCTCTCCTGTCTCTCCCCGCCATGTGCGAAGTGGGAGGGTCCAGCTTCAGAATGGGACTGCCAGCACTTCCCTTGGTTCCTTGGTCAGGGTTTGGTGGCTGGGTTGTTGTTTCTCCAGACCTGACCGTAGGCTGTGCTGCTACTCTGTGCTTTGCTGCAAGTCCTTCGTCCCCCAGTTTCTGAGCTGCTCCTGCCAGTGATCACGGGAGGCCCCGTGTTTGCAGTAGGTGATGTCAGATGTCCTCGTGCAAATCCCACCCCCAGTCCGCTGAAGTCGGGTGTAGAGTTCACAGAGCGGCAGTGCGGGGTGCGTGATCCCGGGGACGTGCCCGTGCCGCCGGGTGTCGGTGCTGGGTTCTGGTAAAGGTTGTGCTTGGCGCTGCGCTGCCTTCAGCAGGGAGCGATCCTGAGTGTCCGGTTTGCTGGCGAAGAGAATCCCTCTGCGCCGCTGTCCTGACTGGCCTCTCCTCCCGCAGCCTGGGCCCGCTGGTTGGCAAAGTGAAGGAGTACCAGGTGGAAACCATCGTGGACACGCTGTGCACAAACATGTTAGCGGACAAAGAGCAGCTGCGGGACATCTCCAGCATTGGGCTGAAAACCGTCATCTCCGAGCTGCCGCCGGCGTCTGCAGGTGACACGTTTGTCCGTGCTGGTCAGACCGAGGCGCTGGGGAGTCGCAGCCTCTGGGAAGTGGAGGAAAATGGGTTGTTCGAGCCTCAAGGTTGCAGGTTCCCGATTCACCCATTAGAGAGCAGCCAATGAAATAGGGAGGAGAGGTGGCAGAGGCTGAGACACCAGTGCGATTGATGATGGGGTCGGGTGGAACCTTGCGCTGGGCCCCCTGGGGGCTCTCGAATCTCAGACTGCGCCCGAGTTCCTGCAGACACCCATCACTGTTCACAGTCACCCCAAAGTCTCCAGTGTGCGTGAAGGTATCGCGGCAGGGCTGTCAGTCTCCATGTCAGCAGCGCCTCTGCGGTGCCCGCGCAGCACCACCTCCTGTCCTCAGCGTGGCTGGGCTGAGTCTTCCAAGTGTCACAGCTACCCTGGCTGCTTCTGCCTGTGGGACTGTGTATCCAGAAATGCGGCAGCTGTGCAGGAATAGCCAGGCCTCCAGAGACTCAGGTTTCCTCTGCAGCCATCTCACATGGCTGCTGCTCTTTCGCGGTGGGTGGCTGTGGCGGTGCTGCCAGGCCTCTGGATTTCAGCCTGGGAGAACTAGAAGCAACGTGGCAGGACTTGCTGAGCTGCTCCTGCCTCGCTGCGAAACGTTCAGCTCCTGGAGCCACCCTGTCAGAGGGCCCGACAGCCAGGGTGTTCTAGAGTAGAAGACACTCCTGCGAAGGGCAGCGGCTCGCAGATAGTCGTCGCCCTGCGGGGCGAGGTACCTTGCGGCTGGCGGTCTGCAACCATCAGCGCACACAGGGCCGGGCGGCTGCCGCGCTGCTCCGGTCTCCCAGTGTTGTCTTTTTTCTAACAGAAGGAGGGATTGGATGGTTCTTAGCAGTGGAAACTGACAGCGCGGAAAACTGTCTCCCTGGCAGGCTCCACTATGACAGCAAACGTGTGCAAGAAGATCACAGCCCAGCTGACAGGAGCCATTGGCAAGCAGGAGGATGTCTCTGTGCAGCTGGAGGCTCTCGACATCCTGTCAGACATGCTGAGCAGGTACCAGAGGGTTTCCTTCTGGCAGGGGGCTGCACGTCTCTGCTGCCCCGGTCCTGCTACGGGGACTGAAAAGGATTTGGGTTGGGTTGGCTGCCACCAGGTGTACCTCAGAAGAGCAGATCCCCAGCAGGAAGGAGAGGCGACAGGCTGAGCCGTCCGTGCTTGGCAGTAGCAGTGACACTGGTGGTGGGTCCCAGCAAGGCTGAGCTCAGACCAGCACAGTGAAGGAGAGGGCAAAGCAGGGGAGTTTATTTTAGCCCTGTGAGCTGATGGCACATGCATTTTTGTCCTGGCTGCCTCTTTCTCTGGTTACATAAGTCAGAGTAACAGTGTCATGTGTCAGCTGCTTGCAGGAAATTATTGACAAATTCCCAGGTCACCCAGAAGGACACAGTCAGAATGAGGCTCCTCCATCAAGGAGACAAACAGCCCTTCCCTGGTTCTACAGGACAGGTCAATGTTCAGGCCACAGTGCCAACCCACCCTTTGCCTCTCCCGCTCTACAGTGTGTGGGAAGGCTTCAGAGCTAAAGGGTTTATGTTTCTGGCTGGCAAGAGGGTTTTGAATCTTCAAAGAGATTCAAGAGGCTTTAACATTGAACTTTTTGTTCTGTTGGTTGCAGACTAGGGGGGACACTCTACTCCTTCCACTCCTCCATCCTCAGCTGCCTGCTCCCACAGCTGACAAGTCCCAGGCTGGCAGTGCGCAAAAGGGCCATCACTGCATTGGGTCATCTTGTCTTGACCTGCAGCACAAACGTCTTCTCTGAGCTCACAGAGCATCTGCTTGTGGAGCTGAAGAAGAACGAGTCTACTTCGACCACCAGGACATACATTCAGTGTGTGGCTGGCATCAGCAGGCAGGCCGGACACCGCATAGGTAGGGCGAGCCGTGGAGTGCCCTGGGAACGTGCACGTGCTTGGGAGCAGCTCCTTTTGGCGGCAAAGGAGTGTGCTCACGCCGTTCCTCACGTGCTCATGGCTTTGTGCGGTGTGATTCCTTCTGTGAGCTCTGCTTGGGAGGGAGCAGACGCCGGAGTAACTCTCTGGCTGCTCTTCTGCAGCGATTTTGTCTCAAGGTCTTGCAGCACTTCCCTGGTCTGAGCTAACACCTCTGTGAATTAGGGCAGTGGATTCACCCCATTTCACACGAGAGGAGGCGTGGAGGGCAGCACGTTGCATTGCTGCTCTAAAAGATCTGCCAGAGCTAAGGCTAGGTCCCGAATGATCTCTAACCCCAGCTCTTTCCAGCGCTGAAGTCAGGGCGGTGTACTGAAAACCCCTGCAAGGCTGGTCTTTGGTGGGCTTCCGGCTCCTTCCCGGGGCAGGAGGGCCCTGCCAGGCACACAGCAGAGGTAGCAGAGGGCTCAGCTGCTCAGGTGGTTGAGGGCTGCTCACTGCTCCTTCCTTTGTCTTTCCCAGGAGAGCATCTGGAGAAGATAATTCCTCTGGTTGTTCAGCACTGTAACGTGGAAGATGACGAGCTGCGAGAGTACTGCTTTCAGGCCTTCGAGTCGTTTGTGAGAAGGTGTGTGCCCTCGGGGTGTCCTGGCACGAACACCTGCACGATCAGCCTCCAGGGCTGAGTCCCATCCTGCGCGCGCCCCTGCTGGGAAGGACAGCTCACCAGGCAGAGCTGGGCTTCACGGCTGTTCCGCCTCCACACGCAGGAGAGTTCCTGCACCGGGTTGGCAGGACTGGCAGTTTTCCTTGGCTTCGAGGGAGCTCTCGGCCAGAAGCAGCTGTCTCACTCCTGGTGCTGGAGGGAATGAGAGGCAGGAATGGAGCTCGGGCAGAGGAGCTGCTGAGCTGCAGCTCTCCTGCTCTTTGGTCAAACGTTGAACTGTCTGTCTGGGAGAAGGAGCCCTGCAGAGCTGCTGAGGTTCTCCCCTGTGTAGGGAGAGTTCAGCCACGTGGGGAAGGCAGTTTGTTTGTCATTTCCATAGTGGAATCACGATGTCTTCCCCAGAGGGATGTGCTCTTGCTGTGAGCGCAGCAGGAACGAGTGGCTCTAGTGGAAGCCACGTTAACAGACCGTTCGTGTAGCTTGTAAAGCGTTTGGGGATCCTGTTGAGGTCAGCGGTGCTTGGGTAGTTAAAGCAGCTCCTCTGGAACGTGTTAACTCGTAGTGTTTGGATTTGTTGTGATAGGTGCCCAAAGGAGATTGCCCCTCACATCCCCAAGGTGATGGGGTTGTGTCTGAAGTACATCTCCTTCGACCCCAACTACAACTACGATAACGAGGAGGACGAGGACGAGATGATGGAGACTGAGAATGGGGAGGATGAAGAGCAAGGTGCCCGCTCGTGAGGATGACTGCTCAGCGGAACACAGGCTTTACGCTTCTCCCCTTCGTGCTTTCTCTCCCCGCCTGGTGCTGTTCCTTCCAGCCCTGCTTCAGGGCAGCTCTGTGAGAAGGGCTGTTTGAACTGACCGTGCTGACAGCAGCCCTGTGAGCAGCAGCAGTTGCGAGTTGGGCACCTTTGTTTTTCCCTGCCAAGGTGCCCAGGCTGCTGCCTGCCTGAGGCCACAGTGCCCTGCCAGGGCGTGTGAGCACCATGCTGCAGCTTCTTTTGGGCTCTGCGTGCCCTCCTCGTACCTCTGCATCGACGAGGCTGTTTTGCATGCACACGCTGCTCCTGAGCGCAGCAGCCAGCCAGAGCTTGTCTTTGCCATCACCCAGAGCCGGCAGAGCCTGAGCATTTGCACTTGTTCCTCTAGCTGGGAGGCTGGTTGGGCTCTTTTCTGCAGGAAGAGCTGTATCCTTACCTGCTAATTCAAGTGACGTAACAGGTCTAGCGCAACAGAACTCAGCTCACCAAGGTGAACAGAACTCAGCTCACCACACAGCTCTAGCTCCAAGGGCACCTTGTCTTCTCTTACCCTGTTTCCAGAAAGCGACGACGAGTACAGCGACGATGACGACATCAGCTGGAAGGTCCGCAGGTCTGCAGCCAAGTGCCTGGAGGCCATTGTCAGCAGCAGACACGATCTCCTTGAGGACTTCTACAAAACCCTTTCCCCAGTCTTGATAAGCAGATTCAAAGAGAGGGAGGAGAACGTCAAAGCTGACATCTTCAGCACGTACATCTCCTTGCTGAAGCAAACGCTGCCCATCCAGAGCTGGCTGCACACGTCAGAAGCCCCTGGCAAAGACGACGTCCCCCTGACCATGCTTCAGAACCAGGTGTGTGAGAAGCGGGCAGGTGAGTTCAGTCAGAGAGTGAGAAACAGGTGCTGCGCCACCAGAGGACAGGGCACTGGCTTTTGTTGTCCCCATTAGTTCTCTTGCTGTCCTCTTGGTGCCTCCAGCTTAGAGCCTGGGAAGCTGGGGTGACTGGTGCGTTTCCTTCTGCTTTCCCAAACTGCAGGTCCCCAAGATCATCAAGGCCTTGCACAAGCAGCTCAAAGAGAAGAGCATCAAATCGAGACAGGGCTGCTTCAGCCTCTTGACGGAGCTGGCCACTGTCCTTCCCGGCTGCCTGTCAGATCACATCCCTGCACTCCTCCCCGGTAAAGTTGCCTGTGGGCTCGGGGGAAGGATCAGGGTTGGCTCAGGCTGTTCCTAACACATGTGCTCGGTGCCTGCTCTGCTTCTGTTGCTGCCTGTTACTCTGCTTGGTACCGGGTCACACAGGTCAGGTTCTGCTCCGCTTGGTGTGCTAGCGGGTTCCCAGACCAGCCCTGGCCTCTGTCGCCATTGGAAGCTGGGATGAGAGCACTGGCCTTGTTTTCGCAGTCCCCTGAAAGCAAGAGTCAGGGGTGGCCACCCGTGTTGGTGTAGATGGGGAAGACATCGGTGTGCGCCCGAGTCTGGACTGAGAAGCGCCTCCCTCTGCAAAAGCACTTCCCTGCAGATGGTCTGCAGGCAGCACCCACCAGCAGAGGCTGTAAAAGTAGATGAACAGAGAGAACCTGCTGCTTTTTAAGACTGGTGACAGGAGTGTGAAGGGGAAACTCACGCAGGGGTGTTCCAGCTGCTCAGGGCACCTGTGGTCGAGACAGGGCTTCCCTCGCCTCAGTTTCACACCAGTTTGTCACTTGCGCTTGACTTGCCGTCCCTTGTCATCAGCCCAGGGTGGCTTCTCAGCCCTTCCAAAAGGTTCCACAGGCAGCCATCCAGCCCTGCCACAACGATGGGTCGTGTCTGCACTTGCCTAACCCTGCAAGGCAGGAGGACAGCAAGGATCTCCAATCCCAACCGTGTCCTCCTGTGAGGCGAGGGGGGTGATAGAAACCCCGGGATGAAGCAGCCAGCAGTCACTCTTGTCTGTTCTGCACAGGTATCATTTTCTCCTTGGCTGACAAATCCAGCTCTTCCAACATGAGGATTGACACCCTTTCTTTCCTTCATGTTCTCCTCTGCAACCACCAGCCAGAGGTATTTCACCCTCACATGCAAAGCCTGTTGCCTCCGGTGGTGACCTGCATCGGAGACCCCTTCTACAAGGTGACTTCAGAAGCTCTGCTGGTCACCCAGCAGCTTGTGAAAGTTATCAGGCCTTTGGACAAACCCTGCCCTTTCGATGCCAAACCCTACGTGAAGGACATTTTCGCTGGCGCGCTGAAGCGGCTGCAGGCAGCTGACATCGACCAGGAGGTGAAGGAGCGGGCTATCTCCTGCATGGGACAAGTCGTTTACAGCCTGGGAGACCACCTAAGCGCCGATCTCCAGCCGACCCTGCAGATCTTTCTGGAGCGGCTCAGAAACGAAATCACCAGACTGACCACCGTCAAGGCGCTAACCTTGATTGCTAGTTCTCCCCTGAACATCGACTTGAGATCCATCCTGGGGGAAGGATTCCCCATTCTGGCCTCCTTCCTGAGGAAGAACCAGCGAGCCTTGAAGCTGAGCACGCTGGCCGCTCTGGACGTCCTGGTGAAGAACTACGGTGACAGCCTCCAGCCGGCCATGATAGAGGCTGTTCTGACAGAGCTCCCCGCTCTGATCACCGAGAGCGACATGCACGTCTCCCAGGTGGCCGTCGCGTTCCTCACTACTTTGGCCAAGGTCTATCCCTCCTGCATCTCCAAGGTCAGCAGTTCCGTTCTTGCCGAGGTCTTTCGGCTGGTCCACTCGCCTTTGCTGCAGGGAGGGGCGCTGAGCGCCATCACGGACTTCTTCCAGGCGCTGCTTCTGACGAAGACGGCCACCGTGGGCTACGCGGAGCTGATGAAGCAGCTGACGGCGCCCGTTTACTCCTCGGGCTCAGCCGAGGCGCCGGCGCCGCTCCACAAGCAGGCCTATCACTCCATCGCCAAGTGCGTGGCAGCCCTTTGCGCAGCCCGCCCGAAGGAAGCCCCTGCCACCGTGAGCCGGTTTATCCAGGAGGTCCAAAGCCCCAGGTCTGGCTCTGCGGTTCAGGCGCTGGCTTTCCTTGCGCTGGCAGAGATGGGCCGCACCACGAACCTCGGCGCTCAGAAAGAGCTCAAAGCCGTCATCCTGGAGGCGTTCGCCTCCCCCAGCGAAGAGGTGAAATCTGCTGCCTCCTACGCGCTGGGGAACATCAGCGTCGGGAACCTGAGGGAGTATCTTCCCTTCATGCTGAAAGAGATCGGCAGCCAGCCCAAGCGGCAGTACCTGCTGCTGCACTCCCTGAAGGAAGTCATCAGCTCCTCCCCGGCCGATGGTCTCGAACCCTACGTGGAGGATATCTGGGCTCTGCTTTTCAAGCACTGTGAGTGCGCGGAGGAGGGGACACGCAATGTGGTGGCCGAATGCCTGGGGAAGCTGACGCTGGTGAATCCCTCGGAGCTGCTGCCCCGGCTGAAAAACCAGCTGGCGTCAGGTAACGGCGTCAGGAGGGGCCATGGTGGGCTCGGGGAAAGGCCTGCCTTTGCTCACACACTGGTGGGTGCCACAGGGAGCAAAGCCCCTGCAGGCGAGAGAAGGGAACAGNTTTGCACAGGGAACGAGGGCGCTGGGAGCAGGGACTGCGCGTGGGGATCGCGCAGGAGCGGGATTTGAACAGGGAGGTGCTTGTCATTACGACAGCTCCTCAGGCCTGTTCTCTCCTCTCATGTGCGGTGTGATCAAGGGCAGAAAATGACCAGAGAGTTAGAGCTACGATGCTTCCTCGTGACCCTCACCACTTGTCCTTTCCATCCTCACCGCAGGCTCCCCTCACGCCCGGAGCACCGTGGTGACCGCCGTCAAGTTCACGATTGTGGACCAGCCACAGCCGGTCGACGCTCTGCTGAGGGGCTGCATAGGTAGGCTGGCGTAAACAGCCCGGCGCGCTGGGAACAGGACGGGTCTGGGGCACGAGCCCAGTTAGTTTTCCTCTGTGCTTCTCTGCTTTTGGGATTGCAGAGCAACCCTGTCACCAGAGTCCCTGCTGAGTGCTCCAATGCCCTGCTCCCGGGCATGCTCCACCCCTGATGGAGGTTTGCAGGGACTGTGCGTTCCTTCTGCATTTAAATGAAGGACTGAAGCGTCTCATGAACAGGTTCTTGCAGAGGAGAACCTGCAGTGAGAGGGTCTCACGTCCAGGGGGCCTTTATCTCAGGTCTGTTGTATAAAACTGGGCCGTCTCTTTTGGAGGAGTCTGAGCAGATGGGATCTGCTCAGGAAAACCCAGGACATTGATTTTCTTGAATCCCAAAGCTTCTGATTTGGTGCCGGGATGAGACAGCTGGGATCAAGCGGTTTGTTTTTATGCCCAAGCACAGCAGAGCCACAGTTCTTCCTTTTATCCTGAAGGACGGGAGGGAAAGCACCTTGGATGTGTCTGTTAGGTGGTGCCCCCAGAGCTTCCACCGCCTGCTCTTTCCTGACTGGGCTCCTTGAGGACAAGGTGCTGCACTGCTGAAGTCCTTGTGCAGCGGCCGCAGGGCTGATGGGGGTGTGCGTGTCTCACAGGTGACTTCCTCAAGACTCTGGAGGATGCGGACCTGAACGTTCGGCGCGTGGCTTTAGCCATGTTCAATTCGGCTGCTCACAACAAACCCTCTCTGATCCGGGATTTGCTCGGTGTGGCTCTGCCCAGCCTGTACAACGAAACGAAGGTCAGAAGGGAGCTCATCCGGGAGGTACGTCCTTGGGTCAGCAGGGCTGTGGGGCCGGGAGGCTGAGGGGAGGCAGGTGCCCTGCCTGCTTGCTGTTAGGTGTCAGCTGTGGGGTTTTGTCTTGTTTAAGGTAGAAATGGGGCCTTTCAAGCACACAGTGGATGACGGCCTTGACGTGAGGAAAGCTGCTTTTGAGTGCATGTACACCCTGCTGGAGAGCTGCCTTGACCGGCTGGACGTCTACGAGTACCTGAACCACGTGGAGGACGGGCTGAAGGACCACTACGACATTCGGGTACACGTGCTGCTCTAACTGCTGCGGGTGCTGGCCTCCCTGATGTTGCTTGTGCTCTTGGGCCCCGGGCTGAGCTGGTGTCCCCACAGCAGTCTTTCTGCCGAGGATTGTCCCTCGCTCAGCGTGAGCAGGGACAGAGCACTCACAAAACCTTGGCCCTGTCAGTGCTGATGTCCTCACATCCATTGATCAGGGACGTGACGCCGCCTCTTCCTCCCCTGCCTAGATGCTGACTTTCATCATGCTGGCCCGGCTGTCCACGCTGTGTCCCAGCGCTGTGCTGCATCGGCTCGAGCGACTGATCGAGCCGCTGCGGGCAACTTGCTCCACAAAGGTAGGGTCAGGCAGAGAGTGACAGCCTGTGGGTGGCTCTGCCCCCAAGCCACTGCCGCTGTCAGCTGTCTCCATCCCCGCGGGCCTGCCCTCCTCTCTGTGCCTGTGCCATCTGCTCTGGACACAACCAACACCAGCGCCTTGGGCTTGCAGGTAAAAGCTGGATCTGTGAAGCAGGAGTTTGAGAAGCAGGATGAACTGAAGCGATCTGCCATGAGAGCAGTGGCTGCTCTCCTGACCATCCCTGAAGTAGAGAAAAGCCCAGCCATGACCGAGTTCTCGTCTCAGATCCGATCCAATCCTGAAATGGCTTCGCTTTTTGAGAGCATCCAGAAAGATCCTGCTTCCCTGCCCACCTCAGAGGCCATGGACATGAGCTAAGCTCTGCCCGTTTCCTCCACACCTGCCTGCCCTCACAACCGACCAAGAGACCCACAGAGTGTCACCACCTGGTCTTTACCACAGCAGTCACCTGGAAGTCTCTGGGTGCTAGCAGGAGCTAACAGCTGGTTCCTGCTGTGCTGCATCAGACACCTTCTGTGATGACACTAAGTCCTTCTTCGGGGGAGGGGTTGGCAGCAGAGTGCTGGGATTTCCCAGCAAGTTCCTGCAGGTGTAGGACAGTAGCAGCTCAGATGGTGCCATGAGGAAGGGCACCTGCTGCCCCAGGTCTGTCCTGGCTGCAGCCCCACTCGCTCTGAGGGTTCTGCTGTAACCCCTGCACACGCACTTTCTGCCCCAGATCGCCTGACGAGTGTTTGTTGTTTCACTGAACAGCCCGGCTGAAAGCGGCACCGCAGCGCTATTAGAGACGAGCGTCCTGGTGACAGGCCCCAGCTCAGAGGGGACTTGCACTGGCCGAGCGGCGGGAGCCACCCAGGGCTCAGCTCACACAGCAGGCACCCACAGCTCAGGTGAAATACCTCAACCGTTGTCTCTGAGATGACAACCTGGCTGCTGTTAGAAGAACAAGCCTTACACTGAGCTTTTCTTTTGCCTTTGACTTGCCTAACCCATCAAGCAGAGCAGCGAGGACAGTGCTGAGCAGGCAGGTGCAGACACCTGGGGCTCTGCTACTTCAGGGTGCCAGCAGCCAGTCAAATCATCAGCCAGAGGCACAAGCACACAAGCCCTCCCTAACCCTCTGTCACCTCAAACCCTACTTTGTGGGGAAGAAAAAAGCCTTAAGAGACAGAGGGTCTAACAGCTGGCTAGAGACACAGGCCACCGTGCAAACGTGCGGCAGCCCCAGGATTGTCCTGCGCTTCCACTCCTCTGGCAGAACGACTGCGTATTTGTAGTGCCCCGTGAACGGGTGCCTGCTGCTCCAGCGGTGTCGCAAATAAACCCGGGCTGCTGAAGAAGTGGTGCTTCTGACCTCGTTAGCCGTCACAGTGCGACAGCGCAAACCAGTGCCACAGTGCCTAGGCCCTTCCCTCAGCCACTCAGGACACCAACCCGCGTTGGGTTTGACACCCATTTATTAAATACACTGCGGGGGGGGCTCTACTCGTTCTCCTCGCTGCGCAGCCGGGCATTGGGGTTGGTGATCTTGATGGCGAGCTGGGCTGCTCTCTCCACAATGAGCTTCCGGTTCTTGGAGGACACGTTGTGAGCGATCTCTGCGCAGTAGGACCTGTGGGAAACACACTGGGCCTCAGCCCCAGCCCCAATACCCAGAGCATGGGCCAAGTGTTACCACCATCCCCATCCTGGCCTGCAGCACGGGCTCCACAGCAGCTCAACCCTCCTGACTCTGTCTCTTTAGGAGGACGAGTTGAATATGCGTTTAATAGCACTGATTACTGCTTTCAAAGCAAAGCAGTCAGAGCAAGGGCTGCAGCAGACACAGGCCAGTTTCTGAGCCGACCCACTCGCTGCTGCATCCAGGTATCACAGGTTCAGCCCTGTTCACCATGGCTACAGCACCAGTTTTAGCCAAAGGCACACAGTCCCCAGCCCCAAGCCGTCCCCTTGCTTTAAGGGAACCTCATGTCCCACTCGCACACTGCCGTGGCAGCGCTGCATTTCCCAACCCGACCCTACATGAGGATGGCCCCCCAGACTCACTTGTTGCTCATCATGAGCACCTCCAGCTCCTTGACGTTGTGGACCAGGAACTTCCTGAAGCCTGAGGGCAGCATGTGCTTCGTCTTCTTGTTGCTGCCGTAGCCAATGTTGGGCATCAGGATCTGCCCCTTGAACCGCCGCCGAACTCTGTTGTCAATACCTCTGGGCTTGCGCCAGTTCCGCTGCAGAAGCGCAGAAGAGATTTCAGAGTCACAAACGAGGAGAGCAAAAACACCCCCCGGACCAGCCCCAGCCCAAACCAGGAGCCCAGCACACAATCCCCTGCCTCACAGAACCCCACAACATGAGGGGTTGGAAAGGACCCCGAAAGATCCCCCAGTCCAGTCCCCCTGCTGCAGAAGGATCCCCTAGACCAAGTCGCACAGGGACGTGGCCAGGGAGGTTTGAAACGTCTCCAGAGAAGGAGACTCCACAACCGCCCTTGGGCCCTTCTCATTCCCCACCAGCCCCCGCTGGCCCCCAGGCGGTGACTCTGTACCTTGATCTTGACATAGCGGTCGGACTGGTGCCGGATGAACTTCTTGGTCCTCTTCTTGACGATCTTAGGCTTCACGAGCGGCCTGAGGGCGGGCATGGTGCCTGGGGGACACGGAGCGAGGGTGAGGGCCGAAGCCCGGCGCGGCGGGGGAGGTCAGGCTCGGGGTCAGGGTTAGGTGCGTGTAGCAGGCTTCTCTTCCGCTCGCGGGCCACGGCGCTGGCGGGCGAGGGAATGGGTGTCGCCTGCAGGGGCTCTGCCTCCCGCCTCCGAAGCTGGCAGAGCACTGAGGACTCTCCAGATGCGATCCTGGGAGGGTTCGCGCCGCTCCGACCCCCCCTCCCCACCCCGCAGCACCGAGCCCAGACCTCGGCCCTACGGGGACTCCGGTCAGCGCCGTTCGGCTCCCGCCGCAGGCCCTGGTCATTGCAGCCGGCGCTCCCCGCTTGTCTGGACCCGGGCCCCCCCCAGTGCTCCCCGGCCCCCGCACGGTCCCGCAGCGGGAGGCCCTGGCCCAGAGGCCCCCGGGGAAGGTGGCGGAGGGGGCCGCGAGGGACGGATGGCACGGATGGCAGCCGATGGACTCACCGGAGCGCCGTGTCCCCTTCCGCCACGGGCCTGAGAGAGAGGGGGCGGGGCCGCGCGCAGGGGGTTATGGGACACTCGGCAGGTCCTGATAGGCACACGCGGCTGCGCAGGGCGAGCACCCGGCCCTCCGGGACACCGGGGCCCCGCCGTAAGATGGGTTCGGAGGGGAGAAGAGAGCAGGTCACCGGGAGAAGGAGCGGGCACCTGATCCCAACCCCTGCCAAGGAACGGCGCGGACTGTACGAGGCTGCCAGGACCTACCCGACGTCATTTCCGCCGGACCGGGGCCGGGGCCGGGGCTCTCGGCAGCCACGCAGTGCGGGAAGGCGCCGCCTGGCGGCGCGGCCCCGGTATCGCGGGGACGGTCACGGCGGGGCCTCGAGAACCCGCGCTCTTCTAGGGGCAGCGGAGGAGCCCAGCAGCCGCGCAGCCCCCGAAGTGACTGATCGCCCACTGCACCCCCAGGGATAGGCACGAGGGCATTGATTAACGCACCTATCAGCCCATTTATTAACGTGTTTATCAGTCAATTTATTAAAACGCGGGGCTTGGAGCCACTGCAGCGGGCCAGAGCCAGGTGCAGCAGCTCAGCCGAAGTTCTGCTGCAGCCAGGCGTGGTACTCGGTCAGCTTGTGGTCCTGCGGCTGCACCTGCAACACAGCAAGCAACACCTCCACTCTTAACTCCTCCCTGACCCCAGCCCAGGACCTCTCACGCCTCCCTGGAACCAGGCGCCAAGGCTGTGCTTCCGCAGGCCAGCTGCCACCACGGGAACCCTCTCTGCCTGCCCCTTGGCCACTGAGTCCAGCCAGGAGGAAGCAGGGAAAAGACCCAGCCCCACATGAAGGGAACTGGAGCCCAGGGAAAGTGCGGAATTATCCAACAATGCAGCAGGATGACACAGGTCTGCATTTACAGCCCTGGGAGAGGTAAACCCCAGGAATTAAGCCCGCTGAAGACAAGTGGTGCTGAAAGACAGACCACACTGCCGCAAACCCACCTCCTTCCACTCATTGACGCAGAAGATGCGGTAGGAATCGTTGCCATACTTGCCGATGCCGTGCAGCTCGATGGGGTATCGCCACTGCTTGTGCAGGTACTCATCTGTAACAGGGCCAGAGCTCAGCACCTGCACCAGCACCTCTGGACAATCGGCCAGTACTCTGCTCTGCTACTGCAACCGCCCTCTGCTTTGGGGTAATTGGAATGGAAACCACGAGTTGTAGCTATTTCCTGGGGAAAGCAGGTGATTAATCCCCTGAGGTACATCTGAAACAAACCCCTGAGGGGAATCTTCACTACTTCTCCTACTTCTCTCTCCTCAGGGCCCACAGAGTGTTTCTGTAGTCTGCCTACCAAAAAACATCACAATAGGAACAACTCCGACTGTAAGGGCCTTCTGGAGGTCACCCAACCCAGAGCAGAGCAGAGCAGAGCCACCTCATCACAGACTCAGTCCTGAAGGCATTTTCCACCCAAAGAAGGCTCCCAGCAAAAGGCCTCTCACAGCAGCCTGGATTGTGTTCTGATCCCCAGCAGCTCTGCGGACACAAGACCAGCACAGCCCAGAGCAACGGCCGCCAACAGCAGCCAGGCAGGAGGAACACACAGGGCTGAACAGGCCAGGTGACTCAGACCATGGACAGATAGACAAACCTACCTGAGAACTTGATGATAGTTTTTGCTCTGAGTTCATAGAGGCCAAGGGGTTTGAGCAGCTCTGACATTTCTTTCCAGTCTGCAGCCCTGGCCACGTCCGGAGAAGGGTACTTCCTCAGGAACTCCCAGAGCACAGGAATCGCCATTTTACCTGGCAAGAGACACCTCCATCACGGCCCTGGTGTGGCAACCCCCATGTGCTTCTCAGAGGAGCCTTCTCAGAAGCAAGAGCTACAAATGGCACCTCCTGTTTCGCCGGAGCTCACATGCTCACTCCTTCATTACAGCCATCACAAGTGTCTGCTGTTCTGGCCCTGCAACACCCCCCAACATTCACACGGGGTGAAGCTGCAGTACTCTGCTTACCTGAAGTTTTATTGAGAAATATGGTTGCGATGAGAAGCTTCCACGGGTCATGGAACAGCGTTTCTTGGACCAGATTAAAAGGAGACCGTGGAGGAGTCCATTTCCTGAGGGCCTTCCTCCTGGGTGGGCTGAGAGCTGCACAGAACCAATGCAGGGAAGTTACTGAGCCTGACCTCAGCCTACGACAGTAGGCTTTGTATAGCATCACTCGACCATGAGCCATCCCACTCCTGCCCCCATAAAAGAGGCACCTCACCTTCTCTGCTGCTTTTACTTGAAAAGTACCGGCTCGTTTTCCTCCTGTCCACCTGCGTCCGTGGGACAGACTCTTCTGCAAAGACATCACACCTCAGGGTTAAAAGCAGCAGCTTGTCGTGAAGCAGAAGACTGCTCCTGCAGTTAGGATCACCCCCAGCAGGAGACCAGAATGGCCCCCAGCTCAAAGCCACACAAGTACCTGGCGGCGTTCTAAAGTCAGCGAAGCTTGTTCTGTCACAAGGCTGAGAGGCACCAGCACCCATTCCAGCATCAGATTTTAAGTCCTGGTCAACCACACTGCCGCGATCCCTCTTATTCCCTATTTGCAATCCATCAGTTTTCTCCTCAGAGTTTGCCCCCTGGGTGCCCCCAGCACCCAACTCCACAGACTCCCCTGCTGTCCTCCCCAACACCCTCCATGCGCGAGGTGCTGCCGAGCTCAGCTGCCTGCCTGACCGAGACCTGGACACTGTCAGCAGGGGCTGTCCTGGCTCTGCAGTCTGATCACCGGTGCCATCAGCAGCACACAGGTCTCTCTTCCTGCAGCGCCTCATGCTCTGCACACCCTCGGGGTCCTGTTTGTGACACACTCTCCTCTGCCTTCTGGTTTGGGTACTCTCTCGATTTGTCTTCTCTGAGCTGTTTCCTGTTGTCTTGCTGTGAACCCTTGTTCCACCTGCCCCCTGTCTTCCAGCTTTCAAACGCTCCTCTGGGTTTAAGTCTCTCACAACCAAAGCTTCTCTCTCCAGAGCAGATGCTCCATCTGCCAGGTGTTCGTGTCCAGTCTGGCTGGTGCCAGTTCTGTCCTCGGCACTGTTCTGTGCACTGAGGTCTTGCCCTTGGCCGTGATGATCCTCATTCTTTAAAACAGTCCCTGCAGCTTTCCTGCTGCATCTTTTCACCCTCTGATTCGGAGCTGTAAAATCAAAATCCTCCGGTTTCAGCCTGGTCTCCCCAGTTTTCTGAAGATACTCCACAAGCGCTCGCTTGGATCTCAGCTTGTGTCCTTCAGGGCTGTAGTGTGAAAGAGAGGGAAGCTAGTGATGGCTTCGCTGCCTCATCCTTCACTCAACCTGTTCTAGTGTCACAAACACAAAGGGAAGGACAAGCACTGCCGACACACAAACACGGTCACGATATTTAACCAGAAGAAGTTCAGCCACTGGACTCACAGATGATCCTACATACCCTGTGTACAGCCCATGGGCACTGTGTGAGCGTAACCCCGTACTACCAGGCGGGAAAAGCACTCTGTGCAGGGACAAGCAGACCTCAGCCCTCCAGCTGAGACAATCACAGAGTGATCTCACAGACCATCCAGTTTCATCATGGGCAGCAACGCCTCTCACCAGATCAGGGTGCCCACAGCCCCAGCCAGCCTGGCCTTGGACACTGCCAGGGCTGTAGCAGCCACTGCCTCCCCGGGCAGCCTGTTCCAGGGCCTCAGCCCTCTCACAGGGAAGCGCTTTCCCCCGGCAGCCCTCCGCCACCTCCGACCCATTCCTGCACAGCCCTGTAAAACACCTCTCGGGTCCCGGCGCTCTCCCTCACCTCACGAAGAACACGTCGGTCCTGCCCGCCGTCCTGCCCGCCTGCCGTCGCCTGCTCACCCGCCGCCACCCATCGGGGAGGCCGCTGGGCCCGGCCGCCGCTGCCGCCGCCGCCGCCAGCCTCTTCGCCAGACCCTGCTCGGCCGCTGCCCGCTGCCGGCTGTCACCAGGGAAGCCGCGCGGGGCGAAGACACCGGGGCAGGGCCCTGCTTGGAGCGGGGGGTCACCCACCGCAGGGGCCTCCCCCGCGCTCCCACCGCCCAGCGCCGCGGCTGCCGCCGCCGCCGCCGCCATCATGGGCACCCCGTCACGTGACAACCCAGAGCAGCGCCCCGCCCCTCGCGGAGCGCAGCGCCCCCTGCCGGCGGGGCGGCCCGGCGGGGCCCCAGGCGCAGGCGCGTTGCCCGGGGAACCGGCGGGCGCCTGCAAACGAGCGCTGGGGGGCGGCCCGGCCCGGAGCGGTTCGGATCACTTTGGATCGGGTCGGTGTGGGCCATGCGGGCCGCGCTCACCTGGCGAGACAAGGCCGAGCAGTGGTGAGCGGCCCGGGGGGGCTGGGCGCTGCGGCCCGCGGGAGCCGAAGGGCAGCCAGGGCCTTCTTGCGGCGGGAGCAGACCCGTGGACCCTGGTGGTTCCCCACCTCAGGCCGTCCCGGGCCCCCCGCAGTCGGGGCGATACCCCCCGCTAACGCCTCTGCCTCTTCTCCCTTCAGCATTTACGACCTCGCGTTTCGGCCGGACGGGACCCAGCTGATCATTGCTGCGGGAAACAGGCTGCTGGTAGGGAAGGGCCTCTCCCCCCACCGCAGTTGGAGACTGAGGGGTGGCCTCATGGATGTTCATCAATATGGAGAGGGCGGGCGTCAGGAGGATGGGCCAGGCTCTGCTCAGGGGCACCCAGTGATAGGAAAAGGGGCAGCGGGTGTGAGCTGGAGCAGAGGAGGTTCCCCATCAATATGAGAAGGACCTTCTTCCCGGTGAGGGTGCCAGAGCCCTGGCAGGGGCTGCCCAAGGGGGATGTGGCGTCTCCTTCTCTGCAGCTGTTTCAAAGCCCCCTGGTCATGTTCCTGTGAGACTGGCTTTAGGGGATCCTGCTGTGGCAGGGGGATGGGACTGGATGATCTTTTGAGGTCCCTTCCAATCCCTGATGTTCTGGGATTCTGTGATTAACTTCAGGGTAGAACCTCTCAGAAATCCCCTTATCTCCGCCGGGCCAGCCGGGTATCTGTGCACACATTAACGCAGGGCGCTTGGAAGCCCTTTAATGTTTCTCAGCAAGTTTTAAGCTCTATTTCCGAAAGTAATGAGATTTAATTGACTTGCGTCATCTCATCCTCCCGCACCTCACCCTGCGGATTGAAACCCGTTACCCTGTGCCCAGGCTGAGCGCAGCAGCTTGGCCCACGGATGCTGTTTCGCTGCAAGTTTCGTGCAGTTGTCAGTGAGGAGGGGAAAGAAATGCCCGTGTAATGCCCCTGCTTGGTGAGAAGCTTCAAGCAGAGCTTTTTTGCTGTTCCCTGGGTCCCGTTGGCTGCTGCCAGCCCCTCAGCGGGAGCCAGTTAGCTCCAGCTCCTCAGGGTTCCTGCAGAGTGTTCAGCTGGGGCAGGTGTGGAAGTGCAGGCCGGGATGGGTGGGGGACACAGAGATGGAGTTGCTGTAGTTCCCAACTGGAGCAGAGGAGGTTCCACATCAATATGAGAAGGACCATCTTCCCAGTGAAGGTGCCAGAGCCCTGGAAGGGGCTGCCCAGAGGGGTTGTGGAGTCTCCTTCTCTGGAGACATTTAAAACCCGCCTGACCACGTTCCTGTGTGCTGGATCTAGGGGATCCTGCTGTGGTGGGGGGATCAGCCAGTCGGCTGATCTTTCGAGGTCCCTTCCAATCCCCAGTGTTCTGGGATTGTGTGAATGGCAGTGCAGCAGAATTTACTGGTTTCAGTGTCACATGGTGGCACATTTCGTGCTGGTCCTTCCCAGTTAACAAACTGGTCAGATGAGCTGTTAGCAGATTCCTGTAGTGCGTGTAATCTTCTAATGGGGTGTCCTTACGTGCTTGGGGTTGGGGGTGTTAAGGAAAGTGCTCCTGTGCGTGGAAAGGTTTTGTCTTGCACAGCCTGTATGAGAGCAGGCGCAAAAGCTGTCGTCTTGTTGGCCTTTGCTAGTTCTGCCTCCTCTTCCTCGGTGGGATGTTTCTTTATGCTAGTTGTTCTGTTGTGTTCCCCCCATTTAAATAGGTGTACGATACCTCCGATGGAACCCTGATCCAGCCCTTGAAGGGGCACAAGGACACAGTGTACTGCGTGGCTTATGCTAAGGATGGTAAATATCCCTGGGAGGGGGTGGCAAGTGTGTGCCCAACTTTTCTGGTTGCTGGTAGATAAGTAGAGAAGCGGGGGCTGCCTCAGCAGCAGCCTCTGGATGTGTGAGTGTGGTGGTCTGTGTGTTTGTGAGTGAGTTCTACGTGCACAGGCACTGTATTTTTGTGTGTGAGGCTGCCTGCTGCTCTGGGAGATCAGTACCCACTTCCCTTGCCCTTCTGTTTCATTCATAGAATCATAGAACCATAGAATCATTAGGGATTGGAGGAGGAGGCTTACCCCAGGGACTCTACCTGCTTCTGGTTCTTACTCCCTTTGTTCTCCTATCCCAGAGCTTCCTGATTTCTGATCCTTCACACATTACTGGTTCCCTACAGACCTTACTCTGTTTCCAGTCCCTTCATTGTCTGCAGCTCCTGTTCCACAGGGTCTTAGAGTCTGTGGACTCAGAGACGTTCCCCCAAGACGCTGCCGCAGTTCGGGGGATACCTGTGGCCTTTGTCCCTTGCTGCTGTTAGGGTCGGTCTGCACCCCAGGACCGATGGCACTGGGGAGATGGGCTGCCTGCTCGCCTTGCTGGGCTTTGGTGGGAATCTGTGCGAGCCCACGTCGTTGCTGCGTTCGGCCCTTTAGTCGAGTTCAAGAACTTCTTGCTGCTCGCTCTTTGATTGCGTGTTAGGAGGGAGAGTGATTCTCGTGTGCGGGGGATTAACTTGTGCTTAATTCCCAGGGAAGCGTTTTGCATCCGGCTCGGCTGATAAAAGTGTGATAATTTGGACTTCAAAGCTGGAAGGGATCCTGAAGTACACGTAAGTGACGCCGTGCCGTCCCGCGCCTCTCCAGGGCGGCGCTGCTGCTGTTGTCAGGGCCTTTGTGCTGCTGCACTGGGAAGATGTTGACTGAGGGCCCAGAAGGTGCCAGGGGTGATAGGAGGGCAAAGGCGAAGAGCTGAAGTGTCTGAATGAGGCAGGAGAGCAATGAAAGGCCTAAGGGGGGGGGGGAAGTCTGATAAATCTCTGAATTTAGAGGGCTGATAGCAAACTGGGGCAACTGAGTGTGAGTCAAACCCAAGTGGAACAGAGCACGACTGATGCTGGGTACTAAACGCAGTTCGCGGGGTTCTGGCTCCACGAGCAGCACCCGGTGAGGTGTGGTACTTCCGCTGTGTTTCCAGCTTTCTTCTGGCTTGGTCTTGCTCCCCTGTTCCTCCTCCCAGCTCTGTGCACGGCCGGGGCACACGAGGCCGCCCTTGGTGCCGGTGACCTTGCAACCCGTTTCGCAGCCCACCACCCACCCCACTGCTGGCGGGGCTGCATGACATCCTGCGAGTCCTGCCGCCCGGAGACGACTCTTGTCAGGTTTATGACTGACTGAGTTTACGATGGTTGCGGATTAGTCTGACAGAGTATGAAGGGATCTGATTATTCCTGGCATCTGGTGACCCTTTCTGCTCTCCTGCTGGAAGTCAGAGAAGGGGGCGCTTGGAGTGGTTTGTTGAAATGCGACTGTCCCTTGGTTCTAGGCACAATGACGCCATCCAGTGTGTCCAGTACAACCCTCTCACCCACCAGCTGGCCTCCTGCTCATCCAGCGATTTTGGTACGTCGGCTTCCCAGACCTTCTCCGCTCAGCCAGTAGACTCGGGTCGAGCTGCTGAGCTAGGCTGAGCTAGCTGCTGATAGGTGGGTGCAGCTGCTGGTAGCCACGGGAGGGGAGATGCCCGGCTCCCTGCAGTTGGGCAAGGAGATGTTTAAACCACTGCACTCACTTTGGAGTGAGGTGCTGCAGGGTGCAGCGTTCTGCTTAGAACTGTGATTCTTTGCAGAGACACCCTCTGTAGCGTTGACGCGGGGATTTCTCTCGGCTTGCCAGTGTTTCAGTCAGCTGCTGGCAGGGGACAAGACTTCGGTCGGGGCTGTTCTGGCAGTACTGGTTTCTGATGTGACTGCCGGGAAATGCTCACGTGGGATTGACTGTGCCTTCTTTTTTGCTTTGTTCAAGGTCTGTGGTCTCCTGAGCAGAAGTCTGTCTCTAAACACAAAACTAGCAGTAAGATCACCTGCTGTAGGTAAGTGTCAAGGACTGCCTGAGCCATTCCAGTTCACAGGAGCGTTAATAGTTTGTTCTGGTGCTTGTTATGCTCCAGTAGGAACATGGTTGCTATTGATCGAAGGGGATTTGTTCCTACTTGCTTGGTCTTCTCAGATAACTTTTAGTTACCCCTGCCTGCCCCCGTCCTTTCTCAGTGGCAAAGGGGTTTGGTTTTCGTTTGTGCTGTGAAAACTGAGATCTGAAAGTGTCAGAAAGGTGTTCTGCCCTTGACCCAAGTGTCCTGACTTCTCTTTCCCTCTGTTAGCTCTGGGCAGTAACAACAGGACAGATGTAGAGGGGAAATAATGACACCACTGGTGGAGCTGGTCATCTGCTGTAGGTGTTTGCGGTAGAAGGAGGCGTTACGGGGAGCCTGAAGCCAGGGCGCGTGACGTTGTGTCAGGTCATCCACATAACGACGGCGGCGGCAGGGGCAGCAGCCCAGGCTCCGCTGCCCCACCCCAGTCGGTTTTATGTGATCACAGCCCTAAACGTGGCTTTTAGAAGAGGCTGGGCTGCTGCCAGCCCTGCCACCCCCAGCAGCGTATCCGTTGCTTGGCACACGGGGAGGACCGCGAGCAGCCGATGGCTCTGCGTTGATTTGATTTGATTCGATGGCTGCGCTCTCTTATTTCTGCGTGTTGGGTAGAGCGTTCTCGCTGTAGCGCAGGCTGTTGCCGCAAACGCGGCTGTAGAGGCGTAAACAAACTGTAGGATTGCTGGCTCGCTCCCAGCACTGCCTCGTCGCAGCGTAGTTCCATCCATCATCCCTGCCTGAGTTTGCGGCACCAGCCCACCTTCCTGCTGCCTGTTGTCGCTAGTTTGCTACTCAGTGTGCGTCTGTTTGATCAGCTGGACCAACGACGGCCAGTACCTCGCCCTGGGGATGTTCAGCGGCATCGTCAGCATCAGGAACAAGAACGGGGACGAGAAGGTGCGCATCGAGCGCCCGGGGGGCGCCTCGTCTCCGGTGTGGTCAATCTGCTGGAACCCATCCAGGTAGCGCGTGCCGCCCGTCCTGTCTGCGTGCCCCGTAGATAGTCCAGGGCGGACCGAAAGGCTCCATGTTTATCCCTGCTGGCACAGGCCACCGCCACGTACGGTGGGGTTCTTGAAGGAATTGTCTACCTTCTAAAGTAATTATCTGCTGGGGGCTGGGCGTCACTGCCGGTCCTGAATTGAACGGAGGAACTGGGAGCAAGTTCCACTTGCAGTCACAGAATTGTTTTGGTTAGGAAGACCTTTCACAGAGTCCAGCTGTTGTCTGAGCACTGCCAGGTCCCCACTAACCCATGTCTCACAGCACATCTCCACAGCTTCTCAGTCCCTCCAGGGATGGGGACTCCACCACTGCCCTGGGCAGTCTGGGCCAGGCCTGGACAGTCCTTGCAGGGAAGAAATTGTTCGTCAGGGCCGGTGTAAACCTCCCCTGGTGCAACCTGATGTTGTTTCCTCACATCCTGTCACTTGTTACTTGGGAGAAGAGACCGACCCTTCAGCCTCTTGCATTTCATAGAGTTGCAGAGCACAAGGCCTCCCGTGAGCCTCCTTTCTCCTGCAGCTGTTCCTCACTCGGCTGCCGGTCACAGCTGAACCATTTCTGCTTTCTTGGCCAATGATCTTTGGAGGTCCCTTCCCGTCTCCAGCGTTCTGCAAACCTGCGGTTCTGTGAGCTGCAGGTGACTGCTCAGCTGCCCTGACTCTGATGTGATGGTGCCTTTGCCCTGCTGGGCCCAGGTGCTCCAGCTGCTCCAGGGACCGTGACCCTGGCGGCACCCCCTGCTCTGACAGCTGTGCTGATGTGGTCCCTCAGGCTCTGCAGTTAGTCCTGTAAAGGAGACTGACTTTTCTTTCATGTGCCCAAGCTGTCTTCCTTCGGATGTAAACATGAGGGTGTCTCTGCTCTCCTTTCAGTTTGGGGGTTTTTAAAGAGTAACCTGCAGTAGTTCAGCTCTGCTGTCACTCGGCTCTGTTGCTGTCGGACATGTGTCCGTCGGTGCCTGTAGAGTTACTGGTTTCTTTCTCTTGTCTTTCTGTTAGAGAGGAGCGCAATGACATTTTAGCTGTGGCTGACTGGGGTCAGAAACTCTCCTTCTACCAGCTCAGTGGCAAACAGGTATGGTTGTGTGTGCTCGGCGCACGCGGGGGTGGCTCTGTGCGCTCACAGGGGTGCTGGCGCTGAGAGCACAGGCTGCCTTGGGAAGATGCACAGAGATCCTTTGGGTGACGTTCCTGCCTTTGAACGACTCGTTGTTTTCCCTTGCAGGTTGGCAAGGACAGAATGCTCCATTTTGATCCCTGCTGTGTTAGCTACTTCTCCAAAGGAGAGCACCTCTTGCTGGGGGGCTCAGATAAACAAGTTTCCCTCTTCACGAAGGATGGTGTGCGCCTCGGGACCGTAGGAGAGCAGAGCAGTTGGGTGTGGACGTGCAAAGTGAAGCCGGACTCTAACTACGTGGTGAGTAGGGCCGGTGCTCTGACGCTGTCGTCTAACGAAGGCCCAGCAATGACAAACTCAGCGTCACCGTGCAAACGTGAAGAGAACCGGGGGGATTTCAAAAGCAGAAACCCCCAAGCCCCTACAGAGCCAAGAACAAAATGAGCCCCAGCCCTGTGCGCCCAGCAGGGTGGTCTGTGTGGTCTGCGATGAGATCAGCCCTTCAGCTCTGCACTCTTGGCGCTGCGAGCGCTCGGACGAGGAGGCTGCAAGGGGCACTGGCGCAGAGGCTTGTCTTTGTGTTCAGGCGGTGGGATGCCAGGACGGAACAATATCCTTTTATCAGCTGATCTTCAGCACCGTTCACGGCCTGTATAAGGATCGCTACGCGTACAGAGACAACATGACTGATGTGATCGTCCAGCACCTCATCACTGAGCAGAAAGGTAACTCCACGGCTTCCCTCTCGTGCTGTTTTCCTTTGGTTTTTTAATTAATACCCTTCAGAGCGTTTGGAACGTGTCCTGCGCGTGTCAGACAGATTGTCACTGCCGCAGCGCGACTGAGGAGAGCTGTCGGCAGGATGAGAGCGCAGACGTGGCTTCTGAAGGATCAGCGCTGACGAGCTTAATGAAGGATGTGGGGGTTGGAAAGGACATTGGGAGGAGCAGAGGCTTTTAAGAGAAGGGGTTGGTCTCTGGGAACGAGATGAAAATGCTGTCCGTCATATTTAGCTCTTCGGTTTCTTCCTTCCACCTCGAGGGCTCGTGCTGGTCTTGTTTCTTCCTATCCACTGGCTTTGTGTGGCAGGGAGTGGAAGCATCGCTCCAGAGCGTGCTGGTGACATGTAGTGGAGGGTGACAAATTGTAGTGGGGAGAGCCGCGTAGCTGGAGAGCAGCAAACCCGCCGGGCAGCAGGCTGCTTCGGCTGCCCGAGGTGCTCGGGGAGGATCCGCTGTTCGTGTGCTAGCGGTTCTGCCGCTGCCATGGCCGTTAGTTGTGCCTCAGCCCGCCCTGCTTCACTGTCGTGGCTTTTGTCCCCAGTTAGAATCAAAGGCAGGGAGCTGGTGAAGAAGATTGCCATCTACAAGAACAGGTTGGCAATCCAGATGCCCGAGAAAATCGTCATCTACGAGCTGTTCTCGGATGAATCCTCAGACATGTATTACCGCATGAAGGAAAAGATACTCAAGAAGTTTGAGTGCAACTTGCTGGTCGTGTGTTCCAATCACATTATTTTATGCCAGGTACGTGCTGTTGAGCCTCAGGGTGCGCTTGCAAGTGCAGGCAGCGGTTGGTCTGTAACCCCCCCGCTAGACTTGTACCCCAAGGTGCCAGCGTGTAGTGCTGCTGGGACAGGCAGCACTGACGCGGCTGTGAGAGAGCAGGGCAGCCTCTGGGCTGCACATGCTCCAGCAGAACTGCTGGGTGAGGGTGAACTACTGGAGAAGGGTGAGCGGGGGTTGTTTCTAGCTCGCTCACAGCACTGGTTAACGCTGAAGAGTCCCCCGTTAACGTGCTGGTGACTTTGTGGGGTTTGTGTGTGCAGGCAGGCACCTGCAGACAGCCTGGCACAGGCACAGGGGCTGATCTTCACCTCCATGCAATGCTTTGTGTTTGTGTCTTCAGGAGAAGAGGCTGCAGTGCCTCTCGTTCAGTGGCACTAAGGAGCGGGAGTGGCTGATGGAGTCTCTTATTCGTTACATTAAAGTCATCGGAGGACCTCCGGGAAGAGAAGGCCTCTTGGTTGGTCTCAAGAACGGCCAGGTAACACGTTGTGTCTGGTTTGCACCTTGCTACCGCAGAAAAGTCTGCCCTAGGCTCTTAGCAGGAGGCCTTAGGAGCAGCCTGCTCTTCTACAGCCTGGAAACGTCCTCGGCGGAGTCTTTGTCTCGTGGCTAGCAACTAATGACTGCTGTCTCTCACAGTGGGCAGCTGGAAGCCCACGCCGACACCTTCGCGTTTGTCCAAAGTGCGCCTTTAGACAAGGGTTTGAGCCACAAGTGGAGCATTTAGGAAGCCCAGGACGCGTACCCTCCGATGTGTGCGCGTGGGCTCGCAGCCCGGAGGCTGCTGCAGAAATAAGTCTCTTGAGGCAAGACGCCTCAGGCTGGAGGTGGTTCCCTAATGTAACGCGCAGCTCATCTCGGAAGATAATCGCGCTGGCGTGTTTCAAACGGCGGCCGGGTCTCTGCACCTGCTGAGCTGGTCCTGGTGCTGGGAACAGAAGGGTTTCTCTGTTTCCCACACGCCTAGATCCTCAAGATCTTTGTCGATAACTCCTTCACCATCGTCCTGCTGAAGCAGTCCACGGCCGTGCGCTGCCTGGATATGAGCGCGTCCCGCAACAAGCTGGCCGTGGTGGATGAGAACGACACCTGCCTCGTCTATGACATTCACACCAAAGAGCTGCTCTTCCAGGTACAACTCGCAGGCGCCTGCGTGGGGGAGCGCAGGGGGACTGCGCGGTGCAGAGCACACCAGGGGCTTGGCCCTGCGCTGTCCTAGGGCTGTCGTCTGAGCCGTGACTCGCATTTTGTGTGCTTTAGCTGGGTTCTAGTTCTCTCTCAAACCTCCCTGCTAGAGATGATAGACAAGGAATTAGGAGATGGGAGATACAGGGGAGCAGCAGCTGACTGAAGAGCACTCAAACTCGTGACCTTTTCCATTGAGGTCAGAGCTCTGTCCTGTTCCCTTTGAAGCCCTCCAGATAATGAGCGGCTCAGCTTTGTCGTTAGCACGAGCAGAATTAAAGCCTGAACTTCTCTGTTGGCCGAGTGCTCCCAGAGTAAGAAAGGAATTGTGATAATTGTCTCTTTGCTGGCAGTTTAGCAGCCGCTCTGAGGGATCGCTCGTTAGTGCCGATGAAGTGTTTCCAGGCAGCACTGGGCGGAGGGAGGGCACAAAGATACGGAGCCTGATCCCTCAAGAGCAGCGCGCGGGCTGGCGAAGCAGGCGTTGGTGCACGGGTGCCTGTCGTGTGCTGCAGGCTGGCACTGCCACTTGGTAGCAAACACAAGGCAGAGGACAAGTGTGGCTGTTTAGGAGAACGTCAGTGATGTCCCTGTAGGTCTGTTTAGGAGTAAGTCAGGCTCCAGAAAGCTACAAACCCAAAGAAAGACTGTGTGTGTGTGTGTGTGTGCACACCCGGGCTGTCATGGGTTGGGTGTCGTAGCTGAGGGATGCCTGTGTCTGGGGACATCGGCCATAAGCATGTTGTGCTCTTTGCTCCTCAGGAGCCCAACGCTAACAGCGTGGCGTGGAACACGCAGTGCGAGGATATGCTTTGCTTTTCTGGAGGGGGTTACCTCAGTATCAAAGCCAGCAACTTCCCCGTCCATCAGCAGAAACTTCAGGGCTTTGTTGTGGGTTACAACGGCTCCAAGATCTTCTGTCTTCATGTTTCCTCCATGTCAGCTGTTGAAGTCCCGCAGGTAATCCTTTAATCTCGTTAAGCGTCGCTTTGCATTTCACAAATATCAGTGTTTAAGAAGCGAAGAAGCTTTTCTGAGATTTACTCGCGTTCCGTTACCAAAGCGATTGTCGTTCGAGTTGCGCTGCAGGGTCTGCTTTGCTTTTGTTTGCCTGACGCTAATTACGCCGCCTGCCTTCCTGCTGCTGCCGATGGCTGCTCCCAGGTCTGCCTCTGCCGCGCGTGAGCTCGACGCGGAGGTGGAGGAAGGGTGTGGGTGTTGCCTCTTCCCTGCTCTCGCTCTGGTTTCTCCCTGCCGTTTCTCACGCCGCAGCTTCGCTGCTGTAGGGCTGCGTCAGGCGCTGCCTCGCTGCTGCCTCGTCTCCGTGTGTTCAGGCAGTAATGGGGCCGTACGCTCTCACCTCGGTGTGTGGTACGTTTGCGGCCTTTGCACGCCTCACGTAGAGGTGGTGTCCCACAGATGGCTGTGTCCTGTGCTCAGGGAGGCTGTGGAAGGGTCTAAAGCAGCCCAAGAAGCAACCCCCCGAAAAAGGAAAAGACCTAAGATTCTGGTTTCTGTGCCCAGGCGTGGGCAGGAGCAAAGGCCACCGTGCCACGCGCTTTTGTTAGCCACATGGCGCTTGGGCTCTTAGCCTTTGAGAGCAAACCCCGCTTCCGTGGGCCCACCCTGGCCCTTGCGTGTGGCACTTAACGTGCCCCGTGCCCAGCAGAGTCCTTGGTTTGACTGGCTCCTGTGTGCCGGGAGCTGCGGGTTTCCAAACAGGAGAGTTTCACTCAGCCTGTGTAAAGACCCCGTCAGAATCGCCCCGGTGCTGTTCAGTTGCACAAGCCCTGCACATCAATTCCCCGCTGGCTTGCAGGGGCTGCGAATTCTCCCCCCAGGGTACGCAGGGAACGTCACCGGTGGGGCTCTGCGTGCTGCTCCCTAACACGTGTTTGTCACTGGCAACCCCCAGTCTGCACCCATGTACCAGTATCTGGAGCGGAAGATGTTCAAGGAGGCCTATCAGATCGCGTGCCTAGGGGTGACCGACACGGACTGGAGAGAGCTGGCCATGGAAGCCTTGGAAGGGCTGGAGTTCGAAACCGCTAAGAAGGTAAAGCAGTGCTTGGCTGTCGAGCAGACGGCTTGGCCGGGTCTTGGGGCTTCCTCCTTTGTACGGGGAGTGTGCGCGTCTGCCTGTGCGGCACGTGCGGTATGGCCGGAGCGCCCGGCGGTGGTCCTGGGCTGCCCTCTTGCCTGTCCCCAGAGCGTGTGTGTTGCTCCACGTACCAGGTGAAACGTTGCCGTGTTACAGACAGGGGATCTCGGGGCCGGGTTTCGAACCGGGCCCTTGCCTGGCTCTCCAGGTAGATGCCCTGCTCCAAAGCAGGGTCTTCAGTGCAGGGAGAACTGTTCCTTCACTCTGCCGGGCGGTGAATGTAAGGGACCCAGAGCTGGGAGGCTGCTGGGTGGAGGCTGCTGGGCGGAGGCTGCTGGGCGGTGCCGACCACAGGATGGCAGCAGAGCCTGGCTCAGCTCGCTGGGCTTTGCCCCTTCCCCAGCGCTGCAGACCTCCTGGGTTTCTGCAAGTGCTCAGCGCCAGCTCAGCGCCGTGTGGAGGCTTCACGCTCTTAGTCACTGCCCACCAGTGTGCTCTGAAGGCAGCGGCCACGGGCTGGCGTCGCTGCAGCTGGTTTCTGGCCGGAACGCGCCAGCCCTGGCCGAGGTCTGTAAATGGGGATGTGCTGAGCAGCGGGGTTTTTGGGCGTAAGGTACCCCTCCGTTTCCCGCGGCCACCTTTTCTCACGTAAGAGAGGTCGAGCTGAGTTCAGTGTCATGAATATTGTATGAAAGACAAACGGTTCTAAAAATACGCGGGGCAGGGTCTGCCGCGATAGGGATCTGCTAACAACGGAGCTTTAGGCGGCAACGAAAGGCTGGCTTTTCTTCTCCTCGAGTGGAGGCATCAGAATAATGCCAGCTCCACGGACAGCTTCACGCAAACAGACACTTAAAAAGAAGTTTCCAGTGCCTCCTTGGAATTCTGAAGTAGTGCCCTCTCCGAATTAGAGCGGATTAACGTGAACGAAAGCAGCTTCTTGACATGAAAGGCTCTGGTAGTTCCCGGCCTGATCTGCTGTAAGCAGAGTACTCCGTGCCCTTGGAAGCACTGGCTTGGTTAGAAGTCCTGAGGTCTGAAGAGTTAAGTTGCTGGGGTTTGATGCATGTCAAGAACAAGCGCTGTGCTGCTGGAGCTCCACGTGACTTGGCCACCCGAGGCCTTGGGTTGCCATGGATCGCCCTTTGCAGAGATACTGCAGTGTCTCGGGGGGCTTCTGTCCCACCACCTTGGTACTTCTCTCTCTCCTGTCCCCGAGCCGCTTCCGCGCTGGATTCCCAGGTGGTGGAAGGACCCGAGCGTGCCTTGGCAGCGCGGACAGCTGCCTCTTCTGCCTCGGCAGAGACTCCCTGCATTTCCTTGCCTGCTCCACACCTCACCAGGGCGGGTGAGGAAGAAGCTGTATGACAGCCGGGACGGGGTGGTTCAGTGTGTCCTGGAGGACTGAACTGCCCGGCCTTTGTGCTTCCGGCGCCGAGCTGTTGGGGTTGTCCCTTGTCTTACTCTTGAAGCCTCAGGGGCTGCTCCTGTGGTCAGAACCCGAGGGGTTCTGCACAAACCCAAACCCCAACTTCGTTCTGTGTGTCCTGCTGGCACCAGGACAGCTTGATTTGCACCTAACAGCGTTTGGATGTTGCTGGCTCTTAAGTTAACTCCTTGTGTTCTTTGCTTCTTTCCTGCAGGCATTTACCAGGGTGCGGGACCTTCGATATTTAGAACTGATCAGCAGCATAGAGGTAAGAGAGCGGTGAGGACGGTGCGTTTCCTCACCCTACGTGCTGTGCTGAGACCGGGGCTTGCTGTCAGGGGGGACTTTTGCTCAGACAGTCCTCCTGACCACTGGGGATGTTTGGGGCGGAAAACCCCGTGAGCAGGGATGACTCAGATTCTGGTCGTGTGACTGAAACCTCGCGGGGAGGGTAGGGCAACTGGACGTGTTCCTGTGCGACTTGGTCTAGGTGGTCCTGCTGTGGCAGGGGGTTGGACTGGATGGTCTTTCGAGGTCCCTTCCCATCCCTAATGATTCTGTGATTCTGTGAACTGCAGCTCTTCAGGAAAACAGGAGCAATGCTCAGTGTTGGGTTAACAACTGGAAGACTGCTGCTGTGCTAGCAGAGCTTAGTACTTCATAAGCATGAGTTAATTAAGCCTTTCCTTACCCCCCAGAGGTAGGTAATTACGATTATCTCCTCTTTACAGAGCCAGAAACAGGCCCAGAGAAATAAGATGACAAACTTAAGGTCTCATGACAAGTCTGTGACAGCTGGAAATGGAATGTGGGATTTCCCTGCTTCCTGACCGCACTCCAGGCACCAGTTCTTACCCTTGTCACACTCTCTGACAGAAGGTCACTGGACAGTGACTGCCTGTTGCAAGCACATGCAAGGGCACATGGAAGGGTGGTGTCACCCTTGTCCTTCTGCAGAGACCCCCTGGAAGTGCTTTAGTGGTAGTGGTTCAGGATCCGTGGTGAGCTGGCCCAGTGGGAATTCCTCTTTCTCACGCTAATCAGCTTTCCACCTACTCTGGCAGAATAGGCTCCTTGGCTTCCGTTCCTGGAGCTGCCCTGGTTCTGTCAGAACGCCAGCCGACTGCCCTTGCCTTCCTTTGGTGCCTCACAAGGGACAGAGTTCTGTGTCAGGAGCCCCTTTGCTTGTGAGGTGCTTTTTTCCCCTTTCAAGGATTGGTAGGTGGGTGGGAGTGCCCTCTCCCCATGCCAGCCGCTCGTTTCCAGACGTGCTTCTCCAGATGTGTGGGCTGGAGGATGCCCTGGAGCGCTGCGACCCGTTCAGCAGGAAGGGCTCTCTCTGCAGGCAGGCATCGCTCCTCGAGGGCGCTCCTTCTGGGTGAGGGCTCTGCGTGGCAGCGTACCCCTGCTTGTGCCGGCGGGTTCCTGGTGAGGGTGCCACAGCACTCATGCCAGTGGGATGATGGTTTCTCTCGGGAGCGACACTGGGCTTTTTGTAAGTGACGGCGGCAGGGAGCACCACCGCCAGGTCTCCGTCTGACAAGAGTCCGTGAAGCCTTTGCACGCCGGTGTCACAGTTCCTCTTGTGCTTTTAATGGTTTTTAAAGGGAGCTTTCAGCTCCCAGGCCAGAGTCAGCCTAGTCGGTGAGCGTGACCGGAGGAGCGCGGCCAGGTCTCCTCTGGCAGCGGGGCATCGGGCGGGAGCGCTGGCGCTGCGCTCTGCGCGGCGTGCCTTCGGTTCAGCTCGCGTCTCCACTGCCACGGGAGGTGGGCCGGACAGCACTGGTGTGGTCCGAAGCAGGGTGGTAACACCTCTGCTTCCGAGGCAGAGGGTGAGCCGCACACACGGGCGTTCCTCTGCACGGCGCCGTCCCCTTGAGCTCGGCGCACTGCTGTGGGCGCAGGGCTGCCGCGTGTGGTGACAGTAATTCTGCTCTTCCTGCTTCGATTACGAAGGGCCGTAGCCCTCGGGTTAGGCATTCAGCAGCGTTTAGGGGAGGCGCCGTCAGGATCCCCTGTTCCGGGTCCGTAGCAGCTGGTGAAGCCTCATCCTGAGACCCTGACTCCGCAGCAGCTGTTTCTCGCCTGGGTGCCGATCACCTGGAGTATTGTCTGCATCTCCTGCCTTTGTCTTTCCAGGAGCGGAAGAAGCGCGGAGAGAACAACAACGAGCTGTTCCTGGCAGATGTTTATGCCTACCAGGGGAAGTTCCACAAGGCAGCAAAGCTCTACAAGAAGAGTGGGCATGAGAACCTGGCTCTCGACATGTACTCGGACTTGCGCATGTTTGACTACGCGAAGGTAACGTCGCTGCGCCTGGGACTGCCCAGAGCGTGGGACCCCAGCGCAGAGGGGCTGGCTGGAGTCCCGCTTCGTTTTCTCACCTCACTGGTTGGTTAACAGGTGTGTTTGGCTGGGTCTCCCACGCCCGCGAGGGGTGGCGACCTCTTTGCGCAGGCTGCTGCTGGGTTGGGGTTGTGTAGAGCCTGGGACGTGTCCGTGGGGCTCGTGGCTTTTCAGCGGCTCTCACTGCGGTCGCTAGCAAAGCTAATCGTTTTGCTGTGATTCTGTAGTATTACGCAGAGTCACAGAGCACTGGGGGTTGGAAGGGACCCCAAAGACCACAGCAGGATCCGCTGGACCTGGCGGCACAGGAACAAGCCCAGGCGGGTTTGAAACGTCTCCAGAGAAGGAGACCCCACGACCCCCCTGGGTAGCCCCTGCCAGGGCTTCATCAGCCCCACTGGGAAGATGGTCCTTCTCACACTGATGGGGAACCTCCATAGTGATTTTCCTTTGAAAGAAACGAAACCCCTCTGGTTTATGGCTGTTTCTTCCCCGTTCCCTTGCTGGAGCCCCTTTTGTTTCTTGTGGAGGAGGACAAGGCAGAGCACGTGCCAAGTGGAGGGCAGGGCACCGTGCGTGTAATTCACTTCTGCATCATCCAAACCCCCCTCTTCAAGAGCAACCCTCAGTGGGTCTGCCGGCTGCGTACAACACATGGTGCACCCACCCGGCAGGTTTGTGTTCCCTGGAGAGCTTTCCTCAAAGGCTCGGCATGTCTTGGCTCTGTGAGGAAACCCTCTCTCCGTGTAGAAGGAATTCAAGTGTAGTTTTGAAACCTCGTGCTTTCTGTGGTGACAGGGAAGCAGTGCTTGGCCTTGATAGCGTTTTCTTCCCGACGTCCCCAAGAGCGCCTGTGCTGTGCAGTCTCATTCTTCCCCCATCAGTGCCTCCTTCTGCCCCCACAGGCCCAGGGCTTCCCCGTGCCGCACAAACGCGCTGAGTGGGCACGAGTTCCCCAAACTGTGCCACAGAGAGAGCTCAATAGAAATCCTTCGCTGGTGTGAGTCTGACTTCCGCTGGTTTTGGCTGATGTTTGCGTCAGCGTTTGGCTCCTCGCGAGCGTCGGTGTAATTCGTGGAGGAGGACTTTCCCACGCGTCTTCATAGGGCTCTAAGTTCCTGGCTGTAGCCGTGTCTATATTTAACTAGCAGAGAGCAAACGGTCCTGTCTCCTGTCCCCGAGACTGACCCCGTGCAGAGAACGCTCCAGGAGCACGGGGGAAGCTTCTTGCGCAGGGGGCACAGAGGGCACGCGGCAATGCCTGAAGCCCCCTTGCGCGCCGCTTAGCTTCCCAAGGGAAGGTAGAGAGGGCTGGTTGTCCTGTCACTGCTTCTCGTCAGGTGTTAGCAAGGGACCCTGTCAGAGTCTCACTGCTCGTGCTTGGCTTTGACTGGCCATGGCTACAAGTCCACGCTGGAGGCAGCAGAGGTCCGGAGGTGCTTTGATGTCTGCTGATAGACTTGTTATCGCTCTGCCAGATCCCACTGACAGCCCACAGAGTCTCTTTGTGCTGCACGAACCTCAGCGCTTGCTTTTGGACTCGCACGTTGGTCATGAGGCTGGGAAGCAAGTTGTGTCAAAGATGTTCCTCAGCCTGATTCTGGCACTTCAGTTTCCCGTGTTCCAAGACTCGTGTGACATCTGCCGGGTCACTCCCTCGACTCCTGACGCTGCGTGGAGCTCGTTTAGGGGACGCGGGGTCGTTCTGCAGCTGCTGTCGGCCGCGGCAGGGACACTGCTCGGCTGGGGAGCGGAACAGATCTGTGTGGGTGCTTCTTGTGGGGTTTATTCGCCTCTTTGTTGTTGGGGTTTGGTCTTTGCAAAGCTGTCAGGATTCGCCAGGGTGGCAGAGGACGAGGGAATTTTCCACTCTCCTCTGGCCTTTCCGTTTCTGCTCGTTTTCCGTGTGGTAGAAGCTGGTTTAATGTTCCGTTAACAGACGAAATTGCCCCTAATTGATTTTTGTGGTGTTGAAGTACTTTTCCTTCCCCTGGCACACGATGCCAGCAGATGTGGACCATATGGTGCCAGGGCTGTGGTGCTGGCAGAAGACGCTGAACAGACCATTAGAGCTGTTCTGCAGATGGTCACTGCTGCAGCGGCCGGGCTGGGCAGTCGCAGTCCTTGCACGAGTCCCACAGGCAGTTCAGGGTCACTCGCTCCTGAGCAGCCACGGTCATTCCACCCTTGTGCAAGAAGCTCGTTGATATATTCGAGTGTCATTGTCACAGCCTCCCAGCCTTTCACTGGGCTGTGGCTGGGCTAACGTGTGGGTCAGTGGTTGTGCCGAGTGCCCAGCGCGGGCCGGGGCTGGGCCGTCTCCGGGAACGCAGCTGTGCCTGCTGAGCCTGCCCAACAAATCCCAACCTTGGAGTTGATCTTTCTGGTCTGGGGAAGGCAGAGCTGCTTCTGAAAAGGATGTGGGAGTCTGGGCTTGCACCTGCTGAAGCAGGCTCAGTGGGGAGGAGGAGGTAAGCGGGCACTGAGGTGTTGGCACTGAGGCAGCTGTGCTGTTCCCCTGCTGTCCTCCCAGAGCCTTCCACTGGGTTTTTTTCAGTTGCTCAGCTCAGCAGGTCTCGCTGGGAGACCTGCTGAGGGCCGGGCCAGCTCGTGTCGCGGGTCCTTTGTGGAGGAGGCCAGACAGGACTCGTTACAAAAGCCTTGCTGTGCCCCGGAGTTGCGGCCAGGAGGTGACGCCAACTTGGCCTTGCACTGTTGCAGGATTTCCTGGGATCCGGAGACCCGAAGGACACCAAGATGTTGATAAAGAAACAGGCGGAGTGGGCCAAGAACATCAACGAGCCCAGAGCAGCGGTGGAGATGTACCTCTCGGCTGGCGAGCACATGAAGGCCATCGAGATCAGCGGGGACCACGGCTGGGTCGACATGTAGGTCTTAGCCCTGTCTCTGAGATGGGGATAGAACTAAACCTCGAGGGGGTGACCGTGGCGACGCGTAGTTTTCAGACAAAACAGGCCTTGTTTGCTGCCTGCCTTTGCCTAATGCAGAGCCGGGGTCAGCGGCTGAAACCTCCAGCACTTGGGTGTTCAGAGGGCGGGGAGGCAGCGCTGGTGGGAAGACAAACGCTCCCAGCAGTGAGGAGCGTGGAAGGGTTCATCTGCAGGATGAGACTGCCTCCTGAAAAATGCATGTCTTGAGCTCGCCAGAGCCCCATGGCAGCAGAGCCCATGTGGGACAGGCTGCTTCTGCTGCTTGAAGCTGTTAAAAATAACCGTTGTGGGGGGTAGAGGAGGCAGCTGCGGCCCCGAATCCCCAGAAACTCCAGGGCAGCTTCTGTCTCTGGTGGCCTTCTCTTGGCTCTGCGGTGGAGGACACCGGCTCGTTTGCTGAGCTGCCAACAGCTCTTGGGCTGGTCTGAGCCTTGCTCTGCCCCAGTGCTGCTGTGCGGCAGGAGGATGGTGCTCGCTCAGGAGTCTTCCTCTCAGGTCGGGAGCGAGGACCTGTGTCCTTTGTCACTTAGTCACAGGGGACCTGCTCCCTCCGGCCACCTCGCGCCTGTGCGGAGGGCCTGGGACAGGGGGTTGCAGTGAGGGCTGAAGGGACCAGATCAGAGGCTGCAGAGGGAGCAGAAGCGGTGTTCCAAGGGCGCTGAGGACACAGCAGCTGGTCACTGCAGTGACTGAGCTAAAGCAGACTAACGGGGCAGAACCTGAAATGTCTGGCTTCTCTTGGCTGTGCCCAGGCTGATTGAAATTGCTCGGAAGCTGGATAAAGCAGAGCGAGAGCCGCTGGCCAAGTGCGCCTTCTATTTTAAGCAACTCGATCACCCCGGCTACGCAGCAGAAACCTACGTGAAGGTTGGTGACCTGAAAGCGTTGGCCCAACTCCACGTGGAGACTCGGCGCTGGGAAGAAGTAAGTGTGCCCCGAGTTCTGGGCTTGAAAGCCAGAACCAGCCCTTCTCCTGGTCGCTGGCTGCCAGCACGGGACAGGAGGCAAACGCCGGCCTCCCTCACCGCTGCAAGGTTGTGAGAGGCAGGCGGGGAGGCGGCTGCTGCCGGCTGGGGCTCAGTTCATGCCGTGTGCTCACTGTTTGCCCGTGCTGCACTGCCTTCTCTTCCGGTGCTTAACTTGCACTCTGCTGGCTGAATGTTCCTGTCTCGCTTGTGAGGACCCTTTGGCCTGGTAGGGGTTGATTTCCAGTTCCCGTGGTAGCCCATGGGATGCCTCTAGCTCATTCAAATGAACAAACAGACGTGATGTGAAGTTGTGTTTTGAGCTGTGTCCTGTGTAGTTTGGACACAGCAGGTGAGCAAACTACACACTCAGCGTGGATCTGAGGGGCGTGTGGACCCCCTCTGTGAGTGGGTTGGTGCTTCTGGTTAGTTCTGACCTCACTGGGTTTTGTCACTGCAAAGCGGGTCCGCCGGTGCCACCCGCTTCCTGGCTGGTCTCACCACCAGCCTTGCTCTTGTTTCTTCACATTGAGGTTTTGGTAGATGTTTTCTTGAGGAGATGTTCTCAGAGTGCTGCTGGATGGGCGAACGCTCTCCCAGTTATAGGGGGGCTTTGGGAAATGACAGGCTTGGTCCCTCGCTGACGAGGGAGTGAGTTCAGCAACTGAACCTGACCTGGGGCTGCAGTCAGAACCTGGTGAACCCGGGTGAACCTGACCTGGGGCTGCAGTCAGAACCTGGTGAACCTGGGTGAACCTGACCTGGGGCTGCAGTGAGAACCTGGTGAACCCGGGTGAACCTGACCTGGGGCTGCAGTCAGAACCTGGTGAACCCGGGTGAACCTGACCTGGGGCTGCAGTCAGAACTTGGTGAACCTGGGTGAACCTGACCTGGGGCAGCAGTGCATTTGCTGGGTAATCCCCTCCCAGTTTCCCTGATGCAGTCACCAGACTGGGCTGCTTTTGGGGCTGATTGCTTGTTGTTTTAAAACACGCTGGTTCCATACTGGAGCAAACTGGGATTACACTCTCTGTTCCACGTGTACATTTTTATTGTGAGTTTCCTTAGACCTAAAGGATTGATCCCGGGGAACAGTCTAAACCCTTTAAGTATTGAAGCCCTGCAGAATTCTGAGAACGGATGTTTTCTTGACCTCAGGCATTTGCTTTGGCTGAAAAGCACCCTGAATTCAAGGACGACGTTTATGTCCCTTACGCCCAGTGGCTGGCAGAGAACGACAGGTTTGAGGAAGCCCAGAGAGGTGAGAGCGTTGCTGACGCCGGGCACCCAGATTTCTCCCCTGTGCTGCAGTGCAAAGTGTGCAGTCTCTGCCCTGGAGAGATCACTGTCTGTGGGATTCAAACCCCAGTAGAATCACAGAACATGAGGGACTGGAAGTGACCTCGAATGACCGTCCAGTCCAATCCCCTGCCACAGCAGGATCCTCTGGATCCAGTGGCAGAGGAACACGCTCAGGCAGGTTTTAAACATCTGCAGAGCAGGAGACTCCACAACCAGCCTGGTCCGTATTTCCCACTGGCTGTGTGGCCACAGGGCTTGGTGGGCACTCTGACTGCCTCCGTGAACAGTTTTATCGCCGTGGAATTCAGCCCTGAGCAGAACACACAGTTTCCCCTCGCGTTTAGGAATGTCGGGGTTGTACAGGAACATCTTCCTGCTTAAGGACTGTCAGTGTTTCGTCCCCTTGGAAGGGAAATCAGCTTCCCACCGTGCGGGCAGGCGTCAGAGTGCAACTCCCCCGCTGCTCCAGGGCTGAGGAGCTGCTGGAGCCAGCAGGCTCCCAGTGGGGCTGTGTTTCTCGGGTGCAGCTCCATGTGCACGTGCACCTGCTGCTCCCAGAGCCAGCGCCAACCTCCACGTGCGGCGGCACTTGCCTGGAAGGCCCAGGCTGGCGCGCACGCCAGATGCAGTCTGTCTCTGCATAAACCACCTCGTGCGTCTCGGCACCAAACCTTGGAGGCACTGGTTTAGGGCAGTTTGTGCCTAGAGCTCTGCAATGGTTCCCAGTTTGCTCCCCAGAGCTCCGTGCTGCTGCGGCTCAGTGATACCGGTGCCCCAGGATGGGTGAGCTCCATCGTGGTCACTGTGAGGACGTGGTTGTCTCTGAGCTAGCTGAGTTGGGAGGAGGTCGTGCTGCAGGGTTGGGGTTTGGGGGTTGCTTCCCCCGCCCCCTGCACAAAGACTCTGTTTGCCAAGGATTTGGCTTCATGGCAGCTTCTGAGCATCACGTGAGGAGCTGCTCTTAGTAGGTGGTGGAAGGAGGCAGTCGGGGCTGTCTGTGCTTCCAAGTCCCCAGCACTACAGACCGAGCACGAACTCCAGACTGGGGTTTCGTGCAGTTCTGAAGGAAGTTGCGATGTGCAGTGCTCGGGGACTGCCGTCGCTTGGACAGAGCTCTGAGCATCCTTGCTCTCTGCTGGGTTTGGAAGCAGTGCCCAGGGCTCCAGAGCTGCTGAGAGTGCAGAAGCCGCAGAATACCTGCAGCTGCTCCTCGTGTTCCATTAGTGCTGCTGCTTTCAAGGAGCAAAACAGCGGCGTCTAATCCCTTTTATCGTGCCCCGGGTAGCCCATTTGGTGTTGGCTGAATAGATCACTCTTCATTTCACAACGTTAATTTCAGCTAATTGATATAATCGCGCTGTGAAATCCTCTTTGTCTTGGCCTTCTGCAGCGTTTCACAGGGCTGGCAGGCAGAGCGAGGCCGTGCGAGTGCTGGAGCAGCTCACGCACAACGCCGTGGTTGAGAGCCGCTTTAACGATGCCGCCTATTACTACTGGATGCTTTCCATGCAGTGCCTCGACATAGCCCGAGGTGAGGAGCCCGGGGCCTTCGCGCGTGCTACCTGCTTGCGCCCTCGGAGCAGCCGGTACCGGGCTGTGGGAGGGAGCTGCCGCCTGCGCGCGTGAGCCCTCGGTGTGGTGCTGCGTGGGACTCTGCCCTGTGCTATTTCTGTGCCCCTGCCTTTCCCACGCGCTCTTTAAGACAAACAAGCAAAGGAGCGGCACCAGCGGGCGCTCGAAATCTGGCGAGAGTCAGAACCCGGGCCCCGGGGACCGGGGATCCTCACGTGCCTTCCCCCCACACACGTCAGCCAGAGACGTGACTGGAGGTTAACGTTCTGGTAAATAAAAGATGACCTGGGAGTGCAGGATACGGCAGGACTGGAGCGCAGGTCGAAGAGGTGCTCTACAAATTACTTCTGCCTGCAGAGGCAGAGCTGTTTGTGAGCTGTTCTGTGGTCAGGGCGCGCTTCGCTGCAGGCGAGGTGGAGCCGGTAGTTGTTGGAGACTCTGAGTGGTAGTGAGTGCGAAGGGTCAACGACCGTTTGCCTGGTGCTGTGAGCACCTTTTTAGCTCAGCTGCTCTGCTGCCCCTCGGGTATTCAGAGAGATGCCATTGTTTTTCACCGAATCACAGGATCCCAGAACAGGAGGGATTGGAAGGGGCCTCCAAAGATCACCCAGTCCAACCCCCTGCCAGAGCAGGATCCCCCGGATCCAGTCACACAGGAACATGTCCAGGAGGGTTTGAAATGTCCCCAGAGGAGGAGACTCCACAACCCCCTGGGCAGCTTGACAGGGCTCTGGTACCCTCCCTGGGAAGAAGGTCCTTCTCACACTGATGTGGAACCTCCTCTGTCCCAGCTCACACCCACTGCCCCTTGTTCCATCACTGGGTGCCCCTGAGCAGAGCCTGACACCCGCCCTTCACATCTTGATCCACATCCATGGAGTCACCCCTCAGGCTCCTTGTTTCCCAGCTCCAGAGCCCCAGCTCCCTCAGCCTTCCCTCAGCAGAGAGATGTTTTCCATTGGCCTAGCAGAGTGTTCAGTAGTCAGGGAATTTTCTCTCTTTGGTCTTCATTAAATAAGTGTCTTGAAAATTCCTCTTAAAACGAATTTTGTCCTTAAACTCTGACGGCACGGACGGCGTCTCTAGCCATGTGCCCCTGCTGGTGTTGCCTTTCACTGAGCTGTGTCCTCTGGCTGTGAACACCTCAGCCTCAGCTGCTGGGGCTGCGCTGGGCTTGTTGTAGGCCAGCAGTTCGCTCAGGGTGGTGGCAGGTGTGCCCCTGGTGTGGTGTGCACAGCACGTCTCTTGCTGGGAGGTGCTGGTGCTGAAATGGTAACAGGCTGTTTTCTTCTGGCTGAGTCGCACAGACGGGTCTGGGAGGCTCACACCAGTGCCTTTGCCTCCCGCAGAGAACGAGCACCAGAACACTGAGATGCTGCAGAAGTTCCATCACTTCCAGCACTTGGCAGAAGTTTACCACGTCTATCACGCTGTGCAGAGATACACTGTGAGACACTCACCTCCCACCTCGCGTGTTCTCGCCTCCCGAGCTTTCCCTAGGGAGCCCAGAAATAACAGGGAATAGTTAATGGCTTCTCAGGCAATTAAATATTGAGCGTTGATTAGTGGTCCCCTACAGTACCTGCACTGCTTTGCCGTCTGCCCTGCCGCGCACGAGCTGCTGCTGTCATAGTCCCTGTGAACCCCGTGCCCGAAGTGCTGAGCGCTCAGGAGCTGCCGCCGCCTCCGGCAGCCCCAGTAGGGTTGCTGCCACCGCGGGTGAAAACGTCCTTTGCGAAGCCTCTGAGCCCCCTCAGTCCGCGGCCTCGCCCAGAGCCAGACTCTGCTGTGGCCGGCTGGGAGGTCTCAGCCCCAGAGCAGGGGAGCCGATGGCTGCGCCTGCCCACTGTGCCCTTGCTTTGAGGTAGTCCGGTGCAGCTGCGGGTCTAGCCCCACGGATCTCTTAGTGTGTCGCTCGGCGTGAGCTTTGGTGCTAAAGACGTGCAGAGCCCACCCGGCGGGTTCTGTCAGCAGCTCTTCTTCTCGCCGAGGCGCCAGCGGAGCGCGGTCCTTGTGCTGCCTGGTGCTGCGACGCTCAGCGAGCGAGTGGTTGGTTTTCTGGCTCAGGAACCCGTCTCTGTGTTTCCAATACTGCAGGAGGACCCTTTCAGTTTCCACTTGCCCGAAACCCTCTTCAATAGTTCCAGGTTTCTGCTTCACAGCTTAACCAAGGAGACTCCCCCGGGGATCTCGAAAGTGTATCCTTCTGGTCGGCACAAGAGGAGAAGCTGTGCTGGGAGATACGTGAAAGCGGTGATGTCGGTCCTCGCTGCCCAGGTCTCCCGCAGGGTGTTAACCGCTTCGAGCTGGTGCTTGTAGTTAATGGAAACTGACTTTGGTCCCTGAGGAGGTGATCAGCATCTTCACAGGGCGGCTGTTCAGCTGCGCTACCTGGCTGGGCTGTCTGACAGTGGCAAACGAGCCAACTCGTCATCCGCCCGCCCCGGCTGGGGACCCGCCTTTGTCAGGGCAGCCAGCTCCGGGGTACCGGTCACTGCAGCGCGTCACTGGCTGGGGATCCCGACAGTGTTGTTCCCAGAGCCCGGTCTGAGACAGGAGTGGGGAAAGCCAGTGCTTTTCCCTCACTCGAGGCTGACAGAGCTGTGTGGAGCCTGCCAGGCTTCGTAAACGGTCCATGTGAGCCCTGTAGGAAGGCACCTGCCTGTAAAAGAGAGCAGGAGGGGTCGCTGGATGCCATGGGGGGGCCTGGCTTGCTTGTTTCCATGTCATTTACGGCTCGAGATGGGATGTCAGCTTTCCTCTTCCTCACCTGTGAGCGTACGGCTGGTCACAGTCAGTCGTCACTCGCCTTGTCCGCAGCTGCCTTCCGAGCAGCCGTCCTGTGGTACCTGGGCAAGGAAGGTCCCCGGTCGGCGGTGCAGAGCTCTGTGTCCGGCGCGGTCGCGTGCGCGCGGCGGGTGTCTCTGGGTTGCTGCTGTCGTGAGGTTTCTTTGCGCAGTTTCCGAGGCCGGGGGACGAGGCCGTTCGCTCTAAAGCTCCCGGCGTTTTGTGGATGGAGCCGGAGTGTTGAACCGGGGCGGTGTTAGCGCAGGGCCAGTCCGTCCTCTCGTCCCCGCAGACGTTCTGACTGTGCTGCGCCGCTGGTTTGTGCATGGAGCTGTGTGAGCGCGTGTGCGTCGCTGGTTGAAGCGCGGGGCCGGATGTGCGTCGCTGCACCGCCGCTCTGCACCGCGTGTACGCTCTTTCCTTAATTACATGGCAGCAACACGTTGTTTACCCTGGCGAAGCAGAGCAGCGCGCTCGGGGCGTACAAGCTGGCCCGTCACGCCTACGACAGGCTACAGGGGCTGCGGATCCCGGACAGGTTCCAGAAGTCCATCGCGCTGGGCAGCCTGACGATCCGCTCCAAGCCGTTCCACGACAGCGAAGTAAGTTGTGGCGCCTTTCACGCCGATACCGGGCCAAACCCAAGGGGCTGAGCTGCTGTGGAACCCATTGTGCACGGCACTGCAGCGTCACCTCAGCTCTGCTGCAAGCGCAGCCCTTCGCTGTTCGTCCTCAGGTCAGGCTGCCTTTGGCTCCTGAGAGCAGATTAGAGTCAGTCCATCCTTCACGGGCAGCCTCCGTGCCCCCTCTCCTGCCTTGCACCCACCTGCCTGTGCCTGTTCATTCTCTCCAGCCTTTTCCTCTCTGATCCACGTGCAGTGTCTCCGCAGTCTTTGTCTCTCTCTCTGTCTCTCCAGCTGCAGGTCACTTCCATTTGTCCCACTCCGCTCCTCCTCCCCCTCTCCCTGGAAGGGCCTTCCCTCCTCAAGTCTTATTTTAACACCTTTTCTTCTCTAACTGAAGGCTGAGCTCTCGTGGAGTGCTCACTAAAAACAAGTGGCATTGTGCGGGCGAGCGCGTGCCTGGCCTCCTGAAGCACTGCCCGGGAGAGCTGGGCTCTCAGAGAGAGGGGCAGCAGTTGGAGAACTTGGGTTTCACAAGCCTTAGAGCGGGAAACTGCTTCAGCAGCCTCCTCTGCACCTTCGTTTCTCGCTGCGGGCTTGACATGGAGCCCTGCTCCTGTTGCCGCGCAGGCAAGGTGAGACCGTGCTTGTAGGACGGCGACGGCAGCGGTGCCGGTGCGCAACCCGGCTGCTGTACTGACCGGGAAAAACGCCTTCAGGTGTTACAGGATCTGCTGTGGCAGCAGGGTCCTGCAGATCAACCTCTGTCCACCAGCGGTGCAACACAAAGGGTCCGTGTCTGACGGAACAGAGGGCTCGGGGCCTGCTGGTGTGTTTACGAAGGCTGCTCCGTGTGTCCTTGCAGGAGCTGGTGCCGCTGTGTTACAGGTGCTCCACCAACAACCCGTTGCTGAACAACCTGGGGAACGTCTGCGTTAACTGCCGGCAGCCCTTCGTCTTCTCTGCGTACTCCTACGGTGCGTTGGACGGTCGCCTCTGCTCGCGCGTTTCGAGCAGATAAGTGTTAGCAGAGCGGTTGGTGCGTCGCCTGTTCTCGGCGCAGAGCAACACCATTCCCCTTCCAGCGGCGTTGGACTCGGCCGAGCGGCTGCCTGCTGCCGCGGGGGCCGCTGGGCCTCGGTGCCAGGCAGCAGCACCGAGCACCGCTTCGCTGCTCGGCTGCTCGGGTGAAGCGCTGCGCTGGCGCAGGGGGTCCTTTGAGAGGCTGAGGAAAGCTGGGCTCGTTCTAATGCCGCGTAGCGTCGCGTGCCGGAGCACGCTGCCGAGCCGCACGGCTCGCCTCGTGTGGGCAGAGGGGCACTCACTGCGCTCCTGCCCTTCCAACACCTCTTGCCTTCACCCCCCCAGAAGTGCTGCATCTGGTGGAGTTCCACTTGGAGGAGGGCATCACAGATGAGGAGGCTGTAGCCCTCATCGATCTTGAAGCTCCAAGGCTGAGTAAAAGAGAGAAGAAATGGCAAGAGACAATGAGCGACCGTATCCTTTTGATTGAAATGGGCTTCCCGTCCTTTTCCGAGAGGGAGAAAGCAGCAGTCCAGGGTTCTTCCTTCCCTTAGGCTTCAGGTGCTGCTTGTGGGGCTGGGCTGCTGTGTGCCGTGGCTTGTGAGCCCCTGTGGAGTTAGCAGAACTGCCAGGGTGATGTTTCAGCTAAACCAGGTATTGTCATGGAGCTCTGTCCCCGGGACGCCTTGCTTCCAGGCCTGTGCCGCGTGCCACCCGAACTGCTCTTCTGGCTGCTCTCCGTGAGGGACGGGGGAATCTGAAGCCCTGTGTGGTTCCAGCACCAGCTCGCTCTGGGGGCTGCCTTCCTTTCCCTGGCCAAGGGCTCTCCTCAGAGGCGTCCTGCTGGAGTCTCTCCGGCAGCGCTCTGGCACCCCGAGCTCCCAGGTGCCGTGGGGGCCGCATGGTGCTGGTGCAGAGTCAGGCACAGCAGCCACAGCCTCTGCCTGAGGCTGCTCAGGAGCGGGGCTGCAGTGCACTGCCTCCTCTGCTTTCTGTGGCTGTCGGAAGGAAGAGAGGGAGGGAAGGCAGCGCTGATGGTTGTGCTTGTGGCCAGTCTTGCCGTTCTCCAGCAGCTCCCCAGCTGTGAACCCCAGCCAGACCTCTAGCGCTTTCCGGAACAACCCAGCGCTCTGACCCTCCGGTTAGCAGCCCTGCTGCCGGTGCCGTCGCACTTGCCGCGTGAGGATCACCGGCTGCCGTGAGGACGGTTCCTTCTCTTCCTTAACAGCCACGTCCAGATGTGCAGAGGCTGAGGCTCGATGACAGCACAGATGTTGCTGAGGATGACGATCCCTTCACAGCAAAACTGAGCTTCGAGGTAGGAGCCCTGCCGCAGGCTTCCAGCTGGCTCTTCCCTGCTGCCAACAGGAATGGACCTAGGGCTGTGGCCTGCGGCCCGTGCCGCTTGCGCTGCTGATGGCAGGGGGCTGCAGAGAGGCAGGGGACGGGAAGAGAGGGAAGGCAGTGATTGACCAGTTAACTCTGCTCTCAGAGAAGCACTCTAGACCCCGAACCACAAACTGGCAGGTCTTGCAGAAGCGGTTGCTGGGGTTGGGTGCTGTCATCGTGCAGCGATGCCGCAGCACCGGCACCAGGGGTTCTGTGCCTGGGCAGCAGCCCCGCAGTGTCCTCGTTACTGGGAGTCCCAGCGAGGACTCCGGCCATGGGGGTGATTTACAGGGACTTGTGGTAAAGTGAGTAGTGGGAGCTTGCTAAACCCTCCTCAGACAAGCTTCTGGGTGCCGCTGACGGAGCTGGGAACCTGGCAGAGGGCCCTTAGCTGGTCCTGGGCTGAGGCCAAGTGTGTGTTAGCCGCCTCCACCGAACTGCATTGCTCCTTGCGAGGTCCTGTTAATCCTCAAAGGACTTTGCGGTGGTGAGTGATCCTTTCCAAACCTGCTCTTCTGCAGCAAGGAGGCTCGGAGTTTGTGCCAGTGGTTGTGAACCGCGCCGTCCTGCAGTCGATGAGCCGAAGGGACGTCCTGATCAAGCGCTGGCCGAAGCCGCTGCGGTGGCAGTACTACCGCTCCCTGCTCCCAGACGCCTCCATCACCATGTGTCCGTCCTGCTTTCAGGTGGGTTTGAACAAACAAGGACCAGCGAGCCCTCCTGGGTGCCCTGCAGCTGAACGCGGTGTAGTCACTGAGCTCCCCTGCTGTAAAACCGACCCCCGGACAGTGCTGAGACAGGGCAGTCAGCAGTGCGGGGCACGGGGGAGCAGCTGCCTTCTGCAGCCTCCAGGTAGCCGGTTTGGGAAGTCCTGCTGCCGGCAGACCTTGCCTGAGTGGCCAGTGCTGGCTGGCGGTTCGCTCTGCCCCGACTCCCAGCCCGCTTCGGCAGGGAGCATCAGACAGTCGCCAGTTTAGCTTTGCTCAGTCCCTCTCCGTCCCCGCGCATGGCTTCGTCACGCGCTGGCACGCAGCCGTGTTTGCGGGCACGGGCTCTGCCCTTCGCTCTGCAGAAGCCATTCGTTGGGCTGGACTGTTCCTGTGCGACTGGATCTAGGGGATCCTGCTGTGGCAGGGGGCTGGACTCGATGGTCTCTCGAGGTCCCTTCCGAGCCCTGATGCTCTGTGATGCTGCAGTTCCTGTCATGGCAGCTACGTGTTGTCTGCCGCAGAGAAGCCGTGGAGCTCGGCTTGCGTTTGCTTCGAGCTAGGCGCAGGCTGACTCGTCCCTAAATCTGTTCCTACTTAACAGATGTTTCACACAGAAGACTACGAGCTTCTTGTCCTCCAGCACAACTGCTGTCCGTTCTGTCGACGCAGAACAGATGAGTCAAACCAGTGAAGTCAGTCCCATAGCTCGTGCGACAGAGCTCCCGCTGCCTCGGCGGAGCGCTGCTCGCATTCACGGCGGCTGCCGAACCGCTCGGCTCCTTGGCCTCCTCGTTCTCTTTGGTGCTGGGCTCAAGAGGGTCAGCGGGTTTGGAACGGCGGCTGCTGTCCGTGGGTGCCCTCTGCGTTTCCCACACAAGCAGCTAAGTGCCGCGGATCCTTGCTGGGCTGTTCCTAGGGTCCAGTTCAGCCGTGAGGCAGTTGTTGCTTTTCCTTCAGCTTGGGTTAGGACCTGGTTTGCTCCTCGTCCACGTCCCCCTTGTTGAGAGGTCTTCAAATAAATAGGGCTGCCTTTCACTGCTCTTTGTCTCAGAATTTGCCGTAGCGCTGCTGCCACTGAGCCCGAAGCTTCTCCTTTCTCCCTGCGTCGGGGCAGGAGCTGCGTCAGTGTTCTGAGCTCTTGCAGCGTCTTCTTGAGAGTCACACTGAGCTTGGCCCCGAGCACGGAGCGCAGGCGGCAGAGCAGGGCTGTCAGCACCTGCAGCCTTCGCCCCAGCGCGCCCAGTGCTGCGCGGGGCCTTTCCTGTCAGCAGGCTGCCCACGGGCCAGCCCCTCGGTGCCACCGGTGCCTGTGCAGTCCCAGCAAGGGCGTGCCCGCTGCACCCCGCTCCTTGCTGTACTGTGGGGGAGACCGGAGGAGCACACGGAGAGAAGCTTGAGGTGCTGCTGAAGGCAGTTCAGTGAGCACAGCACAGCAAAGCAAAGCAAAGGGCTGTGGGGAGGAGCTGATTCGGCACTTCCCAGCAGCAGGCACATGTCCAGCCTCTGCTGCTGGGCTGCTGGTCCTCAGCGTGAGTCACCCTCACATGCACATCCCATCCTCCCTGCGTCCTCCCTGCCAGCAGAGCTCAGTTCTGAGCCGGACATCAGGGAGGGAAAACCCTGGGGGCAGCTGTCCCCACTCTGCCTGTCGCAGGGGAGTGGAGCAGAGAGGAAGGACACCTCGGTGCTCGGCTGCAGCCCTGCTCAGTGCCGTGTTTCCAGCGCGGGGTCTGGACACAAACCCACCCCAAAGCAGTGCCACACGGCTGCTGCGAGGGAGCTCCAGCCCAGCCTCGTGCTCTGGGCGGTCGCAGCTCAGGGAGGGCGGTTGCTGAGTCACCCTGACAGCAGGAGGATCTGCTGGGCCGGGCTGGAGCTGGGGAGCGATCAGTCTCTTGACTCCAGTCCAGGATACAGCGTGCCTGTGTCACCGTGAGCCTGACTGTTGTGACAGCCCGTCTGTCACAGCCTCCCTTTGCTTTGAGTGGGAAGAGATGCTCTGCTTCCCCATCCCAAGCTGCTGGCTGAGGTGTTTGGGTGCTGGTGAAGCAGCCACCGCTGCGCTGGGCGCAGGAAGTTAGTGCTGTCTCCCAGCCTGCCTGGGCCCTCTTGGAGGTGACACTCTGCAGCAGCACTGCCGACCTCCGGGCTCCTGGGTGCTTCCTGACCAAGCCTGCCCAACCCGCCCCTTGGAAAGCGTCCTGCTCTGGGCACCCCTCTGCCTCGGGACTGCTCTGTCGCTCCTGTGACAGAGACAGGCGACCGGGCGAGGCAGCCCTACTGCCTTGCAGGCGCCTGTGCGCACAGCACCCGGCTTTGAGGAGCACCTTTCCAGGCCAAACCGCGCCGGGCACTTCGCACGTGTGGTGAAGCAGCTCCGGCCCCGGGCTGCCCTGTGCTGGCGACGCTTGGGAAACCTCCTGACCAGCGGTGCTGGGGCTGCCGGGCGTCCCACCGCAGCTCCTCTCTCTGCTGTTGTGGTGGCCGGCCAGCTGCTGCCTTTGATCCCGCCGTTGCTCTCCCTTGCCCGTCCCGCTGCCATGCTCCAGCGGTGACGCATGGCAGGCCCTAAGCCCCAGGGGCAGCTGCTCACCTCAGCAGCGGCTTTTGCACCAGAGCTTACGGTGCCATATTTGCGCGCTGGGAGGATAAACCCTTAATCCTGCGCTGGGCCCTCGGGCAGACTGCTGCGGCTCTGGCCCGGCAGCGCCGGTGAAGGCTCACAGAGAGGGGCTTGCGAGGAGCCGGGGCACAGGGAGGACGGGGCGGTTGCGCGTTGGTGTGAAGGAAGACCCGGGGCCCGGCAGAGCGAGCGGGGGCTGCCTTTGGCCAAGGCCAGCCGTGTTCTCCCTCGTCCTTGGTGGCAGCGCTTCAGCTCCCCCAGACCGGCCGTGTGCAGTGACGGTCTCTCAGCTTGGCCTCCTCCTTCTGGAAGAGGAGCGCTGTGTTCTCTGAGCCTCGGCCGGGCGCTGCCTCTGCAGGGGCAGAACACCAGCGAGAACTAGGCAGGGCACCGTCCTTGCCAAGCGCCCTCAGGGGAACCGGCTGGTAGCTGCCTGCCAGCCAGGACCTTCCTGACTGCTGGTGAGAAGGGTCCTGAGTGATGGGGGAAAAGGTGGACAAACCAGCTCCAGAGCTGAGAAGGCTAAACCAGTGTGCGCTGTAGGTGTGGAGATCTCTGTGGCCAGCTCCGCTCTGCGTGTTGTCCCGCGGCCTCTCGAAAGCGGTCGAAGGTGGTCCCTGACCGAGCTGCTGGTTGGCACCAGCTGCTGGGGGCATTGAGGTGGGAGGCAGAGAGCAGTGGCGGGCGCGTGGGCTTCAGCTACGGCTTCCCCTGTGGAATCTGATGACTTGGACACCCTGAGGGTGTCCGTCCACCAGCGCTTGAAGCTGGGCATTGGCTTCAGCCCTGAACGTCCCTGCGGTGCCCCTGGCCACCAGCTCCCTCTCACCAGTGCAGAGCGGGACCAGCTGTTAGCCGTGCGAGGGGCAGGAGCCCACCCTTGCACAGGGCTGGATGCAGAGGAGACGGTGCAGCGGGCTGGTCACGGCTCCCCAGCCAAACCCTGTGGCAGAGAAGAGAAGGGGAAGGAAGGGCTGCTGAAGCTCACGCTGCCCGAGAGCTCTCTTGGGCAGCTCCCCCAGGAAGCGGCAGTTCGGGGGGGATGGCCCTCCGGTGGGGACTAGCTGGTGTCACCCACTTTCCCTGTGTAGGAAGGGCCCTGGGACACCCCTCCGTCACACCGCACCTGCCCTGCCCAGCCACCGGCCCAGCCAGCGCGATGGGGCTTTGACCCGCAGGGCCAGCCGGGCTGAGGAACAAGGCTGGGCCAGTGGAGCCGCTGGGTGGGCCAGTGGAGCCACATGAGGGGTGGCACAGAGCTGCCTCAGATCCAGCCGTGAGCAGCGGCCTCCAGCAATGACAGTGGGGGCCAGGAACAGGTGTCACCTTAGGAGCTGCCCAGGAAAGCCAATTAGCCCGCGATGATTATGATTAATAACCGGCTAAGCCCTAATCGCGCTGACACCGGGGCCTGCGGCTTACAGCCGGGGCCCTTCATAAGGGGTGCCCTGCAGCGGAGAGCACAGCTGCTTCTCCTCGGGGTGCCAGCGAAGGCTGAGAAGTGGCGGGAGCCCCACTGCGGAGGAGATCGCCCCGAGCTCAGCAAACCTCCCCGGGCAAGCGCAGAAGGCACCTCCCGAGCAGCAGCCATGAACGGCACGGAAGGCCAAGACTTCTACGTGCCCATGTCCAACAAGACCGGGGTGGTGCGGAGCCCCTTCGAGTACCCCCAGTACTACCTGGCTGAGCCCTGGAAGTTCTCGGCGCTGGCTGCCTACATGTTCATGCTGATCCTGCTCGGCTTTCCCGTCAACTTCCTCACCCTGTACGTCACCATCCAGCACAAGAAGCTCCGGACGCCTCTGAACTACATCCTCCTGAACCTGGCGGTCGCTGACCTCTTCATGGTCTTTGGAGGCTTCACGACCACCATGTACACGTCCATGAACGGGTACTTTGTCTTTGGAGTCACGGGGTGCTACATCGAAGGCTTCTTCGCCACCCTGGGCGGTAAGTTCTCCCAGCAGCTGAGTGTCTGCACGTGCCAGGGGCCGCCCCGAGGTCAGGAGAGGGAGGGAGGACACCCCGATGATCTTGGTAGAACGTCCTCCCGGGAAGGTCCTGGGCCTGCTGCTGCCATGGGCTGACTGGAGAGAGTGGCAAGCTGCACTGGCTGTGGACCCTTCTGGTGGCCGCCTGCTCGGTAGCCCGAGAGCAGCAGCGCAGCAGTGCGAAGCGACCCGCAGCAGCTTTGGCAGCCGTCAGATTTGCACATCTCTTTGGCTCACGAGGTGAGGGGTTGGCTCCTCCTGTTCCGTGGGGCTGGGGCCGCCGGCCGCTCAATGCCGTGTGCAGTGGCCCAGGCCAGTGCAGCGGGTTCTGCCCCCTGTGCCGGCCAGGCTCTGACTGCAGCAGGTGTCAAACAAACGGTGTGAAAACGTCCTTCCCCGGCAGCTCGGCCGCAGGCAGCTGCCGCCCTGGCGTGGCCCCTGTGGCACCGGCGTCCCCGGCGGCTGTGGGCAGCGTCGGGGGATCCTGGGACGGTGGGCTTTCCCTGCGTCTCAGATGAGACTGTAGGCTCGAGGGTGCAGGGGCTGTGCGGGGTGAGGGACCCAGCCCTGGATCTGCAGCCGCAGAGCAAAGCGGCTCCTGCGGTCCGGTGGTGCCGTGTGGAGGCACCTGCCTCTGCCTCCTGCTGCGGCTGCACCTGGCCCTTGTTTCTCTTTCCCAGCCCTCGGTGGCCTCTGCCTGCTGCCAGGGGTCTTCCCCAGGACCAGTGGGCTGGGGAGGCGCTCTGCTGCCGGCAGCATGTTTGCCTCCTGTCGCCTGAGGCGCCCACGTGCCCGTCCTGCTCTCTCCCTGGCGCAGGTGAAATCGCTCTCTGGTCGCTGGTCGTCCTGGCCGTCGAGAGATATGTGGTGGTCTGCAAGCCCATGAGCAACTTCCGCTTCGGGGAGAACCACGCGATCATGGGGGTTGCCTTCTCCTGGATCATGGCCTTGGCGTGCGCAGCTCCCCCGCTCTTCGGCTGGTCTCGGTAGGGAGGGGAGGCTGCCGTGCCCAGCGCCTGGCTGGCGGCGGCTCGGCGGCGGCGTGCGGCTGGCCCCTCGTGCTGGCACTGCCCGTTGTTGTTCTCCTCGCAGGTACATCCCCGAGGGCATGCAGTGCTCGTGCGGGATCGACTACTACACTCTGAAGCCAGAGATCAACAACGAGTCTTTCGTCGTCTACATGTTTGTGGTTCACTTCATGATCCCACTGATGGTCATCTTCTTCTGCTACGGCAACCTGGTCTGCACCGTCAAGGAGGTGAGTACCCGCCAGCGGCACCGGGCTGGGCAGCACCCCCGTGCCCCGTGCTGGGAAGGAGCACGTGCCGTGCTCCAGGCCGGCGGCCGGAAGGACCCCCAGGCTGGCCTGGGGCCACAAGGGAAAGGACTACCCCAGCTGCCCCAAGCCCCGGCCCTGCGTCCCAGGCTGGCGCAGCCATCCCCAGCGCCGTCGCACCTCCACCCTGTTGTGCCTGCAGGCTGCCGCCCAGCAGCAGGAGTCTGCCACCACCCAGAAGGCGGAGAAGGAAGTGACCCGCATGGTCATCATCATGGTCATCGCCTTCCTGATCTGCTGGGTGCCCTACGCCAGCGTCGCTTTCTACATCTTCACCAACCAGGGCTCAGACTTCGGGCCCATCTTCATGACCATCCCGGCCTTCTTTGCCAAGAGCTCTGCCATCTACAACCCCGTGATTTACATCGTCATGAACAAACAGGTAACTGCGGGCTGCCGGCCGAGGGCCCTCTCTCACAGCTCGCGGGGAGTTCCAGGACCTCGAGGCACCCGTGGGCCAGGAGGGGAGCTTGGTTCGGAGTGACCGTGCTCTGGTGTGCAGGAGGGCAGCTGGGCAGCTCACCCCTGGCATTGCAGGAGGCTCACAAACACGAGTCCCGCTGTCTGAGCTGACCCAGGTGCCGGCACGGTGCCTCCTGTGGGAGGGGGAGCTGTGCTGGGCTCAGGGGCAGCCCCGCGGCCGGAGCCGCCCTGACATCTGCAGCCTCACTCTGGCCTTCCCCCTCCTCCAGTTCCGTAACTGCATGATCACAACCCTCTGCTGCGGCAAGAACCCGCTGGGTGACGAGGACACGTCCGCTGGCAAGACAGAGAGCTCCTCCGTCTCCACCAGCCAGGTGTCTCCCGCATAGGCCCTGCTGGAGTGGCCAGTCCTTGGGGTGCGGCGGCCGCCCCGGGAGCACCGAGTTAGCCCTGCGCCCGCCCCGCTCCTCCACGGCCACGCGCGGGGCGGGCTGCTCCCTCCTGGCACTAGGAACCCTGGGATCGAGGCTGTAAATGTCAGCGTGTTTTGTAATTAAAGTGCAAAGGCTTCGCTCCGCCGCCGCCGTCACCCCGTGCTTGCCTGTCGCTGCGCTGCGAGCTGGCACTGCGCTCCCCGGCGTCCTGGCTCAGCTCTGGGCCGCAGCAGGGCCTCCTGTCTGCCCTCACCTGGCCCCAGTGCCCCACCAGGGGCCACATGCTGACTCTGCTGCTGCGGCCAGAGCCTGGTGGGCAGCACCTGCCGCTCTGCAGCTGCCCGGCGCATGTCAGGCTGCTGCAGGCGTCCCCAGCACGGCCAGCGGCTCCCAGCTCCGGCCCTGCCCCACCTCTGGCACCTCGGGACCCCCGGGAGGCCCCATGGGTGGTGGTGCTGTGAGTGGGACAGGACACGGCCCCTTCACACCGCAGAGGCGATGGCCGGGATCCTGCCCAGCAAGTGGGTGGTGCGGAGGGAACCTGGCACCTGGCTCGGCAGGGCGCAGCCATGCGCGGCCACAGTCGGGCTCAGTGCCGGCTCCGGCAGGCACCTGGCGCAGCGACGCGCATGCAGCGCTCGCACCCTCGGCAGGAACCCCTGCTCCTCGCAGCCCCGCCGCCCGTCCTCGGGTACCTCCATGCCCCAAGACAGGCTCCTTGTCCTCCCTGTGGCACCGCCACCAGCTCGGCTGGCACCAGCCCGGGAAGAAGCCCTTGGCCAGGCCGGCCTGGTGTAGGGCTGAGCTTCCCCCGGCACCGTAGCAGGCAAGACAGGGCAGCATATGGCTTGGAGACGTCGACATATGCCGTGCGCTCGCCGAGATGGCACGGAGCGGTTGTAGCCGAGCTCGTGGGTTTATTTTTAGCTCGGCTGCACAAATAAGATGTTTTTCTCGCCGCTCAGTGTTATCAACATTTGGGGCTATTTTTGTGCGTGATCCTCCTCTCCATTCCCAAGCCGAGGAAGCTCTGCGAGGTCTAGCGGGGAGCGCAGCGAGCCCGCGAGCTCAGCCTTTAATAAAGAGCAATTTGCAAGTACAATTCTCTCATTATTTTTATCGATACTGCTGCATATTCAGTGAAATCGAAAGATCACAGGGTTATGAATAATTCAGTGTTGAGGCTGATGCCTGACTCACGCTCTTCGAGTCCTGGAGCTGCTTTTGGAGGGAAGAGGAGGAAGGACGTGGGGTTTGCTGCGATCCCAGGGAGTCCTGCGATGTTTGGTGCCGCAGCCTTCCCTGCACGCACCGTGCCGACCCTGGCACGGGCGGGGTACGGCCGGGCCCCTAACCCGTGGGTGCTCAACCCACACGATGCCCAGCTGCTGGCGGCAGTAGGGGCAAGTGAGAGTTTGGGGTCCCCCCTGCCAGCACAGGCAGATGCCAGAGGCATGGAGAGGCCAGGGAGGAGTGGTTGGGATCCAGAGGTAGGAGGCAGCTGGAAGAGATACACCAGTCCCTGCTTCTGGTGCCAGCTCCTGCAACCTCCAGTATCCTCTCTGGCTCCTTCCCAGGGAGCTCGGGAAGGGGCTGCAAATGGAGCAGGGAAGACTCAAAGGTGCCCAGGGCCCCGCGGGGATGCAGATGGCTGAGGGCTCAGCTCACTCCTTGCCCTCGGGACGATGCTGTCCTTGGCGTTTGCTGAGCCAGGAGCCAGCACAGAGGGTACACAGAAGGGACACAGAGGGACTGCCGGCGTGTGGCCTGGCAGTGCCCAACCCTGATCGCAGTGGGGTTCGGTGGGCTCAGGTGTGGGGCTGCTCCTTCGCTGGCCCCTAAAGCTGCTCTTCTCCTTCCTCGGGCAAAGGGCACTGCCAACCACCTGCTCCCTCGGGGAGGCAGCCGGAGCAATTAGCAGGTGCTAATGAGCCCCTGCCCTGAAGATGCTGCTCCGATAAATTAGCTGAAGGGGGGCAGCTGGGCAGTGCTGCTGGTAGCAGAGACCTCGGGCTGGTGCCCACCGCCATGGAACCTTCCCCGGGTGAGGGGCTGTGCCGGGGGTCCCAGCAGTGCAGGGCTGCTGCAGGACGGGGCTGTGCTGGGGGTCCCAGCAGTGCAGGGCTCCTGCGGGACGGGGCTGTGCCGGGGGTCCCAGCAGTGCAGAGCTGCTGCAGGACGGGGCTGTGCCGGGGGTCCCAGCAGTGCAGGGCTTCTGCGGGACGGGGCTGTGGTCGTAGGGATGAGCTGCAACAAGGCTGCTCAGCTTCTAGGGGGCTTTGCAGCCCTCGGGGTGAAGGTGCCGTGGGGCCGGGCCCGGGTGCTCAGAGGTGCCTCTCCCCGCTCCCTGCAGCCGAACCCAACAGCGCAGCCCCGCTGCCCACCCCGCCGGCCCGAGGCCAGCGCGCACGGCACCCCCCGACCCTGCACATGGTCATCGAGGTGCTGCAGGCCCACAGCCAGGCCGAGGGCGTCTCCGTGATCGCCATCCGACGCTTCATTCTGGCCAAGTACCCGTCCGTGGACCCCGTCCGCCTCAGGCCGCTGCTGAAGCGGGCGCTGAGCCGGGGGCTGAGCCGGGGCGTTCTGGTGCGCCCCCGCAACTCCTCGGCCGTCGGGGCCACCGGCCGCTTTAAGGTGAGTGGGGGGCTGACCACGGTGGGGCTGCGGGGCTCGGGGCTGCCGGGCTCGGGGCTGCCGGCCCCACTTCACGCTCCTCTCGCCCCAGCTGGCGCCCGAGAAGCTCCAGCAGGAGAAGGCCCCGCGTCGGGCGGAGGCCGACAGAGCAGCAGCCCCGGAGCCGGGACGGAAGGCGGTCGCCAGGGCCCTCGGAGCTCCTGCCGCGGGTGCACGGCAGCCAGGTAAAAGGGTGGAGGGAGCCCGGGGCCGCCACCCGTGCAGGGGGGTCGCCCCGGCGTGGGGTAGTCACTCGCCGCCCCTGTCCCGCAGGCGCCGCAGGGGAGAAGCCGGCAGCGGCGAGGCCGAAGGCGCCGCCCGGGAAGGTGAGCGGGAGCCCGCGGCGGGTGGGACCGGGCCGGGCCGGGGCCGGGCGCCACCTTGAGCTTCTCTCCGCCCTCCAGGCCCAGCCGCCGGCAGCAGCGAAGCCCGTAACCGGTGGAACGAAGCCCCCGGGAGCTGGTGGCCGGCCCGCCAGCAAAGGGCGCCCGGGGCCCCCCGTCGCTCCGGCCGCTCAGGACGCGGGAGGGGGCCGAGGCCCTGCGGAGGGCCCGGGGCCCCGCCGGGCTCCAGCGGCGAAGAGCAAGGCCCAAGCACCCGGCGGGGCTCAGCGAGACGCCCCCGAGGCGAAGCAGGGTGCGGGCAAGGCGAGGAAGCCCGCGGCGACCCCAGCGGCTCAGGGGCAGCCCAGACTGCAGAGAGCAGCCCCCGCCGCGGGCAGGAAGGCTCCGTAGGGGCTCCTGGGCCCGGTTGGTTTTAGCGCACAGCGCGGTTTTGCCTTGCGGTCTCCTCCGGCCAATAAATTGTCCTCACTCGCCCCGTGGGCTGCTGCGTGGCTGCCGCTCCCCGGCTCCCTGCGCCCTTGGCCTGCGGGGCTGCTGCGGGCAGCTGCCTGCGGTGCCCACCTGCCCCTGGGGATAGAGGGGCCCATCTAGGGGCAGGGGCTGATGGCGGGGGCCCTGTGACCACTTTCCCTTGACTCAGTGCCTGCCCTGGGCTCTGTGTGGCTCAGGCATGGGCAGTCCTGCCCATGTGGGGCTGCGGTGCCTGCACCCTTGCTGCGGGGTAGGTGTCAGTCCCTCTGTCCTCCTGGCTGCCCTTGTGCCAGTGGCTGGCTGCGCTGGGATTGCCAGAGGGCCAGTGCAGCAGGTCCAGGTGTGAGCTGTGGACAGTGGTTCTCCCCAGTGCTGGGGAGCTGCCTGTGCTCTAGCTGTGGTCAGAGGAGAATGGGTTTGGGGCTAACGAGTAGTTTAGGGTTTTGGCTGCGGAGTGCAGCTTCACTCGTGGCGTCTCTTGCTGGCTTTGGCATGGTTCCACCTCTAAACCTGCTCTGGTAGCTCCTGTGGGTCTGCACAGGCAACGCTTCCACTGAGCAGTGTCCTTTGCCCAAGCTCCTGCCCTGCAAGGAGCGGAGACCTTCTGAAGGGCAGCCTGCTGATGCAGAGGGTTACTGGCTTCCTGGGCAGGAGAAAATGAGTGGAAGTAAAACTCTCCTCCTAAAGAGGATTTTGCTAATCTCCACCTGGCCTTGCCAATGCCCTCCAAGGCTCTTGGCCTTGCTCCAGAGCTTAAGCAGGAGCTGAGCAAACCAGCTTCGCTTTAACTTCAGCCTTGGTCGTGTTGATCCATCTTTAGTGGAGCTGAAACTGGAGTCCCCCCAGGGACAGTGGGGGATGCTGCGGTGTTAACTGAGCAGAGCTCACCTGACCCTCTGGGTTGGCCTCACCGGTGCAGCTCCTGGAGGTGAGATGTCTCTGGAGCTGTGTCCTCCCTCTTCAGGCTCTCAGGGGACTGCTGGGCTCTGTGCTGTGAGCCGGCCAGACTGTTTAACAGCTGCATTTAGCTTTGACTTGAATCGACTTTCTGTCCGGAGAAGAAAATCCCTCTGGTGTCAGGGAGGAGCCGCTCTGAGTGGGGGACGCGGAAGGGAGAGGATTTGGCGATGCCACGGTTATCCAGCCCTGCGGGCAGCGGCTGCTGTTACAGGGCAGAAGCTGGAAGTCTCAGGGGCTGGTGGCGGTGCAGAGCTTGTGCACCGGAGCAAGGAGAGGACCCTGGCACAGGTGACTGTGCCCAGCACGGGGCACTGCTGGGGCATTGCTGGTCTTTGTGCCTGTGGTTGGCTCAGGCTTCGGGCCATGTCCTCACGTGGACCTTGGCCGACCTGTTGTCGTGGGAGCTGTGGTGCTGCTAAACTGCTGGAAGGACGATTTCCCATCCTTCGTGGAAATGTGATGCAGCTGAGCTGCCGGCCCTGAGCCCTCGCAAAGACGGCTGCGCGGGCCGTGGGTGCCTCGTGCGGCGGCGCGGGGGCAGGAACGGGGCACCGCACGGGTCTCAGCACCTGGTTTTATTACAAAGGTCGGCGTTCCCAAGAGTCGGCCGCTCGCACTACACAGCAGTAAGGGCACTACACCCACGACACGTGCTGGAGACTAAAAACATCTTGCAAAGGGCTGGGGGTCAAGGCAACACAGAACCCCCGGAGCTCCTGCTCCGTTAGAGTTGCTCCGTTAAAATGGTTGCAGCGACTGCTTTTCGCTGGGTTTTGCTTTGGAGGGGATTAAATAAAAAGCAACAGGCCCTGATCCGCAGCCCGGCCGCATCGCCGGGAGGCAAACTGCGCCAGCTGTCGGCTCGCCACAACCCCTTCCCTCTGACAGCACGGGGCTGTCACTCCACGGCCCTTTCCCCACCTCCAGGCAACTCGACATCCTCTGCACCCTCACCCTCCCTGTGCTGGGCCTGCCTGTCTCTCCGGCAGCTATTCACAGTTTCTGAAAGAAGAGGAACAAAAAGCAGTGACTCCTTGTGAGGTCACCTCAAAATAAAGTGTAGCCCAGCTACATTCTCAGAGTTTCTGTCACGCGGCCTCGGCCGAGACAGCGAGCCCTCCCCAGTGTATGCACTCTCTGTAGTCCTCGGTACAAAAGCCCTCGCCCCCCCCGCCCTAGCTGGCTACCGACAGGGCCCATTGGTTGCTTTAAAACAGCTAACTATGTACAGCGGCGTGGGCCCTGCGCGCCGGTGTCGGGGGAGCTGCGACCGAGGCGCCGGGCCGTGGCGGCGCCCCGCAGCAGGGACAGCTCTGGTGGGTGCAAGGCACCCAGCACAGGCTGCACCCGTGGCCAGCTGGCAGAGGGCCGGCAGCTTGCCCTGCACCTGCCTGCAGTGAGGTAGTGGCTTCGTTCTCTGTTCTGTTTGGCAGTTTGGACGTGGTGGCTGTGGCTGGGTTTCACCGCGGCGGGCAGGCTGCCCCTGCCTGCACGTGGATGCTGGCTGCTGCACGTGTGGTTAGCGTGGTCCAGGCCCTGCAGAGGGGCCTGTCTGCAGAGAACAGGCTGCCAACCTGGGATGGGGGGGTCACAGGTGTCACAGGACAGCAAGGAAGCTGCTCTGTTTGTTTGCCCAGCAGGACCCTGCCCGCTGCCCCCCCGTGTGAGTGTGGGGCGCTTTCTACCTTCATGTGCAGCTCGGGGTGATGGAGCTGCACTGCTGGCCTGTGTGGGCGAGAGCACCCCGTGGCCAGGAGATGGGGTCTGGTCCCTGTGCCTTTATGGGCCGAGAGAGACCGCACACGGTACAACCGCGTTCTCCTGGCTGCACCCGGGTGACAGCTCTGGTGGGCTGCATCCCAAGCAAAGAGAATGAGGTGCCTGAGGCAGGCACCTCTGCAGCGCTGTCCCGGCTTGTGGTGATGATCCCAGGCGGGTGCTGGAGCACAAGGGACAGGGAGGGAAGATGCTACCGGTTGTTTTGCCCTGCACGTGGCTGGAGTCCTCCCTGTGTGACCCCTCACAGCTTGAGCAGAGTGTGACAAGGGCTGAGCCGGGGCAGGGCCAAAGCTGCGTGAGCAGCCCGTGTGCGGCTGCAGCGAAGGGCAGGAGCTCTCTTCCTTACCCTCTGCCTCGCCTTTGCTGGAAGCCTGGCCCGTGACCAGCTGGCTGTGAAAGGTGGGGGATTCACCTGCCTGCCGCAGCTCCAGCTCACAGACAGGGGAACCGGGCAGGGAGCAGCCCTTCCCGCCCCGTCTGCCCTGTAACGCGCTCCCTCCGCCCGCAGCCGGTCGGCATAAAGTGCTTTCGCCGTGCCTCAGCTGCTTGGGGGACGAGCGCGTCGCCTCAGCGCTGCGTCGCCTCAGCGCTGCGTCGCCGACGGACGGTGGTTGTGTTCACGCGTACAGTGCAAAAATCAAAAGGCACAAGAATCACCGGGCGCAGCAGGGAGTGAACAGCTGTGGAGTCCTTGGTGTTGGAAAGACAAGGATGGCCGAGGGCGGTGCGCAAGGGCGCTCGGGTGTTGCTCCGATGGCCTCTGCTGCCTCTGCCTGGTGCTCCCCGAGGCTGCCTGGCTGCTTCGGGCCTGTTGCAAAGGCTCTGCAGGCCTGTATCTTGTCCTGAGGAGCCACAGCAGGGATGCAGGGAGCTGCCGGCTGTTCCAGCGCTGCTCAGAGGCAAGAGGCACGCGGAGCTTGCCCGAGCGTCACGTCTCCGTTTCTGGCTGGCAACAGCAAGTAAACGATGGCACCCGCAGCGCAGGCCAGAGCGGGGCTGAGCTGCTCGGAAGGGCGTCTCATGGCTTCTCGTTAGGTGACGGAGCTCTTCAGCCACGGGCCAGGCCCACCCCCACCACGAGGCCGGTCGGGGAGTGACTCTGGCGCAGGCGGTCCACAGCGTGTCGGTGGCTGAAGGCAGGTTCCCTGCAGCTCTGCGCTGCGGAGAAGGTCTCTGCTGGGGCTGTGGGGAGCTTAGGCTTCGCTGCAGCACTCGTAGATGTTGTCCTCCATGAGAGCAATCACCTGCTCGAACTTGTGCTGGAGCTGGGTGCGCTTCGTGGTGGGGTTGGCATCCAAGGCAGCCACAATCTGTAGCAGACAAGGGCCAGGAGTGGCTCGGAGGTGCTAGCCCAGTTCCCCCTGCCAGCCCTGCTGAGCCTAAATCCCAGCTGAACCTCTGTTCTAGGGCATGGCTGGGTCACAAGCAGGGGCTCACAGCCAGCCAGACTGGCCAGGAGAGCTGACCACGCAGAGCAGCCTGCGGGCTAGAGGGCAGGAGGCAGCCGGGGCTGGCGCTGCAGCAGGGGCTGGCGGGTGCCACGCTGGGGAGTGCTCGGAGCGCTCTGCCCTCCTGAGAGCACCTCTGCTCGTAGGTGTGGGGCAGCCCCACTTCGGTCCAGCCTGGCCGAACACTGGGAGAGGCCAGCCGGCAGAGGGGCAGGCTGTGGGTGAGGTGCGCAAAGCCCAGGGACCCCTGTTCTGTGAGGCTGCAGGCGGGTGCCGGCCGTGCCATGCTGCTCGGCACTCACCTGGGAGCGATACCTCTTGGCGTATTTGTAGATCTCGGCCATGGCCACGTTGGTGTTGAACTCGTTGCGGTATTTCTGTGCGGAGGCAGAGCAAAGAGGGGAGGATTATGAGCAGAGTGTGGCCAGCCGTGCCAGCGCGAGCGGCAGGAGTTCATTACAGCAGCGGGGTTTGCCCAGGTGTGTTTGTGACACCGGCGCAGCCAGACCTATCCCCTTCTCCTCGAGGGAAGGTGCGTTCTCGTAGCCCAGAAGGCTCGGGCTTTTAAAGCCAGAGCGCGGTGCCCGCCTTCAGCACCCCCGCTCACCCCCTGTCCCCAAGGCCATTCGAAAGGACTGGGCAGAGCGGTGCTGACGGACACCGAGCCCCTGACACTAACCCACCGCAGGCTTCTGAGGAGCTGTTGCTGGCAGCGCACGGCTGCCAGCTCCTGAGGCTGGTACCAGGGCTGGCATCCTGCTCCTGGGCCAGCTGCCAGCAGCAGCTGCCAACCAGCTGCCTGGGCTCGAGCTGGCCCTGGCAGTGGGTGCCCAGGGTCCAGCTGGCCGCGGGGCTGCAGAGATCCTTTTCCAGACTTGCTGGCTGTCTGGCAAGCCTTTCGCTTCCAGCTCCCGGCGGTGCCAAAGCCAGTTAGGCTCAGGCTAACTCGTGGGCGTTTGCTGCGGCTCCATCGGCAATTGATGATGCTTGGAACTGGGTCAGATGAAGCTTGTGTGTGGAAGTTTGAGGCAGAATATCCCTTCCTGTTTGCTCCTGCCAGCAGCTGAGCGGGGGCTGACTGCAGCCTCTCTGCGGCCTCTGCTGCTCCCAGGCTCCTGCTGTCGGCCGGAGCAGAGCAGGCACCGAGCCTGGGGACCCGTCCCATCCCCGTCGCGGGGCAGCCCCGCGGCTTACCCGCGACTCCTCGGCGAGGTGGGCGTTCATCTCCTGCTCGCTGAGCGGGGGCATGTCGTGGATTTGCTTGTAGTAGCGCTGCACGATCCTGCGGTACTCGGGGATCTCCTTGGCGTACAGCAGTTTGTTGGTGGGGGAGTCCTGCAGGGAGGGGAGACACCAGCGTCGGACCCTGTTCTGGTCCTGGGGGAAGAGGTTTTGCCCGTTCGCCTGCCTCGAGTGCTGCCTGTCGGACACGGCCCGCAACGCCTGCCGTGCTCTGGGCCCAGTGGGTCTTTGCTCGTGGCCGCACGCAGACGCACCTGACGCAGAGGTGCCGGCGGACACAGCCAGGTGCTGCACGCAGGTGCCGCTGGCCCACAAGGCTGCTGCAGCAGCTCTGGCCCCGCTGGTAGCCCTGGTGCTGGCACGGACGGGCCGCCTCAGCGCCCACCTCAAAGCCCACCTGGGGTCAGGGAGGGGACCTGCTGCCAGCAGATGAACCTTTCGTGCCCCGGGTGCCATGGGCGGGAATTAGGACCAGAGGAAGGGCTGCTGCAGGCGGCTCCTCGGGGTCTCCTGAGCAGCCGGCGTGATCTGAACCGCAGAACAAAGCTCTCAGAAGCTGAACTTTGTCAGCTGCGGCGTTCCTCCTGGATTCCCATGTAGCTCTGATTTATTCTGCATTGCCTCGCGCAGCCTGCCCGGCCTGCCTCGAGCGCCTCCGAAGCGATGAGCAGTAAGCACTGAGGTCTCCTGATTCATGTCAGCCTTGCCAAAGCAGCCCTGACCCCCCAGCTCACGAGCTGCTGCAGGCGCAGCCCTGCCTGCTCTCCCCGCGAACAGGAGCGTGAGTGATGCTCACCTCCGGGCGCTCCTGCCCCGCTGATGTCATTGGCCCAGGAATGAACCTGGCCAGCTGGCCCGGAGCCGCGTCCCAAGGGGAAGCGGCACCAGGCTTGGGAGCCCAGCGGGGCCGAGCTCGGCGTGTGCCCCCGCGCTGGCACTGCAGCGGGGCGAGCCTGGCACGGCTGGAACCGTGGCGGCATTGCCCTCAGCTGTGCTGGGCAGCAGATAGGAAGCCCGGGGTGACTGCAAGCTGTTGCTGCAATATGGACCGTGGCTGGTGCTGCAGGGGAAGTGGGAAACGGCACCGGGCTGTGGCTCCAGCTCCCAGCGCAGTTTGTTTTCCAAGCCAGCGCCGAGGCGCTGCGGGAACGCAGCCAAGCGCCAGAGCCTGCTCGCAACGCGGGGCTTTTCCTCTCGGAAAGACAAAAGAAGCCCTCGCTGCCTCCTTCCGCAGCCACGTTTCCAGGCCCCAGGTTAGCTCTGCGTCAGGCAGAGGTGGGCACCGCGTTGCCCGCTGCCTGCGTGCTGGAGACGTGCGGACTCTGCCTCTGCTGCCGCACTGGCAGGAGCATGGGCAGCCGCCAGCCAGGAAGGCGCTGGGTGCTCTCCCCCCGGCACTCACGAGCTGATTTCTATGCGGAGGGTTTCTTCTTCCCACATGACTCAACAATTCCTTCCCTTGTGCTATTGTGTTCCTGGGAAATGCTTCCATCTGCTGCCTGACTCCAGCTGACCCCTCTTCCCCGCAGCCCGGCTTGGCAGGGACAAACGGGCGATGTTTCGTGGTGCAGGCACCAGAGAGCCACCAACCCAAACAAACAAGGACCAGGGGCTCTCAACAGATCTTCCTCCGGCACTGACCTCTCCCGTAAAGGCTTCCTGTTGCTCTTGGGCTGGGGATGCGCCCGCCTCCGCGCCCCGCTCTGCAGGGTCCCTGCTACGTCACGCGCGGCGCAGCCGCTGGGCCGGGGGCGCTGGGGGCCGCGACAGCTCTTCTTAATAAAACTTGTTTGTGTCAGGAAGTCTCGAGCGTCGGCGGAGTGCCGAGCCAGTGGGAGCAGAGGAGGGAGACGGGGGTGCTGGCCGCCTCGCCGCTGCCAGCCCCGCAGGACGGTGTGGGGAGCCTGGGGAGACACGGCCCCGGCAGCCTGGCGCTGGCCCAGAGCGGGTCTGGCTCCCTTGGTGGGTGTGATGAGCCCACCAGGCTCTGACCGCGCTGGAGGTGGGCAGGGGGTGACGGAGATGCCGACACCGGAGGGGAGACCCGACTGCCCCACCAAATGCTTCCCTGGTGCTGGGGGCCAGTGTTGAGGGGATGACCCAGAGGTCCCCAAACCTCCATGGCGCTGGGTGGGCTCTGCACAGCCCGTGTTCACCAAGGCCGGGTTCACCCCACCGGAGCAGCTCCCAGCTGTCCCAGAGGACTGGCTGGGCACCGACAGCCACGAGCAGAGCTGCGCCCAAAGCTCCGCTGTGACCATCCCACCACCGGGACATGGCAGTGTCCCTCAGCCACTGCGGGGAGCTCCACACTGATGGTGTCCCCAGACCAGCTCTGTGCCGGGATCTCCACACTGATGGTGTCCCCAGACCAGCTCTGTGCCGGGATCTCCACGATGACGGTGTCCCCAGACCAGCTCTGTGCCGGGATCTCCACGCTGATGGTGTCCCCAGACCAGCTCTGTGCTGGGATCTCCACGCTGACGGTGTCCCCAGAGCAGGTAGGACTGAGGGACGCGGGCTCCACGCTGAGCTGTGTCCAGGGCAGACCTGAGCCCCACCCCGTGCCAAACCTGGTTTGTCACCGTGCCCGGGCCCCACGCAGAGACCACTTGTGTGCCTGGGCAGCAGGTCAGGAAGTGCTCTGGGCATTGTGCTGGGGCAGCTGGGTGCCCCTCTGCGGCCACAGGGCACAGCTGAGGCAGGGGCCAGTGGCCACCTCCCTGCCTCCTCCGTCCTGTCCTGCTTTGGACTGCACGTCCCCCCTCCCTGACCAAAAGGGAGACCCCAGCCCCCAGCCCAGGCTGAGCCAGGGGCCCCAGGCAAGCTGTGCCACCCAGTCCCGCCCATGCCACGGGGCCCAGGCGCCCGCCCCGTCGGTACCTTGCCCAGCTGCAGGTCGGACAGGGAGCAGGCGTCGATGAAGGCCTGGGCGATCACGGACAGACACGCGTCGATGTGGTCCGTCTTGTCGATGTCAAAGACAAACTGGGGGTTCTTCAGGATGTTGACCCAGAACCTCAGCGGCAGGCTGTGAGGGAGCGAGCGGCCGCACGGCCCGCGTGGGTTTTCGTGCTCCGCAGGGACACGGGAGGAGTGGGGGGAGGATGATGATGGAAAGGGAACAGGAGAGCGGGAGCACGAGAGGCACCAGGTTCTGCTCGGAAATCGAATCCTGGCAGGGGACTGTGCTGGGGTGCCCTCTGCTCCGTGAGCGGGGAAGCACTGGCCTGCGCCCAGAGAGACGCTTTGAAGTCTCCCTGACAGAGAGACCTGGCCCGACTTGGCTCAGCGATGCTGGGACCTAGCAGCGCTGTGGCTGCTGTCACCTCGTCCCTCCTCTGCTCGTCCCATAACTCTGAGGGTGCTGGTTCCTCTGCCCTTTCCCCCACTGGGCTCGCCCAGCCCCTGGGTCACTGCTGTCCAGAGCTCTCCACGCTGTGCTGGGCCTCATCCTCCACCGCCCCCCTGCAGCCCTCCTGCTTTCCAAGTCCCTCTTCCACCCTGAGCAGCCTGACGACCAGCCCAGGACAGCAGAGGTGCAGCTGCTGCCCTCAGGGACAGAGGGGAGGGAGGGAGGACGGCAGAGCGCTCTCCTTCCACACCTGTTGGTCTTCCAGATGTGCAGGGTGTCAGGGTCCGTGATGCCTCTCTTCTCCGCCTGCTCCTCGAGGAAGTCAAAGAAGTACTTGACGGCCACGGGCGGCTTGTCATCGCGGATGCTGAGGATGGCCTTGAACAGGTCGTCCAGGAACTTCTGCAGCGTGCCCTGCGGGACGAGCGCGCCGTGGGGCCGGGGCAGAGCTGCTGGCAGAGCTGCTGCCAGGGCAGGGGCCCCAGCTGAGCGCCTGCTCTCCTCCCCAGCAGGGTCTCTCACCGGGCAGGTGAGCTCCAGGCAGAACGGTGCAGCCTGAGCCCCAGGTGGCTGGCAGCCCCTTCCTGCACTCAGACCCTAGAGCTGCCCGGGGGACAGCGCGGGGCTTCACACAGCAGCGCTGCTGCACAGGGGGTGAGCGGGACCGCTGGAGGGACCCAGGTTGCCAGAGGGGCCCGAACACGCTGCAGCCGGTTGGGGCAGAAGAGTCCCACCTCCCCGCCAGAGCAGAGCGGGCTCCCTGCTCCCGCCTGCCACCACCAAGCCCTCCTGCGGGGACGGAGTGCCCCGGCGCCTACCTTGGTGGAGAGCAGCCTGGTCAGGTAGATCTCTGGCAGGACTTTCTTCCTGTGGCTCTGCCTGTGGGACTTCTTGTGCTCAACCGATTCGTCGGTGGGGAGAACCTGGCCCGGCACAGAGACACGTTCAGAGCTCTGCCCTGCCCCACCGAGCCCCCCCAACGCTCAAGCACCCTCACCGTGCCCGTTGCTCCATTCGCCTGCACGGGCACTGGCCGCTCCCGGTGGGCCAGCACAGGGCTGCCCCACAAACCAGCCTCTCTCCCTTTGGGAGTGGTGCTCCCATCCCCACCCCAGCCTCTCTCAAAACCAAAGCAGGGCAGCCCATTCCTGTCCTGGAGAGTGAGAGGAGCCCCTGACCCACCCTGGCACTGACTCTTAACGTGCACCCTCCTGCCTCCTGCCATGCCCGCTGCGCCTGTGCTCTGAGCACGGAGGCTTCAGCAGGGAGCCAACACCAGACTGCAGACTCGAGCTGCAGCCCACAAGGCTCGTTCCAGTCCCAGCTTCCAGTGCCGTTCAGCCCCTCCGCTCCCTGCACGAGCAGGAGCCAACAGATCTCCCGGGTGGGTGACCCAGCCAAGGCTGCGCGGGTGCTCCTGGACCCACGGCTCTCCCCACGGCCACTCTCCCACTCTCGGTGGTTGCTGCCAGCTCCATCGGGCACCCTGGTCGTTTTTCATCATGTCCCCTAGCACTGAAGCTCGTCCACAGACAACCCCTCTGCACCACCGCGCGCCCCTCTGACGGGAACCAACGAGCCCTGGTCCCGCTCCTCACGCCTGGCAGCCCAGCCCGCAGGGGTGACCTCGGCCAGCACCGGCCAGCCCGGGGAGGTCTCCTCCTCTTTCGTCGCCCTCGCTGCCAAGCCGGGCGCTGCAGGCGCAGGGCATCGCTGCGCAGGCACAGCCCAGCCGGCGTGAGCAGGGCACTCACCAAGTGGAAGTACTTCTCTGTGTCCAGGTCCTTCACTGCGGAGAAGAGAGCAACACGACAGCGCGGTCAGGGACCCCAAGCCCGGCCCCACAACTGCCCTCCCTGGCAGGAGGCGTTTCTGGCCCCCACACCCTGACCCCGAGCTGCCTGCCCATCTCAAGGGGCCGTGGTGGTTTCGCCTGGCTGCCGCTGCCTTCTGGAGCACGGGGCGAGCACCCAGGGGGTGCTCTGAGGAGGGCTCGAGGCGTCCCAAGGGCACCCGGCGGGCAGCAGAGCGGGATCAGCAGAGGGGCACCTCTGCATCCCGATGCCCTGTGATACCTGCTGGCCCTTGGCCATCTCCAGTCCTGTTGCTGCGGCGGCTGCAGCCCCAGAAGCTTTTGCTGCATCAGCACCAGGGGTCCCACCCAGCGCAGAGACAGGCTGAGGACGGCAGCCCGGAGATGGAGCCTGGAACACCCTGTCCAGCGTGAAGGCGTGAAGCCTTGTCTCCCCAGGCTGGACTCTGCACGGCCTGGCGCCTAGAAACACACCGGCCAGAAGCCCCACAGCTGGCACCGGGCAGGAAAAGGCTTTGCCAGTCGAGCGGCTTCCGATCCTTCTCGCTCGGCTGCCATTCCCGGGTGGGGATGTGGGGCGAAGGGTGCAGAGCCTCTCTCCCAAGGCAGGGAAAGCCCTCAGCGCCCCAGAACACAGGGAGAGGAGGACACCCAGTAACAGCCTTCGAGACGAGCCTGGGCACGTGGCCCAGCCGAAGCACTGGGACCCTGCAGGCAACAGCAGAGCCAGCCCAGCGTCCAGACAAGGGGGCGACAGCTGGCCCGTGGCACCCCCGGCCAGAGACACCCCCTAAAAACACCAGTCACCAGCAGCAGGGGAAGGCAGGCGGGACATCACCTCTGCTCAGCGTCGTGTCCTTCTTGTCCGACAGACTCATGGCCAGCGATGCCCCTTCGGGGATCTGCAGAGGGAGGGAAGAGCCGACATTGACAGTGGTGACCCCAAAGCTGCCTCTCACGGAGCCAAGGACGGCCCCAGACAGATCCTGGGGGCTGGGGGATGCTCTGCGCCTCCGCCCTCTGCACCTGCCCTGCCCGTGCGCCTTGGCTTGGACCTGCCCGGGGGGAAAGGGGGCTCTAGGTGCAAACCTGAGACAGCGAGGGGCTTGGGTCTCACGGGAGTGGGCAAACCCCTGCTCCCAAGAGGCATTTGGGATGCTGACAGCAGGTAACTGGGAGAGGGGAGGGCAGGCGGTGGCTGTTGTGCCGGCGATCCCAGCCCGAGCAGGGATCGAGAGCAGAGTGATCCCCATCAGCCGAGCTGGCAGCCACAGGGAATAGGAGGCTTTTCCCCTCCTCTTTCTGCTGCCAGCAATCACTTGTTCCACATGAAGGGTGTTTAATTAGGTTCAGTGTGTTGCAATATTAACGAGAGCTTCTCGCCAGGGTGGACGTCTGCTCCCCGGAAGCTCTCTCAGAGCCTCAGCAGCTGCCCCGCTTGCTCCCAACGATCCGCGTTTGGAGGGACCGGAGCAGCCGGGCGGCCCCACGTTCCAGCAGCTCTACCTTGTAATGTGCCAACGTGTTCAGCTTCTTCCTGCCGTCCTCCACCACCGAGGTGTCGTCGAGGTCCCGCAGGATGTAGCTGTCGGTGCTGGTGGCGAACCACTCTGGGGGCAGAGGAGGGAGCAGTGAGGCTCTGGGCAATAGCTGTGCGGTGCTGGGGGCTGCTCAGCCCTGCTGCTGTGGCTGCCGGGGCTCTGCGACACCAGGGCAGGTTCCGCAGTGCCCGCAGAGTCAGTCCCCAGAGCAGGGAGCTCCAGCCTAGGGCAGACCCCGATGGGGCTGGGAGCGGCAACACAGGCTCTGCTCAGAGCTGGGGAGGGGGACATCTCCCCCGTCCTCTCTCACCCCGCGGGACCAGCTCAGGAGCTGCATGTGGCTGCTGCACGTTGGAGTCAACCCCTGGCAGGGCAGAGCCTGTGGACAGGGGACGTGCCCCGTGCACCTGCTGTCCCTGCTCCACACCCAGGTGCTCCTCTGTGGAGCCTGAACGCTGAACCTTGCCGCTGCTGCCAGCCAGGGCCCGTCCCCATGCCCATCCCCACGGCCCACTGTGAGGCACCACAACCAGCGGGAGGTGACCTTAGCGGAGCCGCCTTCCACTCTGGGTGAAGGAACTGGCCACCGGGTGAAGGAACTGTACACCAGGTGAGAACATGCCTGGCATCTATGGCTGCACAGGAGCCCGCGGGCTCAGAGACAGGCATTGAGGAGCCGTCTGTGGGTGCAGGGCAGGGGGTCCAGGGGACCCCTCCTGGAGTGAAGACTACAGGGGTTGAGAGGTGCAGGCTGAAGTAGCCCACCCGGGCCACCCTGCAGCTTCTTCCCAGCGCCCTGCTGTCTGCCTTCTCGCTGAGCTGCCTCACCCTCTGCCCTCCGGCAGGCACCGGGAGAGAGCCGCTGTGTGACAGTGGGAGCCTTGTTTGGTTGGAAGGGCTGGTCCTTACCGAGGTCAACGTCTTCCACCCTCGGCCACTGGGAGTAGGGGACGTTCTTGCAGAAGGCCTCCAGAATCTTCTCCTTCACTTGGCTGAGTGTGTCCGTGTCCATGGCCCTGACGCTCAGGGAGTCCATCCCGCAGCCTTGGAAGGAGACGTTGAGGTTCTGCAGGCAGAGGCTGAGTTAGGGGCGACCTGCTCACTTCTGCTGGCTACCAAGGACACGAGGAGGCTGCGGTGACCACACAGCTCTCACTGGTGGGCTTGGAAACGAGGCAAAACAAATGCTGTCATCTCAGCTTTGCTGCTCATGAGAGGCACTGATTTACAGCCCCCAGAGGCTGAAGACCCGTTTGTTGATGGAGCCGGGAGGACCCTGGGAGCAGCGCTGCAACCTGCAGCCCCAACACTCAGAGACCACCTTGGGGGCAGGAGGAGAGGTCAGCCCCCACAAGCAGCCACATCCCCGGCTGCCGGGCTCTGGCCAGTGACTAATGGGGCTGCCAAGGCTCATTGCTCAGCCTCTCCTTGATGCCTTCAGCCAGGCTGCTCCAGATTGGAGCCAGGGAATCGCAAGCAGAACTTGACCCGGGCTCTGGAAAGGCATCTGCTGGATGCCGTGCCAGGCACCGGAGGGCACGGAGCCCGCCACACGCACGGCCCCTGCCTGCCCTGTTCCCGCAGGAGGCACCTCGCAGAACGGCCGCTCTGCGCCAAATGAGAATGCTCTTGCTGGGAACCGCCAACCCGCCGCTTTCAGCCTCTGGCCGGGGCAGGAGGCATTTCCTCACCTGTCTGCACCTTAAACCGGGCCTGAGGGACCCAGCAAGGGACAGACGCAAGAACAAGGCCCTGAGGGGCTGTGTCTGGCAGCAGTGGGCGCGGGCAGGGCAGGGCGCCTGTGCATGTCTGCTGTTGGCATGTGGCGGTCGCGGTTGCGCGGCACAAGAACCCCTGCACGACTGCCCCAGGGTACAGGTACTCACCCTCGGCTTGGCCTCGATGTTCTCCCTCAGCAGCCACTCCTCGTTCAGGGTGTACCTGGCCTTCCCCGTGATGGCGTCGATGGACCCTTTATTGATCTGCTGCTTGATCGCACAGATCAGCAGGAAGAAGGGCTCTCCCACCGTCTCCTGGCAGAGGAAAGGACACCGCGTAAGCTGCGGGCTGACTCCGTCCGGCAGCACGGCCGGACTCTGCAGGGAGCAGGCTAGTCCCTGCGCCGGGCGCTGTGAATCCGCAGCTGCCACCAGCATCTCCCTGAGGCTGCTCCCGCGGCAGGATGACAGCACAGGCGGGGACGAGGACACAGCAACCAGCAGCAGCTGCGGGTGCTTCCGGGGAGGGTGAGCTGCGATCGCCAGCCGCCGCGCAGCCCAGCCCGCCTGAGCCGCACGCTTGCCCTGCCCGCAGCGGGCAGCGCCGGCCTCCGGGCGGGCAGGGACAGAGCCCGGCTGCGCCGAGAGGCTGCGCGCCCGCAGCACAACGCAAACGTGCGTCCCTCTACATCCGGAATCACACCAGGACTGCGGGGAGAAGCCGGCACCCTCCGGCGCCGACGTGTCTCCTGCGACCTGACAGCTGCAGGTCCGTCCGAGGGCTGCCCTCCGTCGGGCACGGCCAAGGCTGATGCGCACGAACACAAACGCCAGCCTGCGGAGGTATCTGGGCACCCGGCTTCCTCCCGGAGGTGTCAGCTAGCGCCCTGGTTCGCCGCCCGGCTCCACAGACGTGACCCACCGCGTGTGCCTGCGGCTCCGGGAGGCAGCGCTCATGCTTCTCATACCAGAGCAGAGCCCTGCTCGCTGCCAAGCTGCAAGGATCGGGGCAGCGGGCTGTTCCCATGCGGCAGCAAGCAAACCCCATTAACCCCTTGCACTCATCACGTCGTGTCCTAGGGCACCGCTGCAGCGAGAGCAAGGAGCACGACAGCGACCAGCCCTCGGCGCTGCAGCTCAGCCGCCCGCTCTAACGCCGGCCAGCTGATCCGCGGCTGGCTGCGGCGCTCAGGGGCAAGCGGGACACGAGCCATTTGCTCGGAGCACAAGCCCTTCTAGAACCGCGGTGTGCGCGTTCCGCTCCCTCCCAGCGAGGCCGGCGCGGACTCCCGCGCATCTCCGCGCTGTCTGCGCACCCCCCGCACAACTGCTGCTGCCATCTGAAAGCCGGCTCCAGACAGCAGCTATCGGGCAATTCTGATACTTCCCAGCTAGGAGCTGCTAAATCCTGCTCAATCTGCTTCTTAATTAAGACTCGGTGCTTCTTTTATTCTAATTGCCCTATAATTGCTCAAGCAATTAGCCTGATGCCAATCGCGCTTGGGCTGCGCTCGGCGCCGCGGCGGGGCGGTAGGTGGGCACCGCCATCTGCGCCAACGGCGCTCCCGCGGCTTGTGCCGAGGGCAGCTCGGCTAATGAACGCGGGGAAGCTGCTCGGGCCTTCTGCCGGGGCTTAATGGGCTCCTGCGAGGCTCCTTCTGAGCACCGGGCGGGCTCGGCGCAGAGCTGCCGGCGCTGGAAGGGGACGGGGCTGCGAGAGAGACACCAAGTCGCGGGGACAAAGAGAAGCCGAGGGCTCCAAAGCGTCGGAAGACGCAGAGGAGAGCGAGTTTCTGCGGGAAACTGCCGAGACAGCACCCAAGGGGTGCAGCGGGGACCTGCCCGCGCTGCAGCGCGAACCGTGGGGGGCCGACCCCCGCCAGAAGCGCTGGCAGCCCCTGGGGGCAGCGCTGCCCCGAGCACGAACTGCGCCCACCACCCCGGCACCGGCAGGGACCAGCTCGGCTGCTGGGGTCTGGCGCCTGCCCCGTCCACCCGTGGGAATCGCTGGCCCTGGCCGCGGCCCCGGCCGCAGAGAGACGTGAGGGGCTGCCAGCAGCTCCGCGGCTGCCTCGGAAAACACCGCGAAGGTCGAGTTCTGCTGATGCAGGGGCTCCCGGCGGCTGGAGACCAGCGCGGCCGAGCTGCCCACGGGGGGCTGCTGGGGAAGGGTCGGCGGGGGAAGGCTGGGCCCCGCGGCAGCGCGCACACGCGGGACCGGCCCCGGGAGCAGCCGCACGGCAAGTCCCGGCGCTCTGCCGGCGAGACGCTGCCGCTGCCGGGCTCTCTGCTCCCGGGCTCGGAGCTGCGGGATGCGACGGAGGTCTGTGAGCGCGCTACTCACGCAGCGGCTTTCAGAGGGGGGACGGAGGGGCCGGCGGGGGCCGCAGATAAAACGGCAACTTGGAAGCCTCCGGCAGCCTTCGCAAAACTCGTCTGGAAACGAACCAAAACTGTCTCTGGGTTTGGCTGCTCGGGAGAAAGGAAGTTGAACCAGAGGAGATCGGTGCTGATTCAGGACAAAAACGGGCTTAAAAAAACCCCGTCTGGGGCCTTTTTTCCTCCCATTGTGACTGGATTTTAATGAGACTTCGTTTTCGTCGCTGGGTGGACGGCTACGGGCTCTTAGAGCCATCCGGGGCACCGCAGTCGCTGCAGGAAGGGAGAGCACAGCTGAGGCTGGCGCCGCTGGCGAGCGTGGGAGGGCTCGGGGCTCGTGTGCCTGGCAAAGAGCAAGGGCTCAGAGCACGGCCCGGGCTCACGAGTCGCTGCCCTGTACCGGGGATGCCCTCCCGGGAATACGCTGCAGCCGCTTCCAAACCGCCCTGGCGAGGCTGGAGAGGGGAAAGCAGAGAACAGCTGCTTACACCCAGTGCCTGCTGGTCTGGGGATGGGGATCTACTGGGGTTCAGTGAAGAACTAAACCTCCATACCACACGCAAACGCTTTGGGAAGTTTGGACCCAGACTGAAGAGCTCAACTCCAGGCCCTTCCTTTTCCCTTAAGTCCCAGAGGCCTGATCCTGTCAGGGTGAGGACACCACGGTCCCTCGCAGAGGGGACTCTTCCTGCAGCACCCTCCACCCGAGCTGCAGCAGAAGGCAGAGACGCTCTTCTCCAGCTCTCGCTCAGCGCTGCAGCAGCAGAGTCTGCACCCAGCACGCAAACACTGCATGTTCCCTCTGAGCCCAGTCCCACACAGCAAGTCCCCCACTGGCCTTTCATCCCGTGTCCTGCACTCAGCAAGCCAAGCATCCCCGACGGGGCAGTGACTCGGCTGCCTCCAGGTGCCCTCCACAAGTCCAGCCCACGAGTGACTGTGGCCTGCACCTCACTCCCAGCTGAAGACGGCTCCTCCAAACCCCTCTCCCCCAAAACGCAAGGGCCGTGGGGCAGAGCACTAATAGGAAGCAAATGCTGCGAGCGCGGAACGCGGACTTACAAGGGAAAACACAAGCCCTTGGAACCCTTCCACGGCAGCGCGGCAGGGACTTGCTCAGCTGTTTCAAATAGATGCTGTGATTAATGGGGATAACTCCGCAATGCAAACCAGACCCATCGTCACACGGCTGACAGCCCCTGCTGCAGGCAGCCTGGCAGCCTTGTTTCTTTCGAACCAAGAAATGCCTCTCCCAGGGCAGCAGAGTTCGATCCGGAGGACCGCGAGGCACACGGTCTGGCAATCGCTAGCGTTCAAATCACGGCCCCGAGCCGACACCAGCCAGCGCGCAGGGAGGTGCCGTCTGTCTGATGGCAGCAGCTCTGTCCTTGTCTGCACAGCAGGTCCCAGCTCCCCTGACCTGGACCAAGATCCCCAGTCCCTTGAGTGGCTGAGCCCATGCCCAGCGGGCACAGTCAAGAGACTTCTGCCCAGTTGATTCTCTTCCCCCTCCCCAGCTCAGCTGGCAGCGGTTTCTCCTTGCTGAGGAGCATGTGTGGAGGGGAAGTCGCTCAGAACCCAGCTCTGTGTGGCAGCCCAGCAGGGAAACTCTTTGCCTGTCAGAAACGGGACATCAGCTGCGGCTGAAAGTGCCGCGAAGGTCTCCGCAGCCACGGCTTTGGGCTGAGCACAGAGCAGGAAGGGGATGACAAGCCCCTCAGCCCTCAGTACATGCAGGTACTGCTGGTGGATCCCAGCTCTGGAAAGACCCACAGAATCATTCGGGTTGGGAAAGACCCCCAGGATCATCGAGTCCAACAATCAACCCCACTCTGCCAGGTCACCCCCAAACCAGATCCCCCAACACTACATCTCAGCCACTTTTAAACTCATCCAGGGATGGGGACTCAACCCCCACCCTGGGCAGCCCAGTCCAGTCCCTGACCACTCTTTCCGGAAGAAAATGACCTGTGAGAAGAGCCCAGCACCAGCATCTCTGCAGGGTCCTTTCCGATGGTTGTAGAGAGCAATGAGGTCTTCCTCAGCCTCCTCTTCCTCAGAGTAACCAGCCCCAGCTCTCTCCATTTCTCCCCATCAGACTGATTCTCCAGGCCCCAAGGGCCTTCTCTGCACTACAGACACACTCCCCCTGTACTGCCTCCTTCATCCCCCATCAGTGGGGAAAGCTGAGGCAATGCTGCAAAGTGGCTCCTGGCTGGCACCAGGGGTGCAGGGACGGCCGCCAGCCCAGCCATGGACCCTGGACAAGCCCGTGGCAACGGGCACCTCCCTGCCTGGCCTGAACCTCCCTGCTGTTCACTGGCCGAGCAGTGTGCCCGTGGCTGCTGGCCAGTGTGGTAAAGCCCCGCTCCTGTCTGCTGCTCTTGCCAAGACAGTCCTCCTGCACAAGGTCCACCTTCAGCACCGCCTGGCGCTGGATCAGCTGCCTTGCCCGCGGTCTCCGCTCGCCAGGAGGAGCGGCCAGCTCCCCTTCCCTCTAAGGGTTTCACTGCGGGCGCGAGAAATGAGGCTCCAGAAGTGTCACCAGGGCACTCGTCGGCCGTCAGGGGCTGGGCAGCCCTCGGTGGCTGCATCGGCACAGCCGCCTCCTCTCACTTCTCCTTCCTTATCCCGGCTAATGACGGGAGCGAGGAGGAGACATTACGAAGCACAGCCCCCAAGCTTTAGGAGAAGCGACGGTCAGCCGGGGCCAGAGGCCACCGCGATGGCTGTGAGGGCAGCACTGCCCTGCTGCTGCGGCTGCAGCCAGCACCTGGGGAGAAGGGCCTTTCCCAAGGCTTTGTCTGGGGGTCTCCCCGTGGGCAGAAGGGGGTGTCCTCCAATTAGCGGCCGTGGAATCAATTAAGCTATTGCTCAACTCTTCTGGGAAATTCCGCCCGGAGCTGGCAGGCGCTGGAGATACAGCGCCGAGCAGATGGGCTGCCGATGTGCACCGAGGCACCAGATCCACGCCTCCCCGTTCCCGGCACAAGACAACCGGGCTTCTGGCACAGTCGTCCTTCCCCTCCCGCCAAGACCTGCCTGAGCGGCACGAAGGCCGGTACCACGGAGCAGCCCCGGTCCCACCCCACTGCCCTGCCGGGAGCCGAGGCTCTCGTGCTCAGGAGACATGGTGCGGCCTGCCTGGGGCCATCAGAGTGGCCGCACGAGCTGGTCAGGGCAAACAGCCCCCCGCCAGAATGGTTCCCACACCTCGAGGCACACCGGGGGCTTCTCGGCTCCCCTGCAGCTCTCGTCGCCGGCACGGAGGAGCCGTCCGCGCTCCAGCCCTGCTGCAAAGGCTGGTCTCACCCGGCGCCCAGGCAGAGCCGGACAGCAGGCTGCTGCCCCACGCCTGGGCCTTTCGACCCACTGGAGCTGCTCACCTACCGGCGACGGTTCCCGTGGCACCGCCGGCAGGTGTCCGGGGTCCTGGTGGCCTGACACAGCCCTCAGTGCTGGGCTTGAGCCCGCGGTGGCAAGGTGGCTCTCTTACTCTGAGATAGCTGTACATGCAGATGGACATCCAGTTGGTCAGCATCTTCTCCACCACCGACTCTGTCCTGCGCAGCATCAGCTTGGGGTTTTTGGAAGCCGAAGCGTCTATCAGGTCCACCAGGAGGTCCTTCATGATGCTGGTGTAGTACTCCAGCTTCCCGTGCAGCGCGATGGTGAGCAGGGAGGCCAAGTTGCACCTGCAGCGGGACCGTGCGGGACTCGGCGCCAGTCCGGCCAGACCGAGCTGCCCCCCGGCCGAAAAGGCAGCACTTCCCCATCAAACCCTGTCAGCGCTGCGAGACCCCGCGTTAGCTCACTCCCCCCTGCGGCAAATCCCAGCGTGCGGGGGCTACGGCCACCAAACGGCGAGGGCCAAGTGCAACCCGACCCTCAGCTGGGATGGCCAGCACCGGGGGATGACTCCGGGTTAGGGACCTTGAGCCGTCAGCTCCGTGGTGCCGGAGCCCTACCTGTCTCTCACAGCAAAGTCCTTCTGTTGCTCCAGCGCGTGGACAAACACGATGAGGAAGTGCTTGTTGTTGAGCAGAGTGGAGAACAGCGAGACCCCCTCCTCCATGTTGGGCCGGCAGCTCTCCGGGATCTGCAGACAGGGGCAGAAAGAGAGAGAGGGAGGGCAACGCTGCTGCTGGCCACTTGCCTCCAGCTCCCACCCTCCCGCCTGCGGGGACACCCCCGAGTGAGGGCTGAGCTGAAGGTGCTCTGCTTGCCACGAGCCCAGCCAGGGCACGGCCGCGGGTGACACACAGCTGCACTGGGCTACCTGGAGCCCCCCAGCCAGCTCTGGGCCCCCTGCTATGAAATGGCAGTGGCAAACAAGCCGAGGGCTGCCCAGGGTGGGGGCTGAGATATGGTGCTGGGGTATCTGGTCTAGGGGTGACCCTGTAGAGTAGGGTTGCTGGCTGGACTCGGTGACCCCGAGGGTCTTCTCCGAGCTGAGCGACTCTGTGACTCTAAGGCAGCAAGGGGCGTGCAAGGGCAGGGTTTGGGGAGCCTGGGCAGAAGCAGCAAGGGCACTGCCCAGCGGGTTGTGGAGTCTCCTTCTCTGGAGACTCCACAGCCAGGAGCTGCTTCGGGCAGATCTGCTTCTCCTTGCAATGCCTGCATCTCCTGTCTGCACCCAACCCAGCCCTGGGCCAGCAGCCCGCAGCAAGCCCCTGCCGGGAGGCAGCTCATCTCCGAGGAGCCGTGTGTGGACCCAAGCGACACCAGCCCGACCCATCCAGGAGCAGAAGCCCAGGGCAGAGCTGGGCAGCAGCTCGGGACCCTGCTCCTCGCAGCTGCCTTCTCCCGCCGGCCGCAGCCGATGTGATGCTGCAGCACGTGGGCTGTTTGGAGCGAGGGAGCACCCCCAGCCCTGCACCACGAGACACCGAGAAGACGGCTGGTGACAGCACCCAGGCGTGGGTGGTGCTGGGGGGGTTACTCACCTTCCACTCCCCCACCAGGAGGGGGTGGGTTTCCTGAGCATGGGAGCCCCCCCGGGAGCTGAGCTGCTGGGCCGGCAGGACGTAGCACTCCTCGTAGAGGGACGAGCACTGCGGGCAAGTGCAGCGTCAGGGCTGGTGGCCGCAGCGACCCCGAGGGACGCGACGGAGATGCCACAGGTGCGGAGGACACCCCCGGAGCGATGCGTTGGGCGGCTTGAGGAGCCTTCACATGCTCACGGGACCCTGACCCTAACCCTAACCCCCACGAGAACCGGGGAGGCTGCAAACAGACTGGTCTGGCAGCCAGAGACACCCCAGAGCAGAAGGGCTGGAGCAGACTCGGTCGGACCAGAGGGGCCCTGTAGCTGCCCGCAGATGGGTAGAGTGGCTCCATCCCCACACGCCTCCAGCAGCCTGGGTCTGAGAGCCTCTGGTGTGCGGGCTCAGAGCCCTGGCTCACAGCTGCTAATGACGCGCTCTGCAGCCTAACCCACTGGCCCACTACTCGCCACTGCTGCTGAGGGCACCCTGCGACAGAGTGGCGCAGCCCGTGATGGCAACTGCGGCACCGGGGAGTCCACTGCAGCCCTGAAGGGGGACTCCGGGCAGACAGACTGGGACTGGGCATCTCACTGGGGCACAGCGTGCTCAGCCCTTGGCAGAGAAGGGGAGAGGCAGAGAGACCCAGCGCCGGCGACGGGCAGGGCGGCCGGGGATGCCGGGTGGCACGCCGCAAGTGATGAATGTCCCCTCTCCCCGATGGCAGATAAACCCTTCAGCATCCACTAGAGAGAGAGGGGCGACTCTGGGGGGTCCCCAGCGCTTTGCGCTCGTGGCAGACACGGCCAGCGGCACCCAACGGGTGAGCCGGAGCGACTCCCGGCAGGTGCTGCCGCAGAACCCTGCTGCATGCAAGGTGGCCCGACCGTCACGGCCCAGGAGCCGCAGCTCCGCTCTGACAGTCACTGAGGGCGAAAGACGCAGCAGCTCCGTGCCCGACAGCGGGGAGCTGTGTCCGCACCGCGACGAGCCTTTGGTGCAGCCCTGGCCTGAGCCGAGAGGCGCTGGGCTCCCCCGACACCCCGCGGAGGCCCTGTGAGCCACAGCACTGCCCTACTTTGGGGAAGAACGTCCGGGTGACAAAATGCTTGTACTCCAGGAACGGGATCCCCTGGCTGCGGTTTAACTCCTTGGTCAGGTCCGTCATGTCCGTCTGCAGCTCTGCAAAGCCTGGCACACACAGAGAGAGCAGGCAGTGAGGCTCCGCTGCCCGCCAGCCGAGGCTGCGCGCTGCCGGACGGGGGCTTTGGCCAGTGCCGCAGTGCCACAGGCCACAGCAGAGGCAGGCGCTGGCATCGCCTCTCCCGCTGCCCCAGCCTCGCCCCTGCTGCCCCAGCCTCGCCCCTGCTGCCCCAGCCTCGCCCCTGCTGCCCCACCGCCTCCCCAGCGCTGGCTCCACGACTCTACCTTTGCGGATTTCCTCCCGGATCTGCGACTCCATCTCCTCCATCTGGAGAAGGGTTTTCTGCCAGTAGCGCTCTGCGCGGCGGCTCTTGGTGCAGAACACAAAAATAGCTGCCGGGGAGGAAGGGGAGAAGCTCGGATCCCGGGTGCCTCTTGCTGCCCCCGCACGCTGCACCCGCAGGCTCCCGACGCAAGAGCCAGCATTGCCCCTCCGCGTGCGGCGGGAGAGCACTTGGGCACAGCCCGGGCCCTCCCTGCCCCGCTCCCTCACCGACAACCGAGAGGACCAGCAGGATGCTGCAGATGACGATGGAGACGATGATCGCGGTCTCTCCTCCACCAAGGTGCAGCGTTGCAATGGTGTAGTTGAACTTCCCGACCTGGATCTGGAGAGGGAGAAGAGGGAGGACGAGCCGGGGCTCAGCAGAGCATGGCCAGTGGCCCGCAGGTCGCACAAGCAGGGCCTGTGGGGCAGCGCTCATGAGACTTACTGACCACATAGGCTTCCCAGCAAGGCCAGGCTGTGCCGGCCACTGTGGGCCCTTGGAGAGCCCCTTGCCTGCCCATGTGCTCTGGGTAGCCGAGGCTGGCTTGCAGCAGGCTGCGGGGCCACGGCAGCGCCCGACCTTAGGGCCACCACAGGACTTCGTTGGCAGAGCCGCGGGCTGCAGCTGTCAGCGCCTCTCTGAGCCCCCCTAGAGCACAAGACGGCCCCTTCCTAGGGAGCTCACAACTCCACATGGCACCACACAGCTGCCCGCACTAGCCAACTGTCCCACTGGTCACCCAGCCCAGTTCTGCCTCGAAGCAGCCCTGGAACTCCAGGGGCTCTGCCCCTTCTGCTGCCAGAGCAGAGTTGCTGCAGGTCCGGATGAGGAAGAGGAGGAAGAGCCTTTGGAACCCAGTCAGGTGAAGGCAGACAGGGTCCTGCGGCTGGAGCGCAGATGGGATGGGCTGTCCGGAGGTGCTGGCTCTGCTCCCAGCACGGGCTCCTTGCGGCACCAAGCACCAACTGCTCGAGCCCAGCCCTCGGGCCCCCTGACCGCCGCAGGGAAGAGGCCAGCTCGAGTCACGGCGGGCGAGTCTGCGCCGACTACAAACAGCTCTCTGGGCCCCGGGGCGAAGCGGCCTGGCCGCAGCATCCGCTGAGGAAACTCATGACCACAGCAGCCTTTCGCTTCCCGCGGGGATCGAGAGCCAACAGTGAGCTGAGCTAAAGCCGGGATGAGAAAGCGAGGGCTGATGGAGAGGCTGGAACGACCCGACGGCCACCGCTGGGGAAGGTGCCCTCTGGGGTCACACAGCAGCCAGCTCCAGCAGTGAGCCGGTGCCTCAGCGCAGCCCCGCACGCGGTGCCCGGCCGGTCCCTGGCTCTCAGCAGCGCTGCTGAGGGCACCGGTGCTGCCAGCCCAGAGGTCTGTCCCCGTGCTGTGTCCCAAGGACGGACTGCTCGCCCCGCCGTGGGCACCGCTGGCTGCAGCAGCTGGACCTCCAGCACCTCCACGCAGCACCTCCACGCGAGGAGAGCGCTCGAGCCCAGCCCTCTGCGGCGAGCAGGCAGCACCCACTGGCTGCGACAGCTGTGGACGAGGACGAGCAGCCCTGAGCACCGAGCTCCTGGCAGGGGCAGTGGCAGCAGCCGCTGGCAACCAGCGCTGAGCTGTCCAGCCCCGGGCACTCCTCTTGCATCCCACAGGGACGCAGAGGGATCCGTGTCCAGGGGCTTGTTGCGCCTCGGTGAGGGCTGGATCCTCACGGCCTCTTCCCAGCCGAAGAGCTCATCTGGCCGTATGGAAACCCTAGCTGCAGCTCACAAAGGGCACGAGAAACCCACTGCAAAGATAAACCCTCCTTCACCCGGGGCTTCCCAGTGCCCCAAGGGACCGGCCAACTTGCCCACAGCTCACAACCAGCTCAGGAGGAGCTGCTGCTGCCCCGTGCCAGCCTTCAGGGCACCTGCCCGCCAGCTGCCCGGGGTGCTGCCCGCAGCCAGGGATGCACCAGGCGCCCTCGAGGCTCCAGGACTCACCGTCACTGGCAGCTGTCTGTCCGAGGTGCTCAGCGACTCGTTGACGGAGCAGTGGATGACCCTGTCTGAAACGATCTGGATCTCACAGGCGATGAGGCCGATCTTCACCTGGTACTCGCCGCTCTCCAGGCCCAGGCTGTCTGGCTCTTTCTAGCCACAGAGAGAAAGCCGGGACACTGGTGCTCAGAGGGCACCTGGGACCCCCCCAGGACCGCGGCGGCGCTTCCTGCCTCGTGCCCCGCGATGCCAGCTGCGCTCTGCCTCTCTGGGGACACGTTCCCACCGCCCGCAGGAGCCCCACGTTCCTGTTCCCACTCCTCAGGGCGCAGGACGACCTGGAAATCACACCCTGCGACCAGCTCTGCCTCAGCTTCGAGGGCACCCCAGGTCAGTGTGCGCTCCTGCTCCCCGTGTCAGGCCCTGCCCTCTCCTGTGCCTGCTGGCAGGCGTGGCACCGCCCGCGGGGCTGAGGAGCTGCACCCTGAAGGCAGCGGGGCTCTTACGTGGATGACCAGGGTGAGGGGCTCGCCGGGATGGTGCTTGATCCACTTCTCCTTCTTGGCCGTGAAGAACTGGGGGTCAGCACAGTACTCCAGGCTGAACTTGCTGATGTGCAAGGCCTCCTCGGGGTACATCTCCTCGTCGAGGGCTGGGCGGTCCTCTGCGTAGAGGCGGCCGTTGAGATAGAAATCAACGGGCGCGGGTTTGCTCCCCGCAGTGACGTTGGAGGCAGCTGGCGAAGGGCAGGTGATCACAGTGTTGCTGTGGACCCTGCAGCTCTGAAAGCAGGACGGAGGCTGCACGTCAGCAGGAACGACATCCTCAGCGGTCCCTCCCAGCCCTGCTCCCAGCCCAGTCTGAGCAGGGGCTAGAGCCTCAGCTCCACAGCCCCAGCATCTCAAGGCACCAGCACCCAGCCCTGCCCACAGTCACAGACTGTGACACCCCGCAGACACCCACCGTTTGCTCTCTGCCGATGCCACGGACAACCATGGACACGCTCTGGACCAGGTCAAAGCCTCTTCCTTCCAGGGTGATGATCCTGCCCCCACTTTGAGGAGAAGGGAAGAAAGAGAGGTGACTGCAGAGGACCAGGCAGCAGCGAGATACCACGGCTGGGCGTCCCCACTCTCGCTTTCCCAAGAACATGTCCCAGCTGCTTGGGCAGAAAACGTGACGCAAGAGCCAACTCCGCTTCCCCCTCACAGCGAGCGACCATGACGCTGCCAGGGTGTTGGGGAGGGAAGGCGGAGCAGTTGTGTTGGAAAGGGACAGAAACCTGTCCTGCCTAGTCCCACTGCCTGGAGAAGCAGCCTGGCTCTGCATGCCAGGGCCATGGCACAGGTAGCCCAGGCCAGCAGCAGTGGCCTTAAAGCAACTCCTCAGCACAGCCCCTCAGAGAGAGGGCCAGGAGCTACTCCCTGCCCCACAATGATCTGCAAGTCTTGGAGAAGGAAGAGACCCCTTTCAGCCGGGCAGGAATCCTGCCTCTTCCACAGATGATCCATCCTGATCCCTTCTGGTGGAGATGGCTGGTTTGTGTTTCACACCTGCCGTCCAGGCTGATGTGGAACGTGGGCCCTGCTCCCAGTTGAGGGTGGTAACGAGAACCCTGAGGCACATGAGGAGCTGGGGAATGGCACCACTCGTCTTCTGAGGAGAGCAGGAGCTCTCAGCTGGACCTGCCCTCCCCTTCCTCCACATCTGCCCTGCTCTGTGTGCAGTGTCCACTGGGGAACCGCCAGCACTTGCAAACCCTCTTCGCTGGAGCCCACCCCACACACAGCTCCTTGGGGCCCACGGCCCCGAGAGCCAAGTTCTCTGGGAGCTGCGGACACGGCGATGCCACTGTGACGCCAGTCCCTAGGAGCCCGCCACAGCTGCAGACCAGCTAATGGCCCCCACTGCGCGTGCAGCTCTGCTCACACAGAGCAACGCGAGGAGGTAAGTCTGGGGCGGGCAAACGTCTTCGCACAAGTCACTGACCCCTCACGGCCAGCGGCCCCGGAGCAGCTGGATGGCAGCGGCCACCGAGCAGCCTGCAGAGAGAGCCTGCGGTCGCCTTCTGCACTGCGGGAGCTGCCGCGAGCGCAAGAAGGTGACGGGACCCGTCCCGCTGGCCTCGCTCGCGACGGGCGTCAGCGCTCAGCTCTGCTCAGCAGAGTCTGCAGGCTGCGAGGGGCCGGGGCCGGCTGAGTCACCGCTGAGCCTCGTCCTCAACTTTCCCACAGGCTGGGCTGGGAACCCGAGAGGCGGCTCCGCTCCAGGGACCAGAGCCCTGACGAGCTGCTTCCAGCCCCGGCGCTGGGCTCTCCCATGTCCCGGCCAGCCCCGGGCTCTCCAGGCTCCTCAGGCAAGGAAGGGGGACTTCACTGCAGTGTCCCAGGGAACAGCAGCCTGCCAGCTCCATGGAGGTGCAGAACCCAAAGAACCCAAAGCCAGAGGCTTTACAAGGGAAACACCGTGACCTTGGGAGAGCAAAGCCCCTAATTACAGAGCTTGGCTCATCCGCCCGCAGCCTCCCTGCCAAGAGAAGTCCCCGGGGCCTCGTACAGCCCCCACCTGAGCGTCCTCGGAGCACCCGCAGCAGCTACCGCAGCCGGCTTTTTCCCACGTCCTGAACGGACCGAAATGACCTAGAGGCAGCTACGAGGGGGAGACCCCTTCTGCTCCAGCGCTGGGGCGCTGTGATGCACCCCGAGTGCCCTCTGTGGTGGGTGCCCTTCTCACACATCTGCAGGGCTCTGGGTCAGACCACACGGCCAAGAAAGCCTCGTCCTCTCCGCAGGACCTTGTCCCACCAGCCCCTCTTGCAGGCAGCTGCGGACACGGGCCGGCGCTGGAATGGAAGTCACGACCCCACAAGCGTGTGGCACGGGGCCAGACACCAGCCCCTGTCCCTGGCTCTGCCTCGGTGACTCCCAGGGCTCCTGACATGGGGTCTGCTCAGGATCCTCTCTGCTCGGTGCCTGCAGCAGCCTCCACCCACGTACTTAGAGCAGCTTTTGGGTCCAGCAAAATTGAGAAGCTGATCTCAACCAGGGAAGGAAGGACAGACTCTGGCAGGTGCCACCACCTCTGCTGGGGGAGGGATCTCACCTGATCTGGCTCTTCTTGGGGCTGATCTCTGATATAATCGGGTTCTTCTCATACTTGAAGGTGATGTTGTGGCTGGCGCAGGACTTGTTCTCAAACCGCACGCAGACCCGCACGGCCATGCTGAGCTTCGCGGCCGGCATGGTGCACGTGATGGTGCTGTCGTTGCGGCTGCAGAGGAGAGACAGGCTCAGCCACGGGAAACCTCAGCACAGCCTCAGAGGTGAGAGAAAGGGCAGACACGAGCAAGGAGCTTCCATCCACACGCCTGCCACCCATGAACTGCAGCACTTGCATCCACATGCCCACCACCTAGAACTGCAGCACTTGCAGCCACATGCCTGCCACCTATGAACTGCCTGTTCCCAGCGGGACCCTGGGCACGCTGGTGCTGGTGCCTCCTGCCACTAGCAGCTTTTTGAACAGGGTGCTGGTCCTTCTCCCAGGCCACCCAAAGCCACAAGTGCCGTGTGAGAAGCACTCAGTTTGCTGCTGGTTGTGGCCACCACGTCAGGGCCGCTTGCCCAAAGAAACTCTCCCTCCCCATCCCGCGTGACTGCAGCTCTGCCTGGGGCGAAAGGGTGCTGGAGGTGCAGGAGGCAGCAGCCAGGCAGGCTGGTGAGGAGGCTGCACCAGCTCCACAGCTCAGCAGCAGCAGGGACAATCCCCCCACCCAAACCCCAGCTTCTCCCGATCTCCTGGGAGGACAGCATCGCCCTTTCTAATGCTCTGCTTCCCGTCGGCGGTCAGTCCCAGCCCCACCTGAGGTCAGTGCACTGCTTGGAGCTGTTGACGAGGACGTGGAGCTCAGAGCCGACGTCCAGCCCGCTGCCTCTGATGGTCACTCTGGTTCCTCCAGCCTTGGGGCCGCTCAGGGGCTCTATAGACTGCACCACGGGGAGCTGCAAGCAGAGGGGAGATCTGTTTCCCAGCCTGTGGAGCCCACAGCTGGATGCTGTGCACTGCACAGGGGAGCTGCCTCACAGCGCCACGGGACTCGGAAGCAGCTGCACAGGGTTGCGACAAAGAGGAGCAGGACCAGCACCGAGGAGCGAGACCCTGCCAGCCCACCGCAACCCCCTGCAGCCCCGAGCTCCGGCAACAAAGGAGACACGGTGCCAAACCGGAGCTCGACCCCACCGCTCCCTCGGGACCGCCATTGGAGAATCCAGCCCTGGCAGCAGCTCAAGGGCCATTGACAAGAGGAAGCCTCTCATCTGTTCTAGCTCACACCAGCTCTGCCCCTCCAGATCCATTTCCTCCTGAACACACAGATAACGCTGCAGCCCCGCTGGGCGACGGCCTTGAGGTCTGTGAAAACAGCACCTGGGTCGAGATAACGGAGCCTCGACCTCCTCCTGAAGGAAGCTTCGCATCTGCACCTCTGGAGGCGACGGGAACTCGGGGGAGGCGGTGGAGCCTGTCGCTGCTCCCAGCAGAAGTCAGCCTGCGTGCTACCTGCCTCCGCAGCCCCTGGAAACCCGCCCGAGGTCCGTGAGCGAGAGGCTGCGGCATCTCGTGCAGCCCCGGGAGGGCTGCTGGGTGACAGCCTCGCTCCGCTCAGGACACCGAGGGCAGGGCCAGCATCCACCTCAAGCCCCTTCCAAGCAGGCATCGGGTGACTCCCTACCAGTCGGCGCAGAGGCAGGAGGCAGGAGCCCCGCTGCGCCGCAGCCCGCTCCCCTCCACGGCCCGGCCTCGCCACAGAGAAGCCCACGCTGGGGCGGACTGGCAAGCGCCCGGCGCCGATGCCCGCTCCTGCCAGTCCCACCACGCCAACAGCTCGTTGCTAGCTCTCCTCGCCCTGGTCCTGCTCGCAGGCTGCTCCAGCCCTCCGCAGCCACTTCCTCTGGCTTCCTCACCGCTGCCGCAGGACCGCTGCTGCTGCTCCCCTCCCGCGGGTCTGCAGGCAGCTCTCTGCTGCCCCTGGCCCCTAGCCTGTGGGTGCAGACGTGCAGTCACCCCAGCAGCAAAGGATTGCTCCTGCTCCCCAAAGCCCGACGGCCCTTCCCTTTGGCGGGAGCCAGGGCTGCTGCTCCTCCAGCTCTGCCAGTACCACCTTGCCTGCACCTCTCGGGAGGCCTCAGCGCGTTGGGCTCACTGGGCTCTTCCGTAGCTGGCCACAGTGTCTGCGCGAAACCTCTGGGTGCTGCTGCTCCCTCCTCTTCGGCAGAACTGTGCTGGGCTTGGTCTCTGCTGCCGGGCACTGGGAAAGGTGCAGCCCACAAGCCACATGGGGCTCTGACAAGGGGAGGCGGCTGGCAAGGGCAGCTCTGAGAGCCTCAAGCTTCTCCAGACGCACCGCGGCCAGTGCTCAGGCTCAGGGCTCACCAGAACCAGCCCAGCATGGCCTGGTCTGCTCTGTCTTTGGGCCACTGTGTGTGAGAGGAGAATGCAGAGACCCACAGAGCACTGCTGGGTCCTGGGGGGCAGCCGCTGCTGGTGTGGAACCCAGGCATCCCCCTCACAGCAGCTCCAGCCCTGCAGAGCAGAGAGCTCTCCACCTCTCCTCCAAGCCTTGCCGAGACAAACAGGCACAAGCCAGACCTCTGCTCTGCCCTCCCAGCTCCTCTGCTGCTGGGGCACAGAGCTGGGCTGAGCTCAGGGATCGGCGCTGGCCCCTCTCGCTCTGTCCAGCCCCTTTGCAGGTGTTTCCCGAGCTCCCTGCAGGCTGGAAGCTGGTGAAGAAGCTGCCCAGCCCTCTCCTGCTCTTGGGGCCCTTCTCCTCTTTGTCACCCAGACAATTGGCCCCGCGGTGGGCACCCACGTCCTGATGGCAGCATGTCACGGCTCCCGCACCCTCGGGCTGCTACTGGGCCGCAACTCCACGGGAACTCACTCTGCTCCCTGCTGCTGGATCCTCAGGATATCAGGATGTGAACACGGACACCAACGGGAGCAGGACAGAGCAAAGGTCCTCCCAGGAGCCAGCACCGGGCTGGGCCTGGCAGCGCCCTCCTGGCTCTGCTGGGATGTGCCTGCTCTCGCTGCCTGCCCTGCAAAGCGCCCTGAGCCTACTTCCCAACACAAGACCCTGCCCTACAGGATCTCCCAGGGACCATGAGTCTGCTCCCAGGGCTCGAGGGCTCTCTGGTGCCAGGAGCCCACAGCACCGCCTGCTCTCCCCCACATAGAGCCCTGCCGCAGGCAAAAAGGCTCCGCGTGCACATGGCACCCACCCCGGGCACCTAGCCAGTCGGGGCAGCCCCTGGCACACAGGGCTGCCCCTGGAATGCCTCCTGCCAGGGAGAGGCTTCAGGAAAGACAAGGAGGTTTCTAGAGAGGGAAGTTCTCTCTGCAGACGGCACAGAAGAGGCTCTAACAGGGTTCTCTGTGTTTAACGACAGTGGGTTTGCTCCAGTCTGATCCCCACCCATCATCCTCATGCAAAAGCTCAGACCATCTCTGCGCAGAAGACACCAGCTCCAACCACTGCGCCTGCAGCACAGAGCCTACGGGCACAGAGAGCCTTCGCGGGTCTCAAGCAGCCCCAGAGGCTGCAAGGGCCCTTCAGCAAGTGAGGAGGGAGAGATATCAGCTCCTCTTCACAGCAGGAGCAACAGCCCTACAGCCAGGACAAGCAACACACAACCGCGGGGCTGAGACGGAGCCCGGCTGGGGCTGACAGCAGCCTGGCTGCAGGCCTGGCTCTGCCAGGCCCTGCTCAGGTGCCTGCTGGCGAGGAGACGTGCCCGCAGCTCCTTGGAGACCACAACACACCCTGGGGGAGGCCCTCTGGCCAAGGCAGCTGGGGCACGGGGCTGCAGGCTGCTCTGAAGAAGCGCTGGGACCTCAGCAGGGGAACCCCAAAGAAACCCCCAGAAGGCAGCTACTCACCACATAGGAGTATCGCTCCCTGGACTTCCCTTCCCGGCTCACGTTAACCGTCACCACGTCAGAGAACGCCTCCGGAGCCTCTCCTGTCTGGCACACGATCCTGTGGGGAGGAAAGGGATGCCGGTGCTCGAGCTGCCCCACCGGAGCAGCGGGCAGAGCCCCACAGCCTCCTCCTGCCCCTCCTCTGCGCTCTGCCCAGTGCCTGGACACAGAGCTCGTGCCTGGCCAGGGGCACCCGCGTCCCACCTGGGCCAGGTCACTGCCCCGCTGCTGGGGAGTGATGGTGCGGGCAAGGGACACGACGGGGACAGGGGTCTGCTCCCCCGCACTCACGCCTCAGAGACGACGTATCTGTCAGGCAGCGGTGTGCACCGCACGCTGCCGATCCTGACGGCGCCAAGGACGTCGCTGAAGCGGCGCCCCAGGTTCCTCCCGAGGATGGTCAGCAGGGTGCCCCCCTCCAGCGGCCCCTGCAGCGGCTCAATCTGCAGCAACAAGGGCAGGGGAGGTCATGGGAGAAGTGACCACCAGGAAGTCTCTTGCCTTCACCTGTGCCCACTGGGCTCCGTGAAGGTGACAAATTACTCCTCACGCCTCTGCCCCCCCACAGAGAGCAGCTGCTGCCCCGCGCACCCGCTGCCCCACAAACCAGGCACCATCACAGACAAACCCAGAGGAGGGGCAGACGTGGACTGGAAGACACAGTCCTGACCCCATGTTTGTCAGGGCTGCCCTGAGCCCAGCAGAGAGTCCTCATGTGTGGAGCACGGTCAAGGCGCCAGCACCACCAGCCTGGCTGCAGGACAAGCTCCCAGTGCCTCCCCTGGAGCTGCGCGGGCACGGGGTGCTGGGTGCAATGCCGTCCCACAGCAGAAGGGCTGTCCCCAGGCAGCGAGGTCCCCCCCATTGCTCTACAGGGGACACAAACAGCACTCAAGGTCAGCCCACGGCTGGGGGCACCAGGTGGCCAGACCCACCACCAGGCTTGGAGACCTCCTCTGCCTCCCTCCAAGAGGCTTCCGCGAGGGCTGGTCTGCTCGCGTGACCGTTGAGGGTTTGGGTTTGCTAGGGAAATGGCGATGGGTCCCGCGAGGCCCCACAGCCTCCGCGTGGTTCCCTTCCATCACTGCCTGGCCAGGTGCTGACAGCACTGGGGCTGTGCTGGGGAAGGAGCACTCCTCTCCCACAGTGATGAGAGAGAAGAGGCAGGCAATGGGGACCCTGCAATGCCCCCACGCAAGGCTGCAGCACCGGATGTCGGGCAGCTGTCGTGGCACCCCACACCCTCGAGGCACAGAACCCCCCAGTGTGGGTGCTCACATCAGCCCTTCCGCCTCTGCAGCGTCTCTCTCCCCGGGGAACTCACTGCAAGACTTGCTGCAGGTGCCTCCAGCACTCCCCGCCAGTGGCAAAGGTGCTGGCTCACCCCACACAGCCCTGCGCAGCCCCCCGTGCCGCCCGCAAACACCCGTTCCAAGGTGATCTCCACAAAACTCCTTCAGACTCCCAGAGCCGAAAGGTCCCTCTGCCAGTCTGAGCCTTGGCAGCGCTGCCGAGCGCGGCGCCTGCAGAATGGCCCCCGGCTCAGTGCAGCTCCAGTAGACACTGCTCCCGACAAGAACCCTTCGGCCGACCCTGCAAACTCTCTGGGCACTCTGGGCAGCTCTGACTGTGCTCCGACGTCAGGAGGTGGATATCCCATCGTCAGCACAACGTCCTCAGCTCCAGCAGCCTCAGGAGCAGGGGAAGGCAGCGAGGGACTGAGCAGCGCCCTTGGCCCTGCCCTTGCTCCAGCCGGGTGCCGCGCAGCTGCTCTCACTCCTCCCGAGGCACCATCAGCCGCCCTCGGCTCTTACCTTCCTGATCTCTGGAGCCGGGCAGACGTCGGCGACCTGGGGGGGCTCGGTGTGCAGCCTGCAGCTGCTCTCGCTCCAGAGGCAGCGGTGCCCCAGGTCCTGGCGGCCCAGGCACTGGGAGCAGTCAGCGCTGCCGGTGGCGCAGTTGTAGACCTCCACTGGAGAGATGGCAGAGAACAGGGGCCTGAGACCGCCGGGGCTCCGCACAGCTCGGGGCAGCCAAACGCCTCCCCGCGCCCCCCAACCCACAGAACGTCTGAGCCCCGGCGGAGCGGCCGGCACCTACAGCCGCACAGAGCAGCACCCGGCTGCCGCCCCGCAGCTCTCCCAGGAGGGCTGGGTGCTGCCCCTTCCCCTGCAGTGTAGCCCAGCCCTTTGTTCAAACGCACACCCCCAGACTGGGAGCCTGTTTCTGCCGCGAGTCGCCAGCCCTCGGCACCCAGAGGGGCTGCTGCCCGGCAGAGCCGGCTCCGTCCTGCCCGCAGAGCACTCGCGTGGCTCCGACAGCACGGCTGACGCTTGCCGCTGCCTCCCTCGCCCCTGGCCCCTTTCACTGACGGCTCCTTCACACCCGCTCAGCTCAGCTCGCACATCGTTACCCTGCACCGCCTCCATCGCCTCATTAGCCGGTGCCCCGGGTTACGCTTCCTCCCAAGCCCGGGAGCGCCGGGAAGCGCAGGAGCAGCCGCGTTTCGCACTTCTGCTCGCCGGCGGCTAATGAGCCCCTCGGCATCAACCGCTCCGCACCGCACCGCACCGCACCGGGACAGCCGGCACCTGCCCGCACCACAGCGAGCTCGCCTCGCCCGGCTTGAGGCCAGCAGCCAGTCACACTGCTGGGACTCCCGGCCACCGGCAGAGAGCTGGGAGCCCCGCACAGGACCGGCTGCAGCGCCGTCCCCGGTGAACGCGAACGGCTGCGGGGATGACGGCGACTCCATCGAGGACAGTGCGAGACGCTCAGGCACCTCCGGCTGCCCCGCGGAGCCCGGTCTCTGCTCGCGGCTCTGGCTTCACTCCCACCTGGCTGCCCGACGCAGGAGGGGCCACAGCAGTCTGACGGTCCCACCGGAGCAGCTCCAGAACGATGCAAACTCAGACCGCGCGAGGAGGAGGGGGACCCCACCCTGCAGCACCCAGCAGCACCCACGGTGAGAACCGGGAGCCTGCCCTGGCACAGGGACCCAGCCTCAGCTCGGATCAGCCACCCCTCTCCTTAGGGCGCCTCAAAAACACAGACTCCCTCCTCTCTGCGAGGAGGGAAGTCCCCTCTCACAGCTCCTGGTGCTGCGAGTCATCTCCCCAGAGGAGCTGCTTTGCGAGATAAAGCCCCCCGCACTCTGCAGGGAAACCTCCTCATCCCGGGTCAGCGGCCGATGGTGTTGGCGTCTCTTCACCTACAGCCGCTTCAAAGACAACCCCGCTTGGGACATCCAGCTCTCATTTGCATCTCGGGTTAATCTGCTCCTTCCCCTGCAACTGCTGACAGTGCAGGGAGAGAGCTGAGCCCAGCGCTGCTGTCTCTAGCCTGAGCCTCAGCCTGCTGCGGCACCAGCCTGAGCTGGGTTGTGCGAGCCCTGGCCACAGCTTGTCTGGGGACGGTCCTCACTTGCCTGTTGACCAGCCTAAGCCTCCTGATGTCGCAGGGGACTTTCTGGGAGCCCGAGGGCTGTCCCCAGAAACAGAGAGCAGGCCGGGGGGTGAGTCGTGTTCAGTTCTTACAGCACGCTGGACCTTGCTGCCACGCTCCTGTGAGAGCCCAGCACAGACCCTTCCTGTCCCTCACCTCCTCCAGGAGGAATTCCTCCTGACCCTGGGGACACCCCACATCCCTGCTGTGAGCAGAGCACCACCCCACACCATCCCCCCCCAGAGCCCTCAACCACTGCCCGCCCTTGAGGACAGGGTCCAGCTCCCCTCAGGTGTGACGGGGACGTCTGCAGGCACCTGACTGGACCCTGGAACATTCACACTGCTGCATCTCTGGGGAACCCTGGTTTTCACGTGGGTGCCTGAGCAAGCACTGTGCTGCGCCTGGAGGAGCCACAGGCTCCCTCCTGAACCCACCAACCCTGCAGGGATTTGAGGTCATTCAGGCTGACCAGAGGAGAGCGGAACTCGGATGTGTCCAATTCAGACCTGTCATCGCCTCCGGGCTGTCGATGAACCTGTCTGGCCTGTCCTTCAGCTGGAGGTTCACTGGGAAGAGCCGGCTCTTGTCTGCCGTGTGGAGCTGCACACAAGAAGTGAGCACAGGAGAGCTCAGGGAGGTCAGTGGAACACGTGGACTAATGTCTTTCACAGGGCTGCCAGAACGGGGGGGGGGGGTCCCATCTCTAGCAGACAAAGAGCACAGGAAGGCTCTGCCTTGGGAGGTCTCGGCACAGGGCGCAGGGCGCAGGGCACAGCTCACCCTACACAGGGCACAGCCCGGGCTCGCTGCTGGGTTTGGCAGAGACTGACAGGAAAACCAGCAGAGGGGCCAGCCTGTGGATGTGGTGCCAGGCAGCGACACGGGGCTGTGTGAGTGAGGGGGCACAGCGCTCGGCTCCAGCTCCTGCTTGCAGCAGCCCCGCCGGGGGAAGCCGCGCACCCTCGAGACCCGTGCGATGCCCCTCAGCAACTGTTGGAGCCTTTTCTCAGGCCGATCCCAGGCTCAGCATAAAGCCACAGGAATAGTGGCACTGAAAGGGGCCAAATTTCCTGCCTGAGCTGAACTCTCCCGTTTAGAAAGGGAAACAAGCAGCTCGTTCCCAGGCGCCAGAGCTAGAGCTGCTGCAGACACCCCCAGAGCAGACGATGCCATGCTGGTGGCTCGTGACCCGGCGCCAGCTCGCGCCAGGAGCCCCCTCCAGAGGGGTGCACACGGCTTGCGCTTCTTTCAGCTGGAAGTGGAGGGATCGAGGAGGGGAGGCAGAGTCCCAGTGCCAGGCAGGAGGTTGGGGGTGAGACCCGCCCTGCCCTCAGACCTGTCCCACACCGCAGGGGCCGTCGGGCTCAGCCCCAGACTCACCAGCACGTGCATGCACTCCACGGCAGAGGAGTTCACCCACCGGGCTTCGAAGGTGCGGTCTGTCCCGAAATGGCACTCCAGAGCCGTCTCCTGCGAGAGGGAAGACGAGGGCAGGGCAGCTACGACAACTGCTGCGGCAGCTCTGCCAGTGACCAGTGCAGCAGACACCACACCCCACCTGCCCCTGCCGCCAGCACCGCAGCCACGGTCAGACTTCGCAGGTGTCTGGAACCCTGAACCGCAAATGAGGCTGGCAGGCAGTTAGTGCCTCATCAGTCCTAGACTCCTTAGGGTTAGAGGAGACCTCCAAGTCCTGCTCTGCAGCCGCACAAGACTACTGCAGGCCGCAGGACATGCCCAGTGTGCCGCTGGCAAGGGCCACGGCCAGGAGAGGCAGCTGCTCCTGGAGCCACGGACACACACAGCGACCAGGCTCCGCTGGGCCAGGGCTTAGCGCTCACGCTGCAACGCAGACCAAGAGCCACCGTGCTCCCAGGCCACCTCGCCCAAACCAGTCCCTCATGTGGGCTCAGAGCCACCATCCTTCTCCTCCCAAAAGCCACCCAGAGCAGCTCTCTAATGCAAACGAGGGCCCAGCCTGAGCCGGTTCAAAGGCAGCTTTTCAGTGCTGCTTTGCTGATAACGCGAGGACGACACCCTGCCCTGCCTCACTGCTGCGCTCCCATCCTGCCAGAACACATCCCAGCTCCCAGCAGTTGATGCTGCAGCACCACTGAGGCCTCACCGCCCTCTGAAAACTGACAGATCTGATAAAAGACATGAAGGAAAGCAGCAGCCTCCTGGCAGGCAGCCGCTGGCTCGGCAAGCACACGCAGGGCTGTGAAAGGGAAGCTGGAATCTGCTCCAGAGCATCACCTGTGCCCAGGCAGCTCCTGCTGGGCAGCAGGGATCCTGCCCCTCACCCAGCCCGGGCAGCGCCCCTGCAGCAGCCGCCGCCTCGCAGACCGTGGCTGCAACACTCTAAGCTCCTGAGGGGAGGAAAGCAGAGGGAAGGGCGAAGGAATCCCCTCCGGTGCCCCAAGACAGTCTGTGGATGGTGGCAGATCCCCTGGAGCCGCCCCAGGAACAGCAGCCTCGGCCCCTTTCCTGCTGACTTCATTTCCCACGGGGCTGCATGCGTCCCGCTTCCTCCGCAGCCGCCTCCAGCATCCTCGGAGGAAGCAGGGCTTCTCACCCTTCCGTGCTGGCTGTGCGGGTCACATCCTCTGGCACAGGGGCTGGACCCGTGTGGCGCACGGGCAGAGCTCCCTCCTGCCCCCGTGCCAAAGGGCAGGGGTCTGGCAGAAGCAGAGCAGCAGCCCTCACTGCCCCCAGCGCAGCAGGACTCTCCATCAGCCCTTCCAGCCTCCTTTACCGCAGAAACAGGAGCTGCCTGGCTGTCCCTGTCTGCAGGACCAGCACACTGGGCCCCGTGGACCCGGTGAGGCTTTGCCCCACAGGGACACAAAGACCACAGCTCAGTCAGGAATCTCCCCTGTCCCCAGTGCCTCCAGCTCCTCCTGTCTGCAACACATCTCCAGAGGCACCATGCAGTGCCCGCTCACACTTCTTGCCTTGCTACAGCGTGTGGCAAAGGGGCTTGTCCACACACAACCCCATGGTGACAACCAGGAGTCAAAACGCACCCCCTCAACATGCGGGGAGCAGAGGCTCCGCCAGCACAGGGCTCCTCACGGGGCCAGGCCAGCTCAGGGCAGCAGGGCGCCATGGCACCAGTGGGCTCTGCGGCGGAGCAGACACCCCAGAGCATCTTGTCCCAGCGGCTGCTTCCCGAGTGCACAAACCTCCGGGCACCAACACGCACACAGAGCCCAGCCCCGACTGCGGGACGGCCCTGGGCACAGACAGCAGCTCCCTGCGGCTCTGCTGCACGACCCCCCTCACCCTCGGCTGCGCCAAAGCCTTCGTGACCTCTCCGGGAACCCGCTTACCTCAGGGAAGGCGGCGTTCGCCAGCGAGATCGTGATGTCCTGAGGCACTCCCGTGGGCATCGGCTCCGAGCGGGCAGGCACGATCCGCGGACAGTCCGTCTGTTTCTGTTGGGTGGAGGACGAGGGACGTCAGCGAGGTCGGCTGGGCACGTGCCGAGCATCCTCCGGGACAAGGCACGAGGCCACCTGGGCCACGGACAACAGCCACTGCACCACGTTGGTGAAAGGGAAGGGTCGGCACGGGCTGGGACGCACAGAGCCACCAGGCCAGAAGCCGTCCTTCTGCTCCAGCCCCTGCCTTCAAGTCCTCCCTCCGCTGGCCACCAGAGAAGCCCAGCACAGGGTCCCAGCTTCCAGCAGGCTCAGCCCCAGCGGCAGACTCAGAGAGACGAGCAAGAGCAGCAATTCCCCTCTTCGTCCTGCCCAGTGGTGCCTCAGCCAGCTCCAGGACACCCTCAGCTCTCACCCCAGGGCTGCCCAGCCTGCAGCTTAGCACCCTGAGCTGGGAGAAGGGCTCTCCTGGGAACACGTGAATACACCGGCAAAGGCACCTGCAGCCCTCCCTTGCTGACACAGTTGAGCCACAGAACGACACCTGCAAGAGGTACCGCAGCTACAGCTGCAAAGACCCTGCTCCTGGCAGCGGGAGGCCGGCACTGGTCAGTGGTGGCACCATTGACGCCGTTGCTGCCAGTCCCTGCAGCGAGCCTGGCATCCGTCCTGCACAGCGCCGCGTCACGAGTGCACGGGGCACAAGTGCCACCAGCTGCAGTGGCTCTGGTGAGGGGGCACGAGCTGCAGTGACTCTGGTGAGAGGGGACAAGCTGCAGTGGATCTGGCAACAGGGTACAAGCTGCAGCAGAGGCTCTGGCGAGGGGGGACGAGCTGCAGTGGGATGGATGAAATGAGAGACCAGACTGAAGCTGAGCAATGAATTCAAAAGGTCATTTGTCCCCCTGCCTTTGTTCTCACTTTAAATTCATGTCTCAGACACTGCAGCTGACTCCAGGCTGTGTGACAAGCCCCTCCTGTTCTCTCTCAGCTGCAAGCCCCACTCAGAGCGACGCAAGAAGGCAGCCAGACCCTCTGCTGCCGCAGGGCACGTCCTGACTAACGACGCCTTTGACAGCAGAACCCAGCACCGCGTTTGGTCCACCCTGCAGAATCGGGAGCAGCCAGCAAGATCTCCTCCTCACTCGCACCGAAGGGTACCCCACTGCGGCCCCACCGCTGCTGCGCAGAGGTCGAGGCTGCCCTTACGGGGCTGAGGTGCCAGACACACAGCGAGCACGAGGCTCCCCCAGCCCTCGCCAGGGGCCAGGGAACAACCTGGAAGAGCCCGTTTGGCTGTGGGAAGCGTTTCGTTGCTGTCAGGACGCCGATCCCAACCCAGCACAGCCGGCCCCCCAGGTGAGGGGAGCGTGCGCTGCGAGAGAGGCAAAGCAGCGCAGCCAAGCGCTGGGCAGGGCCTCTGGGCCCAAACCTCTTCCAGGAGAACCCAGAGTTAAACCCAAACCAGCAGGGCTGCGGCTGGAAATCCAGGCACAAACTCGTGCGACTGGTGCGACCCCACGTGTGGTGGCCACCGGCAGGGCCACTGGACAGATGCGCTTCAGAGGGACTGACTGAGTCGTCGTCTCCTGCTGCTCCCAGCAGCCGCAGATGGGGCTCCCAGCTGGCTCTGTCGCCGAGCCGCAGCAGGGCGAGGGGCTGGTGCTCCAACTGCTGCGGACGGAGCCGGGCGACGCTGCCTTCCCAGTGGAGCAGCTTTCAGGTGCAGCCAGCCGGCAGCGGCTTGTTTACCGCAGGCTCCGGCTGCGGGAGGAGGCTCCAGTTTCCAGGGCTACTGAGCGCCTCGTCCTGCAGGCGGCTGCTCAGCGCGGCGGGAAGGGCTCACGGCAGCAGAAGGAAGCCGGGGCAACCTCCAGCCCCACTGCACTGCTGGGGTCTGGGCACAGCCAGCCCTGCCGGAAGGCAACCCTGGCCCTCGCCACCAGCCCGAGCTGCTGCCCAGCAGGGACGGGACACGTTTCGCAGGGTTTTACGCTGGACACGGCCGCATGGGGCTGTGACACAGCAGCCTCGTCTCCTGCCCACGAGGAGGGAGTCCACGCTCTGGAGCCAGCTGTGGCGTGAGGGGGGATGGCCGACATGGGGCCAAGCTCCCGCCGTCCCCGAGCACAGGGCGCTGGAGGAGCAGAGACGAGAGCGGAGCCCCGGTGCCAGCGGGGTGTTCAATGCACAGTGCGGAGGCCGGGCTGGGCAGACCGGGGGCTGAAAAGCCAGTCCTGCTTGAATTAGCTCCCTTTCGGCGACAGGGACCACCGCGCTTCTGCTTCACAAGGGGTGATCTTCTCCCTCGGATGAGCACTGCCCGCAGAGCTCCGGCACCGCTCCGCCCGGCCAGAGCTGAACTGACGCCATGCTGGCACCCAAAACCAGCACCTCGGGCTGTGGGGGGACGAGCAGTGGTGCTGCTCCAGAGGCAAGAGGGGACGGAGCATGCTGGGGGCACTGGGACAGCAGAGTGCACCAGCCAGGCTGCCCAAACGTCCCCGGGCTCTGCGCGGCTGCGGGTCACTGGGGCGGCACTGCCCAGCCCAGGCCATCAGCCCTGCTCTCGGGGGAAGGGGAGCAGCAGCACCAGTGGGGTCTGAGGGGCCTCACCTGCATCTGCAGGGCATCGTCACACTGCGAGTGGTTGGAGACGCAGGCGTAGGTGGAGGGGCACCAGTAACACTTCCACCTGGTCGAGAGGCAGCTGGTGCACCTGCAGGGCCGAAGGCAGGGGGAGAAGGTCAGGCTGCTCGAGGGAGCTGAACCCCGGCAGAGCCATCCCCCTGCACGCACTGGGCCCAGCCTTCTGCAGAGCCCCGGTGCTGGGTCTTCCTCCCCGGCAGAGCCCATCGTGCCCTGCGCCCCTCGCGGGCAGCTTCAGGGGTCACCACCTGCCCCGCGACGCAGCAGCCTGGGAGCCAGCCCTCCCTGCTCAGCAGACACCAGTCCCAGGGCAGTCTGTCACCCTGGTCACCTCCCCACGGGCTCACCCCTGCTGGGAGTGGGACCTCTGGCAGGCAGGACAGACTGGGGGGTCCCTGTTACACTCCAAAAAGTGGGTGAATTTCTACGGGTGTCTCCAGACCCCTTCCCCACAGGCCACCACCCACACAGCTGCTCCCACCCGGGGCTGAAAAGAGCTCCTGGGTCTACAGACCCCTCCCAGGGTGGCCAGGGAGGCTGGAGCTGCCACCGAAGGGTTAACAGAACGAGCTCCACATAGAAGTATGATTCACGTTTAAAGCCCCAATGCGTCCAGATGGCTGGAGATGCTGCGAGGACCCTGCTTTGCGCATCCCTGGCAGCGCGGCCCCGGCACCCCTGCCAAGCCCTGCCCGCACCCAGCCCCGTCTGCAGGGGTGTCTGTGCACCCCTGGGAGCCCCCCAGCAGGACCCCCCTGGCTGCCAGCCGCCCCCTCTGCCCCACTCACGCTCTCCTGGGGTGGATGTTCCCAGTCCTTTTGCAATCGTAGAGGGTGAAGTTGGCTCGGATGATGTTCTTGCTGTTGACCCGGAGGGCGGTTTCGACAACCACATGGTCTGGGGGAAGAAAGCCAGAGAACACGGGATTGCGACAGCTTCTCACTCACTCTTGGAAGCCAAGAGAGTCTCTGGGCAAATGAGGGCTGAGGCTGGTCTGTTTGCTCTGGTGTTTCCTGCGAGTTGGGACCGTTCAGCCTCTGCCCTCCGACTTCCAGCTCTTGCCCCCGAAGTCGAGGCTGAACGTCACCCCCAGCAGAAGCCCTGCAGCTGCGAGCAGCCCCTTCCGCGGGGCAAGTGCTACTGAGCGGTGCTGATCCCTGGCTCCGCTCACGCTTGGTGCCAGGTGGCCCCTGTAAGGACATGGTAACCAAAACCCGTCAGTTCTCATGCTCCGGAGCCCCACTCGCCCGCCCCACGACGAGGAACTGCAGAGCGGGTGGGAATCCCTCGCGAGGCTGCTCAGCTTCCCGCTCTCTCCTGCTCCGGCGCAGCCTGGCCGGGCGAGCGCGGGGACGCGAGACAATGCCCCTTTCAGGGGCTGGACAGTCAGGCATCGCTGGGCTTCCAGAGACCCGTGTGGGTGCCGCTGTCGCCAAGAACACAGAGCGGTAGCAGCTCCCGCTCTGGGCGGTTCGGGAGACCCACAGTGCGACTTCGCAAACCCGCCCACCCCAAGCGGGAGCCCCAAAGGGGCCGGCTCGCTCTCCCGGTGGAGCAGCCGGCCCAGGGTCCGTGGATGGGAAGTCAGCGAGTGCTCGAGTCTAGAACGAGGCATCGGGCTCCCCAGAGGGAGCTGCGAGACGGGGCCCTCTCCATCGCCGAGCACCAGCAGCGGCTCTGCTCAGTGAGGCCAGCGGGCCTTGGCTGTCACCAGCCAGATCTGCAGGCACTCATCGCCTCCAAGGAGCCCTTGGGCACCACTTGGAACCGGGGGACCCTAGGAAACCTCAGCCTGGCTCTGGGGATTGAGGTCCTGAAGCACCTCGAGAAGGCACCTGCTCTTCTGGCCGACCTTGTGAAGGGCAGAGCTGTTTGGGGGGAAATGGGCTGGATGACCTTGCGAGGTCCCTTCCAACCCCTGATGCTCTGAGATCCTGCGAACCCCCCAAAGGCAGCTGGAAACAGCAAAGCGAGAGGCAGCATCGTGTGCCCAGAGCCGAGACGCGCCTGGCTCGGCGCCCGCCGAGCCCACAGCAGGAGCTCTGCCCCGACCAGCCCCAGCAGAGCGAGTGCCGACGCAGCTTTAACACTGGGCTGTTTACACCAGGAACCGGCAGACCGGGAAGCCCGCGGGGTCGTGTCCAGGCGGCGGAACCCCTGCACTCAGACCTCGCACGCCCCACAGGGCGGAGGCCGGCCGGGTCCCTTCCCCTCCGCAGGCGCCCTCTGTGAGATGGTCACAGCTGCGAGAGCAGCTGGGCCGTGCCGCGCTCGCTCTCCCCTGCACACCTTGGTCGCCTGCGAACGCCGGGTACTCCTCGCGCGGCAGCAGACTGCAGTAAATAAACTGGTTAGCCAAGTCCCCGGCAACTCTGGCTATCGTGTGGACGCCGTTTCCGTAGTCGCAGGAAATGCTCGTCCCGTTCAGGCTGGGGACAGTCCCGTTTATCTGTATGATCAGGACCTGCAGCGGACAAACAGGGGGCCGGTCACTACCACAGAGCATTTCACTGACAATTTGTTGATGCCCTGCAGGCTTCTGCAGGCTCCAGAGCAGGGCCACAGACAGCTGCTGGCCCTCATCTGCATGCTCCAAGCACTCACAGCCTGGCTGGGGCAGCACAAATTCCACTGAGCCCAGCTGTGCAGCCCAGCTGCAGCCCAGGGCTGTCTCAGGGGAGCAGGCAGAGGACGCAAAGGCTGCTCAAGCCCTGTTTGTCCCGTGACGGAGGAGGAGCAACAGTCAGACGGAACCCTGAACATCCCAGCTTGCGCAGCCTGTAGCAGGGACTGGCGATGGAGGCCTGAAGCCACAAGCCAGCATCCCCCAGCAGCACACTGGGATGACTCCTGGAAACCCCAACCCACCCCTCTGGAGGGGGACCAGTGCTGGGGTCCCTCACTCCAGCCCTGATCTGGGCTCTGCTCCAGCTGCGAGCGCTTTAGGAGCGATTTCCCCGTGTTCGGGCTGCTCAGGACATTTGGCACCGAAGGGTGTCTGCCGCCAGGACAGGGTCTGTCTTGAAACGCAGAGCTTTTTAAAAACTCTCGGACTGTCGTTAGAAGCAGCTGCAGCACAACCAGCCTCTCCCTCCGGTGTCCGCAGCTGGCCTGTGCCTGGAACCTCCGCAGCTCTCACCTGTGTTCAGCCGGTGCTCTGAGAGCTCAGGGCTGAGGCAGCAGCTCCAGAAGCCCTGCCGCCCGCAGGCTCAGCAGACGCCGTCCTGCGGGGTGCTGGGGTGCTCCCAGGCACCCCAGCCACCTTGGAGAGCCCTGGCCCGTGCGCACAGCGGAGCTCGGCATCCCCGCGGGCTGCCCCAAACCACGCGGAGCTGAGCCGGGGGAGCAGCGGCACTCGTCAGCCCGGTGAGCAGGAGCAGCTCCGGGGGATGCTGCGTGGGACTGACCCGATGTTCACGGCGAACGCACCGGGTTCTCCTGGTCGACGTTAATCTCGGGCTCCAGGATGGTCATGGAAGGGCACTGTTGCGCTCCTTTGCTCGCGCTGGCCCAGACGTTGGCTCCCGTGAAGTTGGCGCACTCGCGCTGCAGGGAGCACCTGCAACACAGAGTCTGATTTCCCACCTCCCCTTTGGAGGGCTGGCGGTCTCCTGCTCAGAACGATAACCGCGAGGTCTTCAGCAGGGTGTTGGCTCTGCCCATCCCGTGGCTGGCCGCCTGCGGGACATTCTCTGCCTGGCAGCTGACTGCAGCCGAACAATGCGGCTCAGTGAAGCCTTGGCTCTGAAGAGCACCCCAGCCCTCACAGCCCGGCTGCATCCGCGTCTGAACACCCCTGTTTCGTAAGGAGCGCAGAGGGACTGAGGGCAGAGGAGCCGCGTGGGGACGCAAGAAGCAGCTGCGGCGCTCTCCCGGGTGCGAGGGCCGAGGGCCGCTCGAGGCACCGGCACGAGCGCTCCTACCTGGTCTCCATGGTGCACCACCCGCAGTAGGCATCGGCGGCGGCCAGGCACTCGCTGCATGTCGTGTATTGGTCGCAGGCAGCCACCTTCACCCGAGTCATCTGCACGACAGCAGCACCACAGAAACGCTCAGTGTGGCCGGGCAGGGCAGCCCACGGAGTGGGGCCACCCCCTGGGCTGAGCTGCTCCTCTCAGCCAGCGCCTTGGCCACGGCCGTGCAACGGCTGGGCTGCAGGGCAGGACAAAGCAGGCACCTTCCTGATGCACCAGGGGTGGTTCTGCAGCCTGTTCCTCCCCGAGAGGAGCTCTCAGCAGAGACACAGGCAGCTCCTGGCCAGGCTGGGCTGAGCCCTGCCTGGCTGTTTGCAGGACGAGCAGAAGGTGACACACTCTGCAAACACTCGCTCCCGAAGAACCCCCAGCACCTCCGGGGACCCGCTGGCCAGGAGCGGCCGGGAAGAGCTCCTGTCAGTTTCTGCTTCCTACCGCCTCAGTTTCTAAACACTCAGGAAGGAAAGCAGGGCCCTTCAGCTCGGCAGGCACTGGCTGACACTGGGAGGTGCTGGCAGCTCCGAGCTCCCAGCAGGAGAAAGCGCCTTGGACCATGGGCTCCTTGGCCCGACCCCACTCAACTCCCAGCACTTCACCAGCCCCTAGCCCTGTGGTGCTCAGCGGCCCCCACCTCCCCACACTGAGATCCTGGTGAGCTTCCCACGAAAGCCAATTCATCTGGTTACTGGGAAAGAACCAGGCAGCGGGGAGCACCCCAAGTGCTTCGATCACCCCTGAGCAGGGTGCACAGCCCCAGGGCTGAACTGAGACTGAAACAGCAGCTGCAGAGGCACCCTGGGGGCTCTGTGAACCGATAACGGCCAATCTGCAGGGAGCTGGGCCTTAGAAACAGACCTGCAGCATCTAACACCAGTGGCTGTGCAGCTGTTTTGACAGATAGAGATGCGAGTTGGGACAAACCACCAGCGCCTGGAGCACTCAGCTCCGGTCTGTCTCTTCCGCTCACTTGACTGCTGCAGCTTCCCCGCTGTCCAAAGAGCCCTCTTGCAGCCAGGCTGAGCAGGGACCTTCCCCAGGACCACGCCTGGCAGGCAGACTTGCTGTCAGTGGGGTCTCCTAAGAGCCTCCTGAAACAGTCGTGTGCAGGTTTCTGCACAGGAGCAGCTGTTGCTTCTTCCTGCACCCCCTGCGAGGTGGGACTGGACCTGATCTCTCTCCCTCTTCTTTCTACCTGCAATGAGCAACTCTGGCAAGCCGGTCTGCTCAGCAGGACCCCACACCAGGGGATGGCCAGGCAGGGGTGCCCCCTGGAGAGCCCCCTCCAGCCGCTGCCGAAGCTCTGAGCTCCCTGGCTCTCTGCCCACCAGCTCCAGAACAAGTCCTCTGTCCCTCCCAGCCCCGAGCTCAGTGCTAAACACCACGCCAGAAGCACGACGCTCAGCGCGCTCTTGCTGAAGAGCTCACCTGATAGGAGGTCATCAGGTAGAGGTAGGTGGAATCAGAAGGGTCAAACTGCATGATGGGGTGGACGGGCTCTCCGTAAGCCACCGAAATGGATCTCCTGCTGACAACCTTCATGGTGCTGTCCAGAATGATCTGTGGGGAGAAGCAGCCACTCAGTGAGATTGTTTTCCTACAGGAAGAAGGTCACCTTCCCTGGGTTGCAGACAAGAACCACAGTGATGTGTAGCGGTGTTCCACATCCCCAAGCCACACACAACACCCCTTCCCAGCACTGTGCCAGCGGCACCCTCGCTGCACCGTAATGGAAGTGGCAGCAGCCCTCCCCACACTCGAGCATCGCTCTGCTGCGAAGGACATCGCAGCTCCAGAGCGCAATGAAAACCAGTGGAAAGCAGCAGCGGGGCAGCATGGGCTGGGTGACGGCCCCCTGCTCCTTCACGCTTGAAACACAACTGGTGTCATTCCCGGCCCAGAGAAGCTCCTGGAGCTGGCTGGAGGTCTCTGCAGACTCACTGAAAGCAGTCTGTCAGGACTGGTGGGCTCAGCTCCCCCAGCCCAGCTTCAGGCAGGTCACAGAATCACAGAACATTAGAGACTGGAAGGGACCTCCAGAGATCATCCAGTCCCATTCCCCTGCCACAGCAGGATCCCCTAGATCCACTCACACAGGAACAGGGCCCAGTGGGTTTGAAACGTCTCCAGAGAAGGAGACTCCACAACCCCCCTGGGCAGCCCCTGCCAGGGCTCTGGCACCCTCACTGGGAACAAGGTTGTTCTCGGACTCCTTCTGATGTGGATGTAGAATCTCCTCTTTTCCAGCTGACACACACTGCCCCTTGTCCTGTCACTGGGTGCCCCTGAGCAGAGCCTGGCTCCATCCTCCTGACACCCACTCTTCACACAGTGATCAACACTCATGGGGTCACTCCTCAGGCTCCTTTTTCCCAGCTCCAGAGCCCCAGCTCCCTCAGCCTCTCCTCAGCAGGGAGATGCTCCCCTCCCTCCATCACCCCTGTGGCTCTGCACTGGGCTCCCTCCAGCAGCTCTGTGTCCTTCTGGAGCTGAGGGGCCCAGAGCTGAACACAAGACTTCAGACGCAGATGATGGTGGCAGCTGCTGCTAGAGAGCTGAAGCCCACCGTTGCCTTGTGAACCACCAGCTGAAGCGCAGGTAGTGATGGAAGAGGCTGCAGAGCACCAGCCTGCCCACCAGACCTCAGGATGTGCTGGCATTTGACTCGAAAACTCAGCAGGTTAGCAGCGGCATAGCTGCGAGGAGCCGGCGGCAGGGCTGCGCAGCGCCGTGAGACAGTCACTTCCAGCTGCAGACAGCAGGAGCGAGGAAGATCCCTCCCTCTTCACTAGCAAGGGAGGGCAGTAACTGTGAGGGCCAAGCGCGCTTCTCGCTCTGAAGTGTGGATTAATTAATTAATGCAGGATTAATTAATTCTTACAGCAGAGCAGCGCCAACCTGTCCCAGTCAGAGAGCAGCAGCTCGAGGCAGAGCGATGCCTTCTGCTAACAAGCACGTGTGAGCTCTGCGCTGAGGGAGGAGGGGACTGCGGAGCCCCTCCTCGCAGTCGGCTGCCCGACCGCGGAGCAGCTCCCTGGGATCACCCCCAGGCGCCCCTGCACCTCGAAGCCACCCGCTTTCATCCTTCCTCCCTTCTTGCTGAGATTTGCTCTGCGCCCAGCTTTTCCTGGGGTCCCGCTGCCTCCTGAGCTCGTCTCTCCCCGCACAAATCCCCACCCCGGAGCCGCAGGAGCTGCAGCCCCCAGGGTGGAGCCGGCGCGGCGGTGCCGAATGGCAGAGACCTGGCCGGGGCAGGGCCGGGGTCGTGCCGGTGAGAGCGCCGGCGGGCTGGCCGCTGGGCGACCCCGCTGCAGCACCTCCGCGACCGAATCGGAGCGCGGGACGTGTGGGGACTTTCAAAAGGCCCTCCCTACCCTCATGTCCCCCGGGGGCGCCGCGCCCCGGCAGACCCTGCTCCTCCTCTGACGACTCCTGGCACCGACAACGGCCCCCGCGGAGCATCTGCCTGCAGCCGATCCGGGTAATTCCCGTCCGTAGCCCTGGGGGCCACAGCCGCTGCTGGGGGGGCTGGCCCAGCCCCTCTCCTGGCCCTCCGCTGTCTTTTCTCAGGCAGCAAACCCGAGCGATAACTCCCGCGAGGTGTCCGCACCCCGCGCCGAGGAGCCCCGAGCTAAGAGGGCTGCTGTGGCGCAATTAGATTAGCGCGGTCCGAGCCAATTACCCCGGCGCGGGGCGGCCAGAGCCTCTCCCTGATGGAGGCAGCAGATAAGGCTCCGTTCTCGAGCTGCTAATGGAGGCAGAGCTGGCGATGCTGCGGGTGGCATGTGCCAGCGCAGCCCTCACCTGGCCGCTGCGCCAGCCTCCCTGCACCCTGCTGCACCACCTGCCCCTGCGGGCAGCAGGCAGACCAGCAGCCTTCCCCTGGTTGCTCCTGCTTCTCCGCTCAGCGCACCTGGACGCGTGGGTGCAGCCTGGATTGTTTTCTTCTCTCCAGTATTCCCCAGCATGGACCACTCACCCCAGCCTGGGACAAAGCGGCCGTCAGTCCTGTCTCTGCTCCAGGGCTTCCCTGCCCTCTGGTCCAGGGCTTTTGATGCTCAGCGTGCCCCAAACCGCTGGCGCTGGCCAGAACCAAGACTCTCTTGGGCAGACTTCAGGTGCTAAACTCCCCAAAGCCTTGCCCTGCACTGCGGCTCTGGAGCCAGGGCACTGCCCTGCGCTGCCTCTGGCACCTTACTGGGAGCAGACGGTCCTGCAGATGCAGGGGCTCGCGCTTGCCCGGCCTTGGCTGCAGGGAAGCACCTCTTGGTGATTCGCCCGTCTACAAGGAGCCTTTGCAAGCCACCAGCACGCAGGGAGAATTTATTAGAAGGGCTGTTAATAATTAAATGCTGCACAAGAGCATCTCCCGCACCGGGTTCCTCGAGAACATCCTACTCGCAGAGCAGCCACGAGCCGTCATTCGTGGCCACCAGGCAGCACCCATCACTGGCCAGATTACTGCAGCACCCAGTCCCTTTGGTGCTGCCAAACGAAGGCGGGTGCTCACACCAGCCACCCCACAGCTGCCGTGCAGGGCAGAGGTGCTGCACTGGGGCCCCTCACTGCCCTTCCCCCTTGCAGCCCCACACTCCCCATGTTGGGGCTGCCGGGCTCCACTTGCCTTCAGGAGTCCTCCGCTGGCTGTGCCCAGGAACACCACGGTGTAGTTGTTGACGCTGGCCACCGCCACGGCAGTCAGGCCGCTGTACGTGAACACAGGGGTGGCGGTGACGGGGTTGACGATGGCCAGCGGGTGCTGGAGATGCGCTGCTCCGCAGTCCAGCTGCTCCGGCTGCAGCTGAGGGGAGAAACACGCGTCAGCAGGCTGCGGCAAGCACCGACAGGCTGTTTCACCATCACCACCCTGCTGAGCCCATGAAAACCCCCTCACTACCAAGCCACAGAACAGGAAGGGTCGCTGGTCTGCACGGGTGCAAGGAGCTGCCCCCGAGGCTCCCCTGTGCCTGCTAGACCCACCCTCGGAGCCAAAGCCAGGGCAGGCTGTGCCCTCACTGTGGGTGGGGGGGAATCAGGGCAGCACTGGGATCACTGCTGGAGGCACCCAGCGCAGGGCACCCCAGGAGGGCATCATCCAGCCAGTGCCTGCACCCTCACTTCAACACAAGACTGTGGTGCAATGGTGACAGGGGACCGGGACCCCCTCTTCCCCTGCACAGCACTGGAGCAGGGGGCTGCAGCAAGAGAAGGTTTCTCAGCTCTCCCTCACAGAGTTGGCTGCTCTGCCTGCAGAGGACTAGTCCTGCACCCACCCTGGCACTTGGATGGGATCCCCTTCCCGTGGGTCAGTGCTGGGATCAGCACAGGAGGCCCTGCTCAGCTGGGGTGGCTGCAGGCCCAGCTCCGGCTCCTTCACTCTCAAAAGCTGAAGCAAGAAGTTTCTCTGAGAAAAAAACCTCAAAACATCATTTTCCTGCAATTCAGTGAGGAAGGGACTGAGAACAGAGACAGCGGAGGGGTAGAAAGCTGCTGCCAGCTCTCAGGACTGCAAGTCCCAGCTCTGGTCCTGCTGCCACTGCAGGCAACAGCAACATTTCCACTGATGGGATGGGACTGGACTGGGATGGAGCAGCTGCCAGGCAGCAAGAAACACTGTGCTGCAGGACAGGCAGGGGAAACACTGCCCAGAAATGCTGGCCAGGGTGCCTGGCCTCAGCCCACCGCCACTGGCTGTGCCTCAGGAAGCAAGGACTTCTGTGCCCTACACACAGGGCCACAGGATGTCTGCTGCTCACCTCTGGCTCCTGCTTTCAGGCTGCTCTTCTCAGCCTCCAGGGAGCAGTGACTGCCTTTGCTACAGAAAAGTGAGACTGAGGACAGCAGGATGGTGGCTGCTGCAGCTTCAGCAGGAGCAGCCATGGTGAGCAGGGCTGGCCCCGGGCAGCAGGGCTGGCGAGCAGGTGCATGAGCCGGCACTGAGGCTCCCGTGTCAGTTGGCTGTTAGGTGCCAAGGGGTGAAGCCAGAGGAGAGATGCTGAGGAGGACTGACCCATGAGCCCTGTCTGTGAGCAGGCGCTTGGCTCGTCTGGACCCAACGGAGACAACAGGCTCCTCTGCGCTAAATCAGTGAGCGCAGTTGCCTCACGACAGCAACGTTCAAAGGCAGGACTGATGCCTCCTACTCCTCCCGCCCTGGCAAGATGCACTCGAGATTTATGGCCACTCCGAGGCTCCTCACAGCCTCTGCTCAGACAAGGCAGATGGATTCTGCAACGTCTGAGCATCACAACAGTCTGGCTGCCGGCGACTCACCTGCTGTGACTCTGCAGCAGGTCTGACAGGGTGCTACGGGTGCAGCCCGAGCAGCTCAGACGATGGGCTTGTTGCAAGGGCTGTTGCCACATCATCTACAGAGTCACTCTGGGCTCATCTCCAGGGAAGCTGCAGCTGTGTCGCCCTGCTGGGTGCAGGCACACAGCTGCAGGGCTGGCTGTGGGTGCTGCTCAGCCACTGAGAGTCCCCACCGTGGGAAGGGCTGATGAGCTCCAGACCAGACACACCGGGGGACGGCAGCCCACACTCCTACAGCTACTTGTGTTTGACGCCCTGCCGAGCTCAGCCACAACAGGGACCCTCTCTCCCAACGACCGCTCGGGACCGCTTGCTGAAGCGGAACAAGTGCGGGGATTGAGGCTGCACCTGCCTGCACCACAGGCTCCCACCAGGCAGGAGCAGCTGACAACCAGCACGGTCAGTGCAGAGCCTCCTCCAGGGCTGCGAGCACCAGGGTCTGTATTTTAATTCCCTCGCTGTGGCTATCACTTCACTGATCGAGTCAGACTAAGTCCTCTCCGTACAGGTCAGAAGATGAGTCAGATCTGCAGCAGCAGTGTGGGATTCAGCTGGGACCACCCCTTCACCCTCACTCCAGGGCCTTGGGGTGCACCCCTCTCCCCACTCGGGGCCCACTCTCCCTCCCACCACCTCACATCTCGGGCTGGTGCCACCCACAGCAACATCCCTGGGCAGAAATGGGACAGACTTCAGTCAAACCCAAACCATCCATGACAGAGCCGGTCTGTGTCTCCAGGAGCAAGGGACAGTGTCCCCTCGCAAATGGAAGGAAAGAAGCCCCCAGCAGATGACCCCAGGGCCGGTGGCCTCTTTGCAGTGGCTGAGCACTAGGGTGTGGGTCTGCATGCGGACTCCAGGCTGCGGCATCGACTCCTCCTCTGCACAGGAGACAGCAGCAACAAACCCCACCGGGCTGGGTGCGAAGCAGAGGTGCCAGCCAGCTCTGGGTCTGCAAACAGCTCTGGCTCCTGGAGGAGCTGGTCCCATCGCAGACCCACAGCCCTTCTCTGGTCCCGCAGAAGGGCTCAAAGCCCTGTCCAGAGGACCCCCGGCTGTAGTCCAGCTAGGGGTCTTCTCCCTGCTCTGCAACAGTGCAAACAACAGACCAGGTCCTCTCCACCACCCGTCCTGATCCTGGCCCCCGCAGACACCAGAACCATGTCCACTGCTGCCGCCGGCCACATCAGGCTGGATAACAGAGACTGACTTGAACAGCTTCCTTTGCTGCAGCGAGCGCCAAGCAGGACACAACGCGCTGGGAGCTGCAGCTCAGCGCACACAGACTGAGACAAAGGGACTGAGGGCTGTGGACGAGAGCGGCTGTGCTGGCGGTACTTAGCAGCTCGACAGCACTTCCTTCTCCCAGAAGACAAAGCTGCAGCCCAAGTGCAGCCTGTCCACGCATGCCTGTCCACGCAGCACCCAGCACGCAGGACACACAGCCCTCCACGCTGTGATTCAACGGTCCCACTCGCAGCCAGACCATTAGAAACACACTGGGGTTTATTTATTTGTCTTGGGGATGATGATCTCGTCACCAGTATCAACCACTTGAAGCTCATAAGGCTCCTTCCTGCCGGGAAATCGAGGCAGAAAGAGAGACCCCTGGGGCTGCCCAGGACATCCACCACCTCCTGTGCACAGCAGCTGCCCGAGGAGCCAGCACCGGTGTTTGTCTACCCAGCCCGAGGGGGACACACAGCCCTTTCTTCTTGCAGGTGGCCAGGATCACGGGAAGCTCCTTATCTGCCCGCCTGCCCCCATAAATCATGTTTCAGGGTGATATCAGCGCAGAGTGTTTCCCGCCGTAAACAGGATGTCCCTGTTCTCACGCAGCCCAGCCTTTGCTCCGGCCGCACACATCCTCCTCCCAAACACCTCTTCCTAAATGACATCAGTGCTGCCGAGGGACACGCACGGCGCTTCGCCCCTCGCGTCCCAGGACGGGTGACACGATGCTGCTGTCTGCCTGCCGCAGCACCGAGGGACATCCCCACTCTGTGGCCTGGCAGCAAGCAAGATACGGCCCAGCCACATCCTCCCGTGGGCACCAGGCAGCCACATGGCCAGGGCAAGGGCACCGAGAGCTCGGGCTGAAAGGCTTTCCCACACAGGATGGGTTACATCTCACTCCTTCAAACTGCCCTACCCTGACATTGGGAGAGCAGGAAGGCTTTCTCCCAAACCACAGAATCCCAGATCACGAGGGACTGGAAGGGACCTCAAAAGATCACCCAGTCCCACCCCCCTGCCACAGCAGGATCCCCTAGATCCACTCACACAGGAACATGCCCAGGAGCATTTGAAACGTCTCCAGAGAAGGAGACTCCACAACCCCCTGGGCAGCCCCTGCCAGGGCACTGGCACCCTCACTGGGAACAAGGTCCTTCTCACACTGATGTGGAACCTCCTCTGCTCCAGCTCACACCTGCTGCCCCTTGTCCTGTCACTTGGTGCCCCTGAGCAGAGCCTGGCTGCATCCTCCTGACACCCACCCTTCACATACTGATCAACATCCATGGGGTCACCCCTCAGGCTCCTTGTTTCCCAGCTCCCTCAGCCTCTCCTCAGCAGGGATATGCTCCCCTCCCTTCATCATCTCTGTGGCTCTGCACTGGGGTCCCTCCAGCAGCTCTGTGTCCTTCTGGAGCTGAGGGGCCCAGAGCTGGACACAAGATTCCAGCTGGGGGTCTCAGCAGGGCATAGAGAGGGGGAGGAGGACCTCTCTCCATCTGCTAACCACCCCCTTTCTGATCCACCGCAGGATGCTGTTGGCCTTTCTATCATTATCCTATCATGACCAGATCTCTTCCTATCACCTGCACCTCAAAACCACCCCCGGGCACTTACTCTATTGCCAGTTCTCTGCCCCGCGCTCGGGATCCTCAGTTCCAAACCTGAGCCCTTCTGCACCCACCACATGCAGCTCTGCTACCGGGCTGCAGACAAAGAGCCGCCGCGGGCACACGCAGGAGACGCCCCAGGGCCGGCCCCAGGCGCCGCTGTCATCCCGAACCCCCCGGCGAGGGCGTTCTCGGGATTTCTGCAAGATTCCACAGGGGATGCAGGTCAGCTCAAAGCAAGGAGCCACATCTGCGGGCAGGTTTAGCCAGATTCACCCCGAGCACGTCTGCAAACCCAGCGCGGGACGCAGGCACCCCAGCGCTCAGCACGACGCGGGCTCAGCTCCGCTCCCGGGCCCCGGCCCGGAGTTTCCATTACAGCCCGGTCCCTGCGGCGGGCAGCAGGATGTCCCCTCGGGAAGGAAGTCTGCTGGAAACAGAAGGAGGAAGAGGAGTGGTGAGGCAGCACTCGGCAAAGCCACGAAACACACTGCTCTGCATCCTGTGTTTGTGACCTTAGAAACAGCCTTTGGGCAAAGGTGGGGGCTGTTTCTGGACCAAAGCAGCTCCTGCTCCCGGGGAGCCCCTGCGGGCAGGGAGGGCTCCGGCCCCTCACGCATCGTATCAGTGCGGGTTAGAGCGCTGGCTGCCCGCAGCCCGAGTCCTGGGGAAACGACGCAGCCAGCGGCCCCTAATCCGCTCCAGACTTGTTGATTCGCGGGACTTAGCCATCGCCTTCCTGGGCTCGGCGCTTGGCAGCTGCTCCCGCAGAGCTGGCGCTGGGCCACTAAAGGCTGCGATAAAAGGGCTCCGGCTCTATCTGCTGCCGTCCCTAACGCGGACCACGAGGCTCTCGTTAACGCCGGGGTGTGACTCAGGGAAACTGCTCGACGCAGGCAGAACAGCCGAGACAATCCGGTTCGGCCCGAGGAGCGGAGCGGGGCATGGGCTCAGGGTTACCCCGCAGGGAGATGCCGAGCTCCAGCCAGGGATCTCGCACAGACTCCACAGGCAGAGCAGAGCACAAGCCCCGCTCTGTGCCGGGCTGAACCCCGCCCGGGCAATTTGTCCGCACAATCCCGCGGTTATCTGCCGGAGCCGTCGCAAACGGGCTGCTCGGGATGCCCGGAGGGGAAGGTCATCCCCAGACGGGGACACCCGAGACGCGAGCGGTCCCTAACTGCAGCGCTGCTGCGAGGGCAGCTTTACCCCGCAGCTCCGGGAGGCAAACGGGCTGCGCCCCTGGCCCGCCGCGGCGCTCGGGCCGACACCCTCCGGTAAAACAAGTCCTGCTGAATGTCTCTCAAGAGTCATCCACACCGAGCAACCATAAACCCACAGCTCCGCAGCCAGGCTCGGGATGACATTCGCTCCCTGGTTTCCTTGCTGCCGCAGCCGTCTTGGGCGGGGAAGCAGCCGCCTGGGTGCGCTTTGCACGTCCGTGCAGCGCCAGCCCCAGGGCTCTGGGAGACACCAGGGTGGCATCAGCGCGGGGCTGTGCAAACACCCAGCTCTCTGCTCCCAGACGCAACCCAGACCACGTCCCAGCTCCACGATGCCAGTGGCCCTCAGGACCTCTCCTGCAGGACCTCTCCGTGGTCGTTCACGCCTCAGGAAACCAGAACCATCCTCCTGCAGCACCTCACCCCTGCTCAGCAACAGCACAGATGACTGTCACCGGTCATCCGGCACTGGCCAGGTCACTGTGTTGCAGGAGAGGAGCAATCGCCAGCGAAAGCTCTGACCAGATTCCCTCTCCCCTGCACAGCACCAGTCCCCAGCCAAGCAGACACAATTGACCAAGCTGCTGCACCTGCTCCTTCCTCCACCACAAGCTTCACCCTGAGCCAAACCGCATCTGTCCGGCTTCTGCAGAGCTCCTGAGACCCGGAAGACTTTCAGCCCACAGAACAGCTTCCCCCCAACACCTCACAGAGCTGATTCTTCCCTCTCTACACTCTCGACTCAAATCTCTTTCGTTCCTGAGAGCCTTGAACACTCCCAGCAGCTTAACGTGGGACATTCACCTGAGTAAAAGAACCGCGTTACTGCGGGTCACGTCCCCCGGCAATGCGAGCAGACTGAGCTGGGAGGGGAGCCCAGAGGAGCGATGGCCGGGGAAGGCAGGGAGCTCTCTGCAGACAGGCACTTCTCATCTCCTCAGACCTCTCCCACACCACGTGCCAATTACTGCGGAACCAGCACAGCTGCGGGCAGGGGCTGCACAGCAGCCCGGGGGGGTGACTGAGCCACTTGTCCCGCCCTTCACTGATCCCTGAGATCTCAGCCAGGGCTGAGGTGCTCACCCATCGCAGGGCGATGGGCTCAGCTGACCACCAGGCTCTGCTCAGGGGCACCCAATGACAGGACAAGGGGCAGCAGGTGTGAGCTGGAGCAGAGGAGGTTCCACATCAGTGTGAGAAGGACCTTCTTGCCAGTGAGGGTTACAGCCCTGGCAGGGGCTGCCCAGGGGGCTTGTGGAGCCTCCTTCTCTGGAGCTGTTTCAAACCCCCCGTGCCATGTTCCTGTGCAACTGGATCTGGGGCATCCTGCTGTGGCAACAGGGGGATTGGACTGGATGATCTCTGGAGGTCCCTTCCAGTCTCTAATGTTCTGTGATTCTGTGACCTGCCTGAAGCTGGGTTGGGGGAGCTTAGCCCACCAGTGCTGACAGCAAACAGGCTGCTTTTGGTGAGTCTGCAAAGACAGAGACCTCCAGCCAATTTGAGGCCATGTCTCGTTCAGGCAAAACCACTGCTTCCAAGTGGTATCGGCCACCTTCACCTCCACCGTGACCACAGAGCTCAAACCGTCACTGGTGAGAGGGTTTGAGGTGCTGCGTCCCAGCTCACAGGACCAAACCCAGGCTCTGGCTGCTGCTCCAGTACATCTGCCTGGGTGCTGCCCACAAGAACCCATCTCGGGGAGAAGACACGTGACAGGCTCGGGGAACAGTCAGGCTGTAGGCAAAGGGAGACAGTCTGCAGCGGTGAGGCCAGAGCCAGACACTGGCTTGAACAAACACAGGCTTCCTCTGCTGCTGCAGTGCTTCGGGTGCACATGGAGAGTGCAGGGGTGTCTAGAACCACCCTCAGGGTGTTAGGAAAGGTGCAAGAGCTCCAAGGGAGTCCCCCCAAGGCTCCAGCCTCAGCACTCATGTGGTCACCCCTTTGCTCTCCTCTGCCACCTCCTCCAGCTAGAGCTGTCTGGACTGGTGGCCATCCATCACTCCACAAGTACCAACCCTGGCCTGCTGAGCCGGAGGCTGAGCCACGGCTTAAGAAAAGCCTGGCAGGACCTGCTCTGCGCAGCCCTCCCTCGAAACACCTTCCTGCCAGCTCGGGCAGCTCCCGCTCCACACTAGCCAGGGTCTGGCCGCAGCCTGCGGGGATGCACAGCAGCACGTGTGGCTGCACAGGGCGCTGCTCAAAGCACTCAAGTAGAAGGAGCAGCAGTCCTTCAGCTGCAATTGCACATCCTTCATGCCGCCAGGAAGGCTGGTCAGGCTTATTACGTCGGCCTTCATCTCGCATTAAACACAATACTGGAGATTATACAATCCAATCCCCCGGGAACGGGCAGGCAGAGGGATTAGCGAACAACAGGCTCCAAAGGGCTTGTCAGAGTCAAAAGAGGAGGCGCTTAAGCAGCGAGAGCTTGTGTGCCCTTTAAATTCGCCCCCACTGGAAATGCGGCGCCTCTGCCCTGCTCCCCAGGGAGAGGAGAGGAGCGGATCAGCTGCGTGTCCCTCGTCCCAAGGACGCCCGCACCGCTCCGGAAGCCAGGCTAACGTGTGCCCCTCCAAACCGCTGGAGCCAGGCGTAGCCAGGCTGCGCCTTCGCAGCCGCTCTTCCCTTGGAAGAGCCCCCCTTTCCCCACTCAGCTGCGCTGCTCACCTGTGGGGAGCTCTGGCTTCAGCGTCCAGCCTCCAGCTACTCACACTCCTTCCCACGGGGTCCAGCCCTGGGCAAACTGTGAGTCACTGTGAGTCCAGCTCCTCGATCTCTGGGGGTTACCTCTGCCACTAGGAACACTTAGCACTTCCCATGCTCCAAGTGCTCTGACGGCGGGAGGTGCCACCCTGGGCTGAGAAAAGCTTCTACTGAAGCAACAGCCTCCTACCTCGCACCGCTGGCCCTTGGCACGCGTCAGTTCAGATCAGCTTCACGCAGCCACAGCCGATGGTAAATGTTTTCCTGTGTTTTCCTCATTAGTTCTGCCGAGCCAATTAAGCTCTGCGATAACGAGCAGCACTCTCAGAGGCAGCTGGCTCTGCCCACACCACTGCGCCACACGGGCGTCCTCCGCGGGTACCTCTGCACTCACTGCCTGCTCAGCACCCTGGCACCAGCAGCCAGACACTGCTACCCCCAAAGCTCTTGGGTGACCCACGGAGCCCAGCTCAGAGTGACACCACAGTCAGGAGATCCCACTGGTGCAAACCCCAGCTCCTCCCAGAGCTTGACACCTCTCTGCAGCACCCGATGAGACAGTGACCAGGCGCCCCTCTGCAGCCAGGGAAACCGAGTGCCGAGGCACCTGGTGGGCTGGCCGGAGCGCTCTCCCAGCAGGGGAACCCCAGGAGGAAGGTGCCAGAACGCCCATCGCAGCCTCCCCGAGGCACGTGCCGCTCAGGCCAAGAATCCGCCTGCGTCAGCTGCCCTCCAGACGCAGAAGTCTGTCCCCTCAAGCCGCTGTTTCCTTCCCTTTCCACCAGCTGCCAGAAGCCCAGCCTGAGCCCCATCCCTGCACGAGCCGGTTCCCTCTTGGGCCCCCTGCGTCCAAGGGCCCACACGACACAGGACACCAGCATGGTGCTGCTGTGCCGCTTCCCTCGATGCCTGGACCTACAAGAGCTACCGCAGGGTGCCAGGGAGTCCGGAGCCCGCTCTGGAAGCCGCTGGGTTCCCTCGAAGCAGGCAACCCTTGTCTGTCACACCTGTCCTGCTCGATCAGGTGCGATCGCACCGGACACCTTGCCCTGCCCTCACCAAGAAGGTGGCTCTACGTGCAGCCCAAACACAGTGGGAATGCGCCGGCTCTTCGACTGGCACACCAGAGATGGCTTCTGGCTGCCGGCAGCTCCCAGCCCACCGCACACTGGCAGGGGTCAGCAGACAGGGAGTGAAGCTCTAAGCCAAGGGCTCCTGCCCCGAAGGCAGCGGTTTGAGGAGCACAACGCTGCGAGCAGGGCTGAGACAGGTGCTGGAGCCAGGCTCCAGACTCGCTTCCAACACCAGAGGCACCTGCTGGCAAACCCCGACTGCCCGGCAGTTTCACCTCTGGGTTACGACAGAGGGATTTGTGCTCCGGGGCCCCTGGCAAGGTCGTCAGAGCAGTGCCGCGGCGATGGGTCAGGCCTAGCAAAGGGGCAGCCTGGTTCCAGCAGCTGGCCCCACCTTGGCCGCTGGGACGCTGCTCTGCCCAGCAGCAGCCACCCTGCACTGCCTGCAACGCTGGCCCAGTGGCCACAGTGGCTTCGGTGGCTGCAGAACCAAGTGGCACTCCAACTCCAGCAATAACTGAGAGTGGCAGGACCAGAGGAAATGGGGTCAGGCCGGATCCTAGGAAAACTTCTTCCCAGCAAGAGCGGGGAGCCCGTGGAACAAGCTGCCCAGGGAGTGGGCATAGGTACCGTCCCTGCAGGGGCTCAACAACCTGGCAACCGGGGGGTTTGAGGAGCTGGGGTAGTGGTTGGGGGCCATAGGGTGGACAGTTGGACTTGATGATCCTGAAGGTCTTTTCCAGCCTGGATGATTCTACGATTCTATCACCTGAACTGAGGCTTGTGCACTGAACTCCCTCCACCGGCCCCTGGCTCGCTCTGGGTCTCACAGCTCCTTGCGGCAGCGAGGTGTCCAAGTCCAGCTCCAAACGCAAGCGGGGGCTTGCGATCGTCTCCCGACTGACCCACTTGGCTGCGCCAAGTCCGGGGTGCAGGGGCAGGCGACGCAGCAGCACCCAGGACCCACAGCCCAATCTCGACGCTGGCACCCAAGGCAGTCCCTGAGCACCTACTTCTCCCCACTGCAAGGGGGGCAGCACCGCTCCCCTGGCACAGAGCGGTGCCCTGTACCAAGACAGGAGACAGGGCTGTGGGTGCACTGGAAGCACCACTGCTGCTCCTGGCGCCAGGGGCAAGGCAGGGCCACCTCTGAGCACCAGCCACACGTCCCTCTGGCAGAGCGGGCTGCCCACAGCCCCCCGGTGCACACGACTGCTGGCGGGTCCATGCACACAGCCCTGCAGCAGGGCAGCCCCAGCCCACAGCAGGGACCCCTCACACACCATTGCTCCAGCCCAGGCAGGAGGGGCAGCCACGCTGCTGTAGGTAGCCCATGGCAGCGCTCCGGTGGTCCCAACCAACTGCTTCCAGCTGCTGCCGGTTCCAGCTTGCCCAGTGTTTGCATGAAATTACCACAGCCAGGGGCTCAGACCTAGTACACTTCTGAGAACCTGCTGGAAGAGGTCATCAGACCAGAGCATCACCCCAGAGCAGTCTGAACAGAGGCTGCTGGGACTCGCAAGGCCGAGCGAGGTGTTTTCACAGCTCCCCCGGCGCCTCCCCGCAGCTCGCCGTGCCGTACTCGCCTCTGCAGGTGCCTCAGCCCCACCGCACCACCACTAAACAACAGAGCTTGAAATGAAGAGAGATGATAGACCCCTTTGCTCTAACCCACCCAGACCCTACAGCCAAGCTAGAACACCCCAGGGCTCCTGGGGAACACGTCCCCCTGTGTCTGCTCTGGAACACACCGGGGGCTACACAAACACGAGTGGCTGACAAGCCCTGCACGAGAGGTCTGCTGCTGCCGAGGTAAACGAGCACTTCTGTGCCATCACACCAGCACCTCTCCAGAGGGCTCCGGCTTCCTCCCAGCCCTGACACACTGCCCACATCCAACTGGCCTTGGCCACAGTGATCCTTTTTCTGTTTTCCACCCAAGCCACCATTCAGCTACAGCAGATCTGATGACCTCAATGGACCAGTTATCCTGACTGCTTAGCTGATGAGAATGACATGGTCTGTGCAGCCAACTGCAGTTAGGGCTCTGACCCCCTCTGAAAGGGACCCAGCACCCACCCCGCCTGACCAGCACCAGCCAGCGGCACCTGGACCAGGCAGACACTTCCTCACAGCCAGGAACTGCTCCCTGTTCTCTTGCCCAGACCAGCACAGCTTCTGGTTTCCAGGCACAGGAGCTTCTGCCACTTCCACCCAATTCCCCTTTGCAGTTTAGGATCTGTCGGAGCTTGAGATGCAAAGCAGGGGCAAGCCCTGGGCCCTCAGGAGACACCTTCCCACCACCCGCCTGCAGCCTGGAGCAGCAATCTGCTCCCCGGGAGACTCCCCTGCTCGCTCACCCCCAGGCACCGGCAGCCCACAGCACCCAGCCTGCCTTCCCCAGCAGGGCAAGGTTCACAGGGCTCCTCCTCTGAGCTTCCAGCTGCGTGCGCGTGCACCTAGCTGCACCTCGACTGCGAGCAGACCTGACAGCCGGCCGCGACTTGGCCCGACCAGGTGAGAGACAGCAGGTACCAGTACTCACGGCTGGCCCCAGAGTCTTCCAAAGCCGAGCAAAGCTCAGGCTGCAGCTTCAACCTCCTGTCTGGGGCACCCAAGGTCCTGCCAGCCCCACTGGCCCCTCACTGCCCAGCCTCAGACAGCAGCTTGGAGGGACTGACACCCCAGTGCTTGTAGAACAACATCCCGCAGCAAGATGGACTTGTGGAGAGAGCCCAGCGCAGAGCCACAGAGAAGGTGGAGAGAGGGGAGCATCTCCCTGCTGAGGAAAGGCTGAGGGAGCTGGGGCTCTTGAGCTGGGAGAAAGGAGCCTGAGCGGTGACCCCATGGATGTTGATCAGTATGTGAAGGGTGGGTGTCAGGAGGATGGAGCCAGGCTCTGCTTAGGGGCACCCAGTGACAGGACAAGGGGCAGTGGGTGTGAGCTGGAACAGAGGAGGGTCCACATCAGTGTGAGAAGGACCTTGTTCCCAGTGAGGGTGCCAGTGCCCTGGCAGGGGCTGCCCAGGGGGTTGTGGAGTCTCCTTCTCTGGAGACATTTCAAACCCTCCTGGCCGTGTTCCTGTGTGGATCTAGGGGAGGAGAGCCAGTGTCACTCCAGTCTTCAAGAAGGGCAAGAAAGAAGTT
>VXBP01001560.1:907029-940539 GCA_013400115.1 Rhinopomastus cyanomelas
TTTTGTCCTGCTGCGGCAGGGGGGTTGGACTCGATGATCTCTTGGGTCCCTTCCAACCCCTAACATCCTATGATCCTATGATCCTATGATCTAGGGGATCCTGCTGTGGCAGGGGGATTTGACTGGCTGATCTTTCGAGGTCCCTTCCAATCCCTCATGGTCTGGGATGCTGTGACGCAACAGTCTGGTGCAGCTCTGCAGCAGCGGGGCACCAGCCCCTCCGGGTGCCAGCCAGCCCTTGCAGAGGCAGCGTGTCCTGCGGCAAGCAGGCATCAATGTCTGCTACAAGAGCTCCTGCCTCATCTTTAATGCACAAATGAAGTGCAAATTCCCAGTTTCCTCTCTGCGGCTAATCCTCCGGATTTATTTGAGCAGCCGTGAGGCTGGAGCAGCTATTTTCATGTTTGGAATTTCTAAATTAGTACAAGCCAGCACTTCAAAGTGGCCCGGCTCCCATAAAACCCGATCCCACGGAGATGCCACAGTGTGTTTGGAAAGCAAGCGAGCGCTCTGTCATGCTCCCACGTGTGTGGGGCGTTCTGCGCCCTGGGAACGCTTCCCGGCTGCAATCAAGCCGCATCTCCGGGCCCCGGCTCACAGAGCCTGTTCGTGCAGCCTGCCCAAGGAGCTGGGGTCGCTCGACAGCCCCTGGCTGCAAGGCTCGCTGGTGGGTGCCTCGCCACTACCCACAGCACGCTGTGCTCAGCGAGCACGCCGCGTCTGACATGGAGCCACAAGAGCCAGAAACTCGAGAGCCAGCGCCGGGACGCCTCATTGTCCCCAGCCGTCGCCGAGCCTCTTCCTCAGCACAGGAAACAAATGGGTTTCCAGCCTGTTCTGAGCTGCAGACCCCAAAGCATCTGCCAGCAGAGACAAAACACCAGGCTAGCAAATCCCATCCTCATGACCACAGGCCAGCTTTCCCTCGGCCCTTCTTTGAGAGCTGCCCAGCAGGACAGCCAGGGGCCCGGCACGGAAACCACAGAAGACAAGGAGTCCAGCGCAGCCGGCAGCGTGGGCTGGGGCGACCCGCTCAGCTTTCCCTCAAGCACGCTAGTCCACCTCTCAGTGGGATTCATAAACTCAGGCACCACCTGGATTCCCAGAGCCGGAAGGGCTCTAGAGATGCCTGGACACCCTCAGTCACTTGCCTTTGGGCTGCAGCCACAGCTGGGACAGCAGGGCTGACTCTGCTTTTCCCTGGCCATACAGCAGTGCAAAGGTGCTCGGTCCTGCCCCGAACAACAGCCCGAGATGGAGCAGCAGCAAGAGGATGCTGTGGAATGCAGCTAGAATGTGGTGGGGATGCAGCAGGGCTGCACATGCTGCAGAAGCGGCCAGACCTTTGGATTCAGTGGCCCTGAGGGGAAGGGCACTGGAACACCCCAAAAGCCGCTCCTCGGGGGCCGGCAGGAAGCCAGGGCAGGTCCTGCCTGCTCTGCTCTCTCAAGGGTTCTAGCAGACCACAGCTGTGCCACACTCCAGCCTTGCAGCCGGCGTGACCTACAAACCTGCCCAGCGCGATCCTGTCCAAAGAAGAAGTAAACCCGCTCCGTGACCCTGGGATTTGAGTGGCTCCGTCAGCACGCTGCTGCAAATGGTGTTACAGAGAGTCTGCTACCCAGGCCTCACAGTCCTCTCCTGGGGGCTCGGGGTCAAATTCCACCCGTGCTTCGGGTGGGCAAAGCTGGCCAGTGACCCCATGCAAGCGTCTCCCTCAGACCGCAGGCGTCACGGAGGCAGCGGGTGCATGACGCACAAGCCACTACAGACAGCTATTTCTGTTGGGGGAGAGCAGTCCTCAAGCTCACCCACTTGCTCTCAGCACCAAATCAAACCGAATCCTCCCCTGATCCATCCTCCTTCCCCTAAGCCTCTGCTGCCAACTCCCCTCTTCTCCAAGTGACTTCTCGGCAGTTCTTGTTGTGAGCAGCCAGCCGGCCGTGGCAATGGCCAGTGTGGCAAGAGCCCGCTCCCTAGCCCCGCCGCCGGCAGCCAAGTGCTGCAGCTCCCTGTCTGAGTCGCAGCAAGCGCTGCAGGAGAGGAACATTCAATTAGGCAGAAGAGCACACGAGGGGGCAATGATTTCCCTCTCACACCGCATTACGCCTAACAGCCTGTGCTCCGCGTTCAGAACAACCCGGCGCTCCTGCCGAGCGGCACTCGGAACAGAGCAGCCATCATCGGGGCTTATCTTTGCTTCTAGAAGGAGCTCAAGACCCAACCACGCAGTCCGCAGGAAGCACTAACGAACCGCAACGCTCCCAACGCCGGAGCGCCTATCAGCGATGCGTGGGCCAAAGGGACCCGCTAACGGCTGCGCCAGGGGAGCCCATCGCGGGAAGGCGGCTAGACACCGATCTGCTCTGCCAAACCCGCCACCGCGCTCCAGGGCTGGGACGCAAAACGTGACAGAGCGCTCGCCGTACCGCCTTGAAGGTGGAAACCGATGCTCGGTTGTCGCAGCACAAAGAAACATGACACTGAACTCCTCTCCTGACACGGCCGCCCCGGGACTTGCAAACCAAAGCAGCTCGTTACTTGCTGGCAGCTCGAGTGACTTGGTGGATGGCAACAGAATGAAAGGCTCTCCTCTGCCTGACCGGCAGGGAGGCTGCCCAGCAGGCCTGGCCAGCAGCGCTAGAGGAGTGCGCCTCGAGCGCGCGGGAAGCGGAGAAAGGGGAGGTGCGAGCGAGCACCAGCAGCACGCCACACCCTGTCCTGCTGCACTCGACGTCAAAGGGCCTCAAAGCGCCTTTGCAGACGCAGTGGACAATAGCAGTGCGTAAGGAAAGGAGCGCGAGGCGACCCACGTCTACAGGCTCCAGGAACCTTGAAGCTCAATGTCACAGCGGCCAGTAGCAGTTGGGACCAGGACCCTGCTTTCCTTGTCCACCCCACACAACCTCCAGCCACACAGCTGTCTCCGTGTACACAGGTTTGCTCGCAGCCTCACCACTCCACGCTGGTGAAGGTGGAGGGTGTCCGTGGTCTCTCCAGGCTTGGCAAGGCTCAGTAACTCCTAGCTTGCTCCTCTGCACACCATGCCCCTTAGAACCCACCCCTTCCAGAGCACTGTCACAGACCACCCCAGGGACACCAGCTGACTACATTCTCCCAGGACCAGAGCACCCAACAGACCCAACCTCTAGCTGTGCCGCGTCTCCCCGAGCCCCCAGGGAATCCTGTCCGAACACCTCACTGGATGTTGCGCCTGACGTCTCCAACAGACCAGGGCCTCTCGTTTTCTTTGCTGAGCAGAAGTTAGACAACACAGCATCTGCCCAGCGATCCCGGGCACGGAGGAAGCTCAAACGCAGTGGGAGTCTTCCTGGCACTCACTTCCTAGTACTGCAGCTCTGCAAACACCCTCCACAAGTGCCAGCCCCAGCTCTGCCTCTCGATGCTCCTGGCAGAGGCAGTTCCACGCTGCCAGGGGCTGAGGCATGGACTCACAGGGATGCTGAGCTTCAGCCGCAGCCAACGAGAGCTGCGGGCGCCTTCTCATCCTGTCAACAGGATTCCTGTCTCCCAGCGACTCCTCGGGAGCTGTGGCCGTGCCAAGGCTTCAGGGCTGGGCTCCCAGCGTGCAACACACCACGTCTTTGTGGAATTAACTCCAAAGTCAGGACAACTACCAGATTTCCCAGCTGTCAGGCAGCTTGCGCTCTGCCACTGGGAAAAAGCTATTCAAGTCTGCCAGAGCAGCTCTGCGAGCCCCTGCGCCAGCCAGCACCATGTAGGCTACACTGGGGACGCTTACACCACGTAGGCTGACACCAGGGACGCTGACACCACGTAGGCTACGTAGAATCATTAGGGACTGGAAGGGACCTCGAAAGATCATCTAGCCAAACCCCCTTGACACAGCAGGATCACACAGACCAAGTCACACAGGAACACATCCAGGCGGGTTTTAAACATCTTCAGTGAAGGAGACTCCACAAGCTCCCTGGGCAGCCTGTTCCAGAGCTCCGTCACCCTCACTGGGAAGTTCCTTCTCATATTGATGTGGAACCTCCTAAATATGAGAAGGAACCAGGGACCTAACACCACATAGGCTGACACTGGGGACGCTGACACCACATAGACAGCAGGGAGATGCCACACTCAACACTCAGGTTACCATGGGAGACCTTTCTCTCCTCGCCACTGGCACTGCACAGGGAAGCCCAAGCCCAAACCCTCCGTCTCGCCTGTGAAACCCGACAGATGTTTTTACGATCTCTGATGGACCTGAATTTCCTCCTTCCCAGAGGCAGGGAGAGGTGCAGTCCTAGGGCAGCGCGCCTCTCCCCCCACCAAGGCATCCCGTCCCTCCAGTGCAAGGGGAAGCGGGTTTTCCTCTGCCTAACACTGCCGATCACTCGGTAACGAGCTGTGACAACGGCAGACTCAACCGCAAACGCCGGGGCTGGCGACGCTCCCCGGCGGGCAGGCACGATGCGAGTAACGGGCGGCCCCCGACAGACGAGACGGGACGGGATGGGGCGGGGCGGACTGTCGGGGACGGTGCCCCGCACGCTTCGGCTGCAGTGAGGGAAGCAGAGACCGGCTCTGACTGAGTGACAGGGGCGACAGGGACCCCGCGGGACGGGCGCGGGGAACCGGGGTGCGGAGTCGGACGCCCGCAGCGGAGCGCGCTGCCGCCTGGGGCAGCTGCGGCACGGGTCCGCAGCCTCCCCGCCGGCGACCGTACCTGAATGTTCCTCCTCTCGCAGGCGGGGCCGGTGCCCTGCACCACGCTGTCGAGGACGGTGACGAGGCCGGCGGCGGGGCTGACGAAGCAGGAGTTGCGGGCGGCGCGGATCGTCTCCTCGATCTCCGCAAAGCGGAACACGCAGAGCGCCGACTGCGGCCGCCCCCCGCCGCCGGCCCCGGCCCGCTCGAAGACGCCGAAGAGCAGCTCCTCGAGGGGCGGCGGGGCCGCTGCCGGGGGGCTCTGCCAGGCTGCCCGCGCCGGGAAGACGGAGACGAGGCGGGTGAAGGCATCGGCGGCGCCGCCGCAGCGCAGCCCCAGCTGGATGTAGGACTCGGTCAGCTTCTTGGTCTCGCCGCTGCCGTTGAGGGTGGCCTCGGCCGGGTCGCCCAGGCAGATGCGGGCGAGGAGGCTGTGCGAGGGGCTCTCCTTGTCGCCCGCGTTGGCCTCGCTGTTGAGCGCCAGGTAGGCGTAGGGGCGGCGGGAGCGCGGCGTGGCCCCGCGCTGCAGGAAGGCGCGGACGAAGCTGAGTTTGTGCCGCGCCTTGGCGCTCTGCTTGATCTTGAAGATGTTGTCGTCGGAGGGGTTGATGTCGAAGGTGAAGAGCTTGGCTAGGTCGCCGCGGGCGTTGAGGGCGCGGATGGCGATCTCGGGCGTGTTCTCGAAGCGGTGGTCCTCCAGGCTGCGGTTGCGGGGGAAGAAGGGGCTGCCGAAGCCGGTGTAGGTGGCGGCCACCAGCAGCCGCGCTCCGCCGGCGCCGCGCCGTAGCACTAGCCCCACGGTGGAGGCATTGGGGTGGTTGGCCGCCACGTTAAGCATGCTGGGGAACACGGCGACCGGGTCGCTGCCGCCCGGCGGGAAGCGCACGGCCACCGCTGAGATGTTGGCCATGCTGCGCAGCTGGCACAGGCCCTGGTAGATGGAGCCGCAGACGACGAGAACGCCCTGCTCGGGGTCGGGCTGCAGGATCTTGTTGTAGTTGTTGGTCAGCACCTTGGGGTGCTCGCAGGACGCCTGCGGCAGCTGCGGAGCGTGGCACAGCGGGCTGTCCAGCACCGGCCCCACCGCCGCCTCTGCCTCCAGCGCCAGCTCGCCCCCCGACAGCTGGAAGAGCCGGTTGACGGCCGCCAGGTAGACGCGGGACCCGGGGCCGTCCAGGGCGAAGTTGTTGGTGAGGGTGGGCGAGAGGAACTTACGCTGCACCTCCAGGCCAGCGGCGCGGCCGGGCAGCAGCAGCAGCAGCAGCAGTAGCAGCAGCAGGAGCGGCGACAGGAGTGCGGGGGGCCTCGGCTCAGNACGGGCTAAGTTGCCGGCGATCCCGCCCCCGCGCACCGGGAAGAGCCGGGCAGGGCGGCGACCCCCGCCGCTGAGCGTCTCCGCCGGTCCCCCCGCCGCTCTCCACGCCGCCCGGGGGAAGGGGCGCTTTGCCCGGCGCGAAGAGCCCCTCCGGCCCCCGGCACCGCCCTGCCCGCCGGGCGGCCTTGAGCGAAGCGGGGTTGGGGTGTGTCCCGGGGGGTTCAGCACGGCTCCGGGCCATCGGCGGCCACGGCCCGGGGCCGCCCCTCGGGGCAGCTCCTCGCAGCCAGGGCGGGGGGAGGCGCGGGGGCTCCACCCCGCAGCGGCTCTGCCCACACCGCCCGCCGACAGCGGCGCCGAGGAGAGCGGAGCGCAGCGCCTCTGCCCTCCAACGGGCTCTTGTCTAACTGTGGGGGAAAGGCAGAGGGAAGCTCCGGCGTTCGCCAGCCCAATGCCCCGCAGAGCTTGCCCCGAGCCCCCCTGAGCACGGGCGGAGGTGCCAGTTCTTTCCTCGCCTGCGGACATGTGCGGTCAATCCGCATCGGGGAGCGGGAGAGGACCACCGGGAGAAGCTGGGCAGGAAAAGTGGGATCCTGCTGGGACGGGAGGCTGCCCCGGGACACGCTCTCTGCAGCAGCTCACGGCATCCCCGGTAGGACCCTGGGCGACTAGCTCTCGCTTCCTGTCACTGCGGCACCGCACAGGGCAGACCCCGGGCTCAGGGCACACGCTGGGCAGCCCAACTCACTGAGCAGCTCAGCCAGGTCTCCGGGCAGCAGGAGCGCGGGTGGGCAGGCACCGCAGCACTGTGTGGGCGCTTCAAGCTACAGCACTGTGGGAGCTGCCAGCCCAGCGGAGCAGCCACAGGTCACGGGCTCCCTGGCCTCGAGCCTGAGGTTCCAGTAGCAGAGTGGAGGGAAGCAAAGAGCAAAGGCTCGGTTTCAGCATCGCAGGGTAAGGGCACAGCTCGCCTTGTGAGGGCTGTGTGTGGAGCCACCTTGGCATCCAGCAGCATGTAGAGCCAGAGCAGGAACTCTAGGGTGGTGGCTGGTCATGGCCACCAGGCAATGCTCTGTTGGGGAGCTCTGGCACGCTGCCCTGGCTCCCTCAGCCTGTGCCCATTCTGGTGCCACATATCTTCATTTATACAAAACGTTAATGAGGCTGATGGGGATTCTGCGCAACTTCTGTTCTGCAGAGGAAGAAAAATCCTCTGTCGTTGTCTAATCTCATTTCCACACCTGCCAATCTCCCTCTGCCCGTTCCTGTCCTCCTCGCCCTCTCCAGAGCACTAATTAATACACCCCTGCCGTGGCCATGCCACGGCCGCTGACAACGTGCACTGAACAAACGTCGTGCCTTTGCGCTGTCGAGCTCGTTGTCTCTGCTAATCATATCCCTAATTAATAGCCCTATTAGCTGTTTTCAAATGTGGGACTCCCAGTTGTTGGGAATTGTCTTTCCACTCCAAGCTGGTGATCTTCAGTGTCTGCAATTGCGCAGAAATAAACCCCCGATCCCAAATCCTTAATCTGCCTATTTTAGGCTTTCTTGTGGCTGCTTACCCTGAGAGCAGAGCGTCTTCCCCGCACAGTCAGCCTGCGAGGGCAGAGCAAATTGAGCTCCAGATTACAGTCAGCCAGGAAAAAAATGAGGCCAGGGAACACTGGAAGATGTGTGACTGGCCCAAAGGTAGCCAGCACAGGCTCTGTCAGACAGAACCCCCCCGGAGCGCTGACTCCCATTTCCGACGCCCAGCAGTTGTCTGCACTCACACCAGCAGAGCCAAAATCGTGGCGGTACCGAAGGATTATTTGACAACTGTGTTACTGCTGCTGTTAGGAAACAAGCCCTCGGTCAGACGCTTCGAGGGGAATGTTTTCCAGAAGTGATTTCCCACACTATTATCTGGGCTCTTAGAGGCTCCAGTGAGTATTTCAGGATAATGCTCCTAATGGAGTCGTGGAGGGTTTCTAGTTGCACACACTCAGGTCTCGCCACCGGTTTTTGCTCGGGAAGGAGAAAAAAGGTTAAAATAAACCCACCAGCCTCTGGCCAGAAACCATCACTCCTCTGGCCCTGCTGAAATCCCTTCCAGAGTGGCTCCCACACAGGTTTAAGGCCAACAGCCCTGCAGACAGCTCGGTGGGGAGAGGGGCTGTGAGCGCAAGAGCTCAAAACCACTTGCGTTATTAATAACGATATTTGCAGGAGCCTGGCTTCCCTTTAGGGGAAACACGAGTTACTCACACAGTTACTGAGGTCAGGTTGGCTCAGCACCGGCAGAACCCAGGGTCTCAGTGCGTTAGCGCAGGCGGCGTCAACACCTGGTTCTTCTGCAGGTTGGACTGGCCAGCGCCCACAGAGCGCACCCCGGGTTTGGACAGAGAGCTCCCCTCCACCTGCAGCAATGGCCACGTCTACATGGGCAGCTCCTGGAGAGCCCTGGCAGCGGCTGCTGCGGTAGGGGAGAGCTGCTGCCTGCAAGGACAGGTTTGTGAGGCCACCATGCTGACCCAGGCAGCCAGTCCCCTCACTTCTCCATCTCCTTTGCTCTCTGCCTCTATGGGGGCTATGTGGGTCATTTCCCGACTGATTGCAGGGCAGGCTGGCAGGAGAGCACAGGGGGCAGGGACAAACACTTAGCTCACATGGGTCTCAAATCCTTCTGGCCACAGGCTTGACTTCTCAGAAGCCCAGTCTGGTGGGAAATGAACGTCAGACAGCTGTGCGGCGCCTGAGCGCAGACCCAGCTCCTGCCTTTTCCCCATCTGGAGAGAGGCTGCTCGCAGCTGCTGGAGGGTTGGTAAGAAGTAGCGGAGACCGGCCACCCTGCTTGTCTTCCCCAGGCCAGAGCCGACCAGGCCAGGGCCCTCCCCGGAGCAGCGTTTCAGAGCAGAGAGGAGCCACGCACCAAGGAAGTGAGAGGAGAGCGCCAGAACACAGAAAACATCTCCCGCACCAGAGCTGCTCCCTGATCCCCACCCTCGTCCGACAGACACTCTCCGATCCTGCCCGGCATCCCCCTTTGTCAGGCCAGTCAGCAGTGCCCTGTGCCTCCAGGCTGGCTGCGCCAGCACAGGGCTCACCAAGGCACTTCGGGGCACTGAGGAGAGGCAGGTGGGTCAGCAGCTCTCGGTGTGTTCCCGCAGGAGCAGGAGCCCCTGTTTGATTGCCACCCGCCTGTACTGCAGGAGCTACTCACGACAAGGCTGGATCGCCATCGCTGTCACTGCTGATGCTTTAGCACTGGGGTGTCTGCTCGGTGCTTAGCAGGAGGACTGAGGCAGGGTCCCTTTCCGGGTGCCCTTCGAACCAAACACAGCCCTGCTGTGGTCTCAGCTTCCTTGTAAATGGCTGCAGCAGGGATTGCATGAGCACAGCACGTCCTACTGTCACCCTTCTGCTGGCCTCCAGCGCTGCTCTCAGCGAGGGGCAGAGTGATTTGTGGGGACGTGAGGCACCTTCTCTGCAAATCACACCTTTTTCCTCAAGCATCTTTCTTTTCTAAGATGACCCTGCCGTGGCGTAACACGGAGCGCGGCTCACCTCGGAGCGCGTAATGCGGTCACAACCCTGTCTGCAGCCGCAGCCGGCTGACGCGCTCGCCATGAGGGATTCGCCTCCAGAGAGGGGCCGTGCAGACAGAGGCTGTGAGCGTGGAAAGGTCTCCTAGGTTAATGACGGCTTCGGCACTGGTGAAGGTTCACACATGCAGGAATGGCAGCATCTTCCAGACAAGGAGGCCCATCATAAGGCAACAAAAAATTGCACCTTTTGTAGCCTGTGCTGCGGTTTGCCCTGGGCCCATGGGGGTACAGGAGAGCTTTCACCGCCTTGGTCCTCGGCTGGGATGCAAAAGCTTGCAGGTTCTCCCATTTGCTGCAGGTCAGCTTGGTGACCTCGTGCTTTCACTTTCCTCAGAGCCCTAGCAAGGGCTCAGCCCTCAGCTCCCTCTCTGCTTCACACCAGAAACCAGACCAGTGAGCTCTGCTCTGCAGAAAATCCAGCACTTGCCACGGCTAGGGGGTCAGATGAAGACACAGTCCCTTCAGCTGCAGCCTCACAGCACTGACCGTCTCTCGTCTGTGCTCGTCCCCTGTCCATGCGGACCATGAGATGCCAAAGGCAGCCCAGCACGCAGGTGTCCCAGCCACAAGAAGTCTCCTCTTTGTTTCAGCCCCAGCCTGAGGTTTCTGGGCAGGTGATCACACTCAGTGCGACTGTGGAATAAAGGAGAGTTTCATCCAGCCCTCTGATCTCCAGGGAAGCAGGTACACAGCACGTCTCTGAGCTTCAGGTGGTGTCAGCCAAAGGGGATTTCAACACCAAACACCCTGACTGTTCTGCGGTGGGGGCAGCACCATCAGATTCCACAGAACAGGCAGCAGGATGTGAGCCACTGGCATCCCAGGGCACAAGCCCTGCTTTGCAGGTCCCGTCCCGACACTGGCCTCAATGGGCTGGACAGCTGTTCCCCACCGGGTCCCCAGAGCCACAGATGCTGCTGCTGCTGCCCGGCTCATGACGCACAGCGGCTGCCACCCCGCTCGGGCACAGGGACGTTGCAGCACTAGTGCAGTCCCTGCGGGCAGCAGCTGTTCGAGCACCGTTTTGCCCCGACTGGCCAAGCACGGGCTGGTTGAGCCCCCTGGCCACATCCCCTCCGTGCCGGCCATCGGCGCAGGCCCTGTGCCCGCTGACTGCCTTCCAGCGGCGCAGGATGCTGCGCTTGGCTCCGGCAAGGGAAGCGACGGCATCGCAAAGCGGAGCATCCCCCGGCGGGACCCGCCGCGGGGGCCGTGCCGAGCGCTCAGCACGAAGCCAGGCTGAGCTGGAAGCCAGCCCGGGCAGCAGAGCCCTGGTGCTGCGGGCTCTGTTCAAGCCGGAGGAGGCTTTTCCGTGTGCATCGGGGCCGTGCTGCTCTGCGCAGCACGCCGCCTTCCAGGGACCGGTGGCTCGAGTCCTGCCTGAGCCGACGGGCCACCCCTGCTCGCTAACCAACCCGACGGGAAGGGGGGCCGGTACCACACGATTGCTTTCGATTACAGGGAACCGCCTCTGCCAGACGATGTCGGTGGGATCCGACAGGCTGCACGGCTAAGCGTGTGCTGCCGGGTTGCTGCTGAAACGCAGCTTAAATTACACAGAGCTGGAATCCACTTCCCTTCCTTCCCACCGCGCAGTCCCCCGGGTGCGGACACACGGCTGCAGCCTGCACTGCCCCCGGTCGGCTCTCACCTCCGTACCCGCAGGGCTGTCCTCTCCCCCGTCCGCTGGGGCTCCAGTGCCAAAGCCCGTTACGAGCTCTGAGGCGAAAGGGTTAACTGTGGTCAGTCGTGCAGTGGTTGCCCTCCCTGCACATCCTAACGCGGCACTCGGGTTAAAGCATCGCACTGCTCTCACAGACACCCCGAGCGACACTGAGCTACGGGTCAGCTCTGCGTTCCCTGTGCGCAGCTCCAAGCACCTCTGGTCAGCACTGGGCTCAGCAGCGCAGACCCTAAGGGGAGGAACCCTCTGTGTGCCCCAGGGGACCCCCCCCATTTCCATCCTGCACCCTCAGTTCTCTCTGGCGGGGCCCACACGGGACCACCTCCCGTCCCAAACTAGCCCTGTGGAGGCTGCTGGACCCGGGTCAGTTCAAACTCTCGGGCTCCTGCCAAGGTCAGTCCCACCTCCAAGTCATTGTCCCTTCTGCGACCCTTGGCCAGGCAGCCCTCGAGCCCTGCATCGCCCCGTAGCTGCTGCAGGCAGCCCAGCGCCGACCCGCAGCCTCGCTAGCCCGGTCCCCAGCCAGCCCGCGCTCGGCTGTGCCGTGCAGGACCCGACCCACTCCGCACAGGGTCGGCCCCCCCGAGCGACTCGTTAGCAGCAGGACGCAGGTGCCCCCTGCTTTTAACGTGGGAACCTGCGGCACTTCCACTGCTGCCCAAGGGCTGCTGCCGCTGCTCTGGGGGTGCATCTCTGCTGGGCCTCCCACAGCTGTGTCTCATTCCAACTCCACTCGTGGGGTCTTGGCTGCTGTCGTGTGGGTCTGGAGGTGCTGTAAACAGCCTGAGCTCGTTCCTGACCCTTCCCTGGTTACCCCGCCAGTCTCAAAGGTTTCTACGTCTCCCAGCGCAGCTGGTGGGTTCACTGGAGCCGAGCCAGAAGCCACCTCCACGAGTGACAAAGCCGTGTGCGCACAGACACGTTAGAAGCCCCAGCGAGCCCTACGCCGGACTAGCTGTGTCCTTTGGAATCCTGTAGCAGAAAAGCAGAGTTGTTAGTGGTTCCTGTGCTCCCCACTAACCTAGGGGTGTGACTTGTGCAGCATCACCAGTGGGAACGTTCATCCGAGTCTTTAAACCAGAGTCAGCAGCTCTGTCTTTGCACTGCTGGGTCACCCGTCACAACAAAGCGCTTCACCCAGTGGTGACTGTGACCCTGGGACTGAGCAGAAGCAGCAGCAGGGCAAAGCAAGCTGGAGCAACCTGCTGGCGCAGCTGAGGGCACTGGGAAAGGAGCCGCAGAACCTGGGCAGGGAGCACGGCCCTTCCACACTCACTCCTGGAAAAGAACCCCACTAAAGACTGGCACCTGCCATCAGTCGAGTGTCAGCTGTTGTCACACCCACAGATCACACTGTGGGGACACTATGCACTGCAGGGGTCTCGGCGTCACAGGGGACTCCCTCTTCAGAGTCCTCAGCCCCACAAGGACAGAAGGAGTCACACGAGCACCACAGTGCCTTACCTGAGCTCCCAGCTCAGGCCAGGAAAAGCACAGCAACCCCTCACTCCCCAGCGGTGGTCAGGAGCTCCAGCAACAGCACCTGGCCCTGCCCTGCTCCGCCTCTCCAGCCCAGCTGTGCGCTGGGAGGATTTGTGTGATCGGAGGCAGACTCTCACAGGTGATCGGATTTGGGCTCCACCCGGGGATCTCTCACCCAGTGACGGTCACCTCCTGCTCTCAGCAGCAAACAGAGCTCCGAGGCAGGACCCGGTGGTGTCCCCTTCCTGCTCCATGGGGCCACCCAGCCCTGAGCCAGTGCTGGTTCATTTCTCTGTGGCGAGAGCCTTGGCCATCCCTGTCGGTTGGGGCAGGCGACCAAGGGTCTGCCAGGGGTCACGGTGGGAAACACACATCTCGCCGGGTGACTTAAGAATCTGTTGAGGCCTTCTCCTGCTACCCAGCAAGTCCTTTCAGGCCAGCGAAACATCGGGGGTTTGTCTGTACCCAGAGAGCTGCCGGTGTGCAGGAGTTAGCCGACGGCCCTAGCCAGTTCCCAGAGGAGAGGTGCCAGGAGCACCAAGCCCATCACAGCTGGCACGCACTAGGCTCCCGCCTGCAGCCCACACAAAGGTGCCCAGGAGGGAGGGAGGTGTCTGTAACCTGGAATCGGACCTTGTGGTCTCCCCGTCTGCCTCCCAGTACTCTCTGTCCTCTCGCACAGAGAACAGCTCATCGCACAAGGGCAGGCTCCCTTGACCTACTCAACTTCACCTTCAGGGTCTGCTCCTGCACTGGGTTTGTCTTTGGATCGGTGTTCTTCTTCCAAGTGACGTCTGCATGAGCCTGGCTTTAGAAGATCCAGCAACACTGGCTGCTGGTTTCAATCAAGTCTGCCCATCAGCTGCCTCCCTCGCTGAGCCCCGGCCACGTTCAGCCCTCCCTCAGCAGAGCCTGGGAGTGAGGCTGGAGGCTGGTCCTTGAGCTCCTCACACACGCAGAGGGGTTTCCCACCTCACACGTGGTCCCGCTGATCTCACTGAGCTCCGTGCTGAGCAGGCCAGCAGCCATGGCTAGGAAGAAGGACAGCATGTGGCCCAGAGGGAGCATGAGCTGTGTTCCAGCTGGCTCCTGGGGCTGCAGCAGGGTGGGCTCGCTGCTGCCAACAGGTCCAGCACGGCCGGGGCTTTCCATTAGGTGCTTGTCTCTCAACCAGTTCTTCTTGGCAAAGCTAGAGCCACGCACGCAGGGCCTGGTCCTCGTGTGCATGGAACCAGCAGAGGCCAGAGCGGCAGGACCCGACCCGGCAGCGGCTCAGATGCAGAAGGTTGAGCAAATATTAGCAGTTAAGCCAGTAATTAACCTGCTGGTCGGAAGAGCCGACAGAGCCCACGGTTTCCTCCCGGTCGATGCAAATGAGAGTTGATTGTCAACATCTCGTGGCTGAATTGCACCTCTGAGGGTCCCAGCGACACAGTCGGCCTCGCCCGAGTTACTGCGATGAAAACGAGGCAGCCAAACAAGGCGACCGTCCAGCGCCACTCACTCGCCAGCTCCCGCCTGGCTGGCCGGCCCCTGCAGCTGGACGCTCACGTGAGGCCGCGCGTGGCAACGCACCCCTCGCCTCCGGCCCCGGCGCCACCCACAGACCCGTCTGCCCTCATTTCCTACCGAGGTGGAGAGTGGCGGAGGTGACAAATGGGCAGAGCCTGGTGGCAAAGGAGCTTTGTGCCCCAGAACTGGACAAAAACCCCACAGCTCAGTGTCTGCTTCCTCCCTGCGGGGGCCAGCGCCTCCCTCCCGTCCCTGTGCAGAGCAGGGTGCTCCGGCTGCGCGCCCAGGGCCGGGTGACCCCATTTCCATGGGGACTGCTGGCAGCTGCATAAACAAACACAAAGCAGAGCCAACCCCCCTGTTTTGATCGGGCTCTCAGATTCTTCTCCAGACGATCCTCACAAAGGGCGTAGGAGCTGACCCGATGGCTCGGCCAGGAAACTTCCATGGCTGCTTTTCAGGTGCTTCCTCCAATGGTTTCCATTCCGTGTCCCTCGAGGTCCTGTATTTGTGTGATTGTTGGGAGGAAGAGCCCTTGATTTTTCTTCCTTCTTTCGTTTCCTCCATCTAACTGCTCCTTGAGAGGCCACAACCCCCCTTTTCCTCTCCAGAGCACAAGAAGCAGCATCAGCAGCAGCTCCCCTTGTTTTCGCACTTCAGAGAAGAGACAAGAAGAGACCTTTGGGCAGAATGTCAGCTCCTGCGACCGACGCCACCCCCAACCAGCTCCAACCACGACCTGTGGCTGCGTGGCACATGAGAACAACAGCACGTCCCAACAGGCACATCCCAACGCGCCCGTCCCCCGTTGGCTGCTCCGTGCTGCTACATCAGGAGCAGTCGTTGTCTGCGTCTGACTCCCCTTCCCCTCCCTCCCCCACTCTCCAGCACTATCCCTCTGGAGATACTGGTGTGAAACCGGCTCGCATGACAAACTGAAGTGATTCATAGCCCAGCTGCGGTCCCTGCTGACAACAAGCCCCATCGCAAACCAATCGCGCGGAGTTTATGCACCCAGAGCGCTGGGAAGCAGCCTGGTTAGCGGCGCTCGCGGGCTCTGGATCCATCTGCAGCACGTGGGGGCCAAACGGCTGCTGCTTCCCAGCAGTCAGCCCAGGAGCTTTTCCGGGGGTATCTTCCCCACTAAATTAGATTTCCAAGGCATCACCGCGCGTCCCCAGCCTTATCTTGTCATCTGGATCTTTCTTCCCTCTCCCGTCGTGTCCGAGCACACGAGCAGAGGTTACCCAGCCAGGCCTGCACTGTGGCTGGCTCTGGCCGTGCCCTCTCCATCCCCAGTGACACACTTGGTGGGTCCACAAACCAGACAACTTGGCAGCAGTTCTCTCGTCACCACCATCAAGTTAGAGAAAGCTGAGTGACCACTTCAGACTGGGCCACAGAGCCCGAGGAGCTGCACAAGGGCCACCCCCGGCTGCCCCAGCACAGGCTCCTGTGCTGCCTCATGGTGGCCAGCGGTGCTCTGGGACCGCTGAGTGATGCAAACTGGAAGCACTTCCTCAGACATGTCACCAGCTTGAGCTCCCCAGGATGGCAGAGACAGAGATGGGCAGCACCTGCTGCGGTTGTAGAGCCCGAACATCCACTCAGCGAGAGAAGGATGTCCTAGCAGCTTCTCAGGTACTTAGCTCTCACCTGCAGCTCCCAGCAGCAACGAGGGACACATCCGGCTCCTCCACAGCCTGTCCTTGGACCTCACACGGCCTTGCTCCGTGCTCCTCAGGAGGCTGCATTTGCCTCGGTGCATCGCTGCAGTTCAGAGCCGAGTGCGAGGAGCTTCCCTTGATCTCTCCTGATGAGGGTTCCTGGTGCCAGCAGAACCAAGCGTGTGGTTGGGGGTCAACACACACACAGGTCCCACCTCCAGCAGACCAGGGGCAGCAGCAGAACAGATCCAGGTCTCATAGCAGCCAGTCTCTGCTTTGAACAAAGGCCAGGGCTGGGTGAAGCTCCACACGTGGCCAGAACATCCATCATCCAGGGGACCCCTCTGCTGCCATCTCCTTGCCCTGGGCAATCAGAGCACCAAGACTTCTGCTTCCACTCTGCAGTCAGAGGGCTGCAGGCAACCGAGCACCTTGGGCTGACCGTGGTCCTTGGGTCCTGACACAACCCCAGCGGCTCAGCCTCTCCCAGCGGGGCCAGCACCTGCTCCAGGCTGAGGCCACACCCTCCTCTGCAGAGGCTGCCTGGAGCTCCAGTGCTTCAGCCTGGGGACCACTGACCTGTGTTCACAGACTCCTGCTGTGCCCAGAGACCCCGGACCCTCGGTGCTGGATGAGGTTGCAGCTCCACTGACACCATCATCCTGGGCAGCTGAGCCAAGTGGCTGCAGCGCTGAGAGGCAGCAGGATGCTGGCAGAGCAGAGCAGAACCTGCAAGGCTGCACTGGGGTGGAGGGTGCTGGGTTTGGGGTCTCCACAAGGTCAGGTGCCCTCAGACCTCAGGGGACACCTGTGGAGACTTAGGCCTGGCCCAGACCCGCTGGTGTGAGCTGTCTAACGTGGGTCACTGGTGCCTCTCCTTAGACCACAGGAGGGTCTCAAAGGTGGGGACCATCTTGTCTGGGCCTGTTGTGCTGAGGTGGGGGGGTGGCTGCTCTGTGACAGCCCCAAGGGCAGAGGTGTTTGCAGGTAGTTTCTCCAGCGACTCCCCTGAGGGGGAAAAGCAGCAGTAAAAATGCAGAGGAGGAGAATGAAGGGTTTAAAAATAATGACCTGGGCTGCCTTCAGCTGCAGAGGAGATGAAGGGAGCTGAACTGGGAGCTGCTCCTGTCAGATGGAAGCAAATTGGACTGTTTCCCGGACAGATTTGCCCCAGCTGGGAAACAGAAAGAAGGCGACGAAGGAAGATGGTTCAGCAGGAGAACAGCAGCCCTGTGGTACTGGGCGGTTGCAGGAGGCCAGACTCGATTCGTTATCACATCAGCAGCATCAGACATGGCTGGTGCTGCTGCAGAAGCCAAGAGAAAGGGCTTGGCAGAGGTGACAGTAAATCAGGGTGGAAAAGCAACCAGGCTTTGTGTGATTCCTTCCTGAGCAGGACAACCCTGAGCTCTGTCCCCACTGCCCCTCGTGGGGCAGAGGGAATGTGCTGCGTGCTGGCAGCTGCTGCAAAACCTCTCCTACCTCACCAGGCTGGTGAGACTGCTGGGGGAGAGGGGACCCTGCCTGTCACCAACCAGAGGGATGTAGCACAGGGATTCGAGCACCAGCCTCGGTGCAGCCCATGTCCAGCTCAGAGAAGCAGCATCAGCACCTGGCAGTGGGCAGGCTGAGGCCCCCCACCACCCACATCCCTGTTCATACTCACACAGCAACAACCCAGCTTCCTGCCAGAGCCCCAGAGGGCTCAGGAGTCCCCTCCCCAGACCTGCCACCTGCACCACGGGTGACCTTGTGGGTGTCAGTCTGCCTCCCTGTGTCCGGCTAGAGGAGAGCCGCTCTGCCTGGCTGTTCAGTAGGAGGCCCTGATGATTAATTCATTGATTAATTAATGCTTCCTTAGCCATGGCTGCAAGCATCTGTTCAAGCTTCTTTAGCGAGAAACTTCAGGCCTCCTGAGATCTTCCTCCGCTGATGTGGGAGGAACGGGTTACCCGTGGCTGGGACAGCTGCATGATGATCCCAGGGTCTCCAGAAACCCTGAACACGCTGAGTGATCGCCCACAGGTGAAAGCCAGGGATAAAAGGGAGCAGCAGTCAGCGCTGGGCTCCAACCAGCTGCTGCAGGCAGCACCCGGGAGGAAGACAGTGCAGAAAGACAACGGGGGTCTTACTAACAGGAGAGAAGCTCCTCAGGCTGACCCGCTGCAGGTGTCTCTTGCCCAGAGAGAGCAGTGGATTGTCCCTGCCCACAGTGCTCTCTGCCCATGGGCTACCTTCAGCTCCTACCCTTCTCAGCGCTGCTGCTGCTGTAGAGGTTCCTCCTTCCCTGGCTGGCGTCAGGGAATGGGGAGTTTATCAAGGTGGCTCTCGTTGCTCTGCTCTCTGTCCTGTCCCCAGAGAACCTCCAAATCTCATGTGATTGTTTCTCCACTGTTTTCCATTAGGAGCTTACCCTGCCCCAGAGAAACAGCCTCTTCGTGTGCGACTGCTGCTGCGGGGGGACACAACCCCACCTGAGCAGGGCTGAGGCCGGCCCTTGAGGAGCCTCTGTCAGTGTGACTCCCCTTGGCTGCTGGGTGTCAGCAAACAGGAGCCTTGACAGCCAGCCCTGCTGGCAGACGCATCTCGTGCTGCAAGCAGGACCAAGAGAGGCAGCGGCAGGGGATGAGGCCTGTGCCCAGCAGAGCCGGGCTGGCACAGTGGATGGATGTGGTGGATGAAGCAGGGGGGAACCCACCACCGCATAGACTCCAGCCCCACTTTGAGGAAAGGAGGGCTCCAGAGCAGACAAAGGACTATTTTTCACTATAATCACAGGTCCAGCACGCTTTACGCAACAGAAGAGCACTGAGCCTGACGCGAGAGCTGCCTTTAGAGCCAGCAGCACATGCTGCAAACGGCTACACCTCAGGACCACGCTCTGGGGCCAGGGCAACGGTGCGATGCAGCCAGAGCCCCCCTCTCTGTGCAGACGTGGGAGCCGAGCACAGGCCTGGGTACTGCACAGGATCTGGAGATGGGCCCTGAGCCTTTCCAGGGATGGGCTGCGTCTCACCCGGGCCAACGCCAGGTACCGGAGCAGGTCCAAGCGCCAATAACCAGATTTGGTTCCGTGGTGACACCGAGCCGGAGGTGCCCATGGGTCCCCCACAGCAGGACCGACTCAGGGGCTTCCATGTGCCGCTGCGGCTGGTGCCTGCGGCCCAGTGACGGAGAGGCTGCGCGCGAATGCGGCCGGGATGCCGGGCGCCGGCGAGTCGGGGATGCTGGAGCCCGCAGCAGCAGCCCCGCAGGTCGGCGCGGGCCGGGTCCGAGTGCCCCCCGCGGCCGCCAGAGGTCGCCAGAGACCGCGGGAGAAGCGAGCGAGCAGCGCCGCGTGTGGCCGCCAGATGGCAGCAGAGGCGGACCGGGGGTCCCGGAGAAGGCGGCGCAGGGGCCTTCCGCTCCGTCGCACTCCCGGCGCCCCCGAGCTGTTCGGCTCCCGGGCGTGGGGGGACCCCCAGCCCCGTCTCTGCCGACAGCCGGCAGCGTTTCCCGGACGGGACAGTCCAGTCCCGCAGAGGGAGGGAGAGAGAGAGGGAAGCGCAGACGCGAGCGGGGCGGGAGCAGAGCACGTTACCCACCGGCCACAACGGCTGCCGCCGCCCCAGAAAAACGCCCGGTCCCGCCTCGAAAGCTAAGGAGGGGGGGACCCGGTTAGTACTTGGGTGGGAGACCGCCAGGTGCTGGAAGCTCTCGCCGCCTCGGCAGAGGGGGTCGGACTCGGATGACCTTTCCAGGGCCCTCCCGACCCGTCACGTTCTCTGACTCCGGGATCTGTCGCGGGGCCGTCGGCAGGATGAGACTGAAGCTCCGGGGCAGCGGCCTGACAGCCCTGCGGAGGGGCGCGACCGCTCCGGGCTGCTGGAGACAGGCTCGGGGGGACGATGCTCTCTGCCGGCAGGGCGCCGGTGACACAGGGCCTGCTCCTCGCACGACCGCTGTTTCCCTCGCAGGATCCTCCCCTGTGCCCGGGGCTCACACGAGAGGCTGCGGCGGCAGCGCCCAAACCTGCTGGCAACGAGCGGCCGAGTGTCCAGGGAGCAACGAGGCTCCACAACCGCCCGTCCTGCGCCGGGCGACCTATCGCGGCTCTCGCCCGCCACGGCTCGTGGGCAGCGCTTGCAAACAGCAAAGGTGGAGACAGGCAAGTCCCCGAGGTGGTCACGGCCCGCGGGGCTGAGGTGCTGGTGCAGCAGGAGAGGGACTTGCTAGCTCCTCCGGAGCTGGATCTCGAGGGGAGATGAACCCCCGCTGTGCAGGGTCAGGGCTACCGGCCCACCTGCTCCGGGGAGGGGGCTGCGAACACATCGCATCTCTGTGTGTCCTCTGTCTGTGTCAGCCCCTCGGTACCAGGGCCGCACAGAGGCCACTGCTGTGGCAACCCGGCACAGCCATACCCTTGCCACATCCCTGTTTGTGCCCAGGACCTGGGTGGACCTCTCAAACCACTTCCCACAGACTACACTAGAAGGTGAGTCCCAATCCTCCAAATTACGGGATTAAAACTGTTGGTGTGGGAGTAGACAGGCGCTGCTCTCACCCTGCGCCACCGTGGCCCCCTGTTGATGCTGCGCCGCGTTCAACCACCCCGCTGAGTCCAAACAGCATCTATTGACTGCCTCGAAAACCCATAAAAATAGGAAGGTCCACGAGCAGCACCCACGTCCCGCCCTGAGCCAGACAGCTCTAGCGAGAGCAGCCCTCTGAGTTTGCTTCATCCATAACCTGCTGCAACTTGGATTTGGGTTGTGGGGACACCAAGGGGATAAAATCATTGCAAACCACTGCATCTCATGAGAGCAGCCAGTGGCTCTGTCACCTTCCCCTTAAAACACTGCCACCCCCTTCTCTGTTCTGTGGTCTTGAGGCCGTGACCACAAAGCAGGAGCAACCAGCACTTCCTGCGCACAAGGGAGGAACCTGCTCGCTCCCAGCTCGTACAAAGACTAAAGAACTCCAAAGTTCTTCTGTGCCAGGGTAGACACCACAGTTGTGTTTCCTGAGCCCAAACGGCGCAGCCACTTACCCAGTTACCCTCGCCTTGTCCGGGTGCTGTGTGGCTGATCACAGGAGGGTCCGATGATCCATCAGTGCAGAACCTACTCCAACGTGGAGCACTCAGGACTCGGCTCAGTTTTACCCGCCTCCCCATCCCACTGGAAACACCCAGGCCAGGCCGGTGGTAATAGCTGAGGTCTTTATTTAAAGTTTCGTATGTACAGTAAAAGTGTCGCAGATCAACCTGCGGCCATCAGACAAGACAAATGTAAATCTCTCTCAACAATTAGCAGCTTAAGATCTACAACTACAGTGTTACGTTCACAAGTGTCATCTCCGTACTGTTCAACCCGTGCAGGTGAGTTTGCTGTTTGTTTTTTACACTGTTATCCACACGTACAGCTAAGTGCACTGCCTACGACTACACCACCCGGCACACACGACACAGACACACAGGGCTTCAACTCTTCAGCCACGTCCAACATCCACTTAAAAACTGGCAAACCCTCCCAGCCTCAACCCCTCTGCAGCTCTGCCTCGCGCACTACAGCGCTGGTCGCATTCAAACAGCAGCCTGTTTTCAGAGCTGACAGACAGTGCTTTGCTGCCCCAGCGCAATGCACGGAGCAGACTGCGCGGACCCATGGGGTTGGAACAAACCAAGGCAGTGACTGCTGTGAGCGTGCTGAGCGTCGTTACACCGAACTAACGAGGCTGAGACTAAACAGACCTTGGCAAATCTGTACATTTTTTGCATCAAGACTTCCTCTCTTTACACGAGAAAGCACGGGATCGCGAGGGAACAGATGAGCTGCATCTGAGCCACAGAGTTCTCATGCAGAGCCGCTGCTCTTGGAGCTAACACAGCCATTGCACTCCTCCCTCTGTGTGCTAAACACACCTCAGCCACTTCAGAATCAGTTCAGCTCTGGGTATGAAACATTCTGGGAAACTCTGCTGCCCAGAGACAGTCACTAAACCTTCCTCCCGCGGGAGGGCTAACAGAAGGGACTCACACGCACACTCACGCCCAGGGCACAACCTGCCGCCTTCGCGTCACCCGCGAGTGCCTCCCCAAGAGAGCGAACACAGCCACGTACGAGGGAAGGGAGCCTAAAGATAGAGCCACATCTCCAGTAACACAGTCACTGTTAGGGATCAGAAATCATCATAGACCTTCAAATCAAAGAGGGAGGAGAACCCCACCATGTCCTGCTAAAGCAAAAGGCAAAACAGCAGTTGCGTTGGGGGGTGAGAAGTGGATGCAGCATCATACACAGCGGTACTGCAGACAGCTTTCTGGAATGGAGAGAGCGTCGAGAGAGAAAGAGGCAGACAGACAGACACTGCCCAGACCCTGTGTACACGGCCTTCAGCGAACAGCTCTGAGGTGACCGGTCTCTGCGGAGCCCGGGCCTTCTGGCAGACGAGCGCAGAGTTCAGCCACTACGTGAAAAGCAGGATGCGCAGAACAAGAGGAGTAAACACTTCCTTCAATCACTACAGACAACGGCACCGCGTGTCCAGCTCTGCCGGCTTTCGACTCCTTCCTGCTCCAATCACACCAAGTCTGGCACAACCAACGGTGACGGGATCGAAATGGAGAACAACAGAGGGGCAAAGGCATTCCAGAGCCAAAGGCCACAGCTCTCCAGTAACGTGCCAGACCAGTTCTAACTGCTGCTCTCACTTGGTTCCTGACAGAAGCTACATCGTGGGAAGACCACTGCTGCCCATGGGACTAGGCTCAGCCAGAGCAGGGCCGTTTCACCAGAGCCAGCAGCTCTGGGCCCAGGAAGGGAATGTTTCTGCAGTCCTGCTCTGCCTGCAGCCCTGCACAAAGCAGCTCTACTTTTGGCCTGAGTCAGCTGCAGTTGGCAGTTTGGGAGCCCATCAGTGCACATGGGGACAGACAGGTGTGCTGGGATCCCTGGGGAGCAGGTACCTGAGTTTCCTGTGACAGGGTACAACAGATGGAATCCTTGAAGGCAAAGGGATGACTGGACAGCAGAGGATTCACTTCCCCTGGGAGAGACCCTCACAGCTGTTGGTCTGGTCTGAGGGAGCGTCTCAGAACCCAGAATCTGCAGCATCATCAAGTCCAAGGCTTCCATGTGTATGAATGTAGGTAGGGGACACGCTCCACACAGGGATGATTTCGACTGCTTTAGGTCGCGTGGGTAACATTTGGTTCCTGTGGGAGCTGGAAGGAAACCAGGAAGATCTAACCGGGCACTACAAACAGTGCTGAAAGAGAATCCGAAGCTGAATCTCAGCTTTGTGACAGTGAAAAGGACAGCAGTTAAAAACAGCGCAGAGCGAGCACACACTCCTCGGACACGAAACCTGCCAGCACCAAGAGGCCACCAGGACATGAAAGCTATGTTGGGGCTGGCATTTCCCTCAGAGCTTCAGGAAGGCTTCCATGCCAAGTGCCTGTCCCAAGGCTGGAGAAGAGGGTGCTCTCCATGGCACACAGCTCACAGGTACAGCACACAAAGACGTGACACAGACACAAACAATCTTCACAGATCCTGGCAGGAGGAAAACTTTGGTTTCACTTTCCGGGACTTTGCTTGAAAATCAAGAGAGAGAATTCTGAGACAACCATTCTCTGATGTGAACTCTTGGCTCAGCACTTCTTTCCTTACAGAACCTGTCCTCTCCCTGGGAAGGCCAGGAACGAGAGATGATGTGCAAATGAGAAACACAAACACTTCTTCACACCTGGGAGAAGCCAAACAAAAAGCCCTGCGCAACACACACGTGTGGAGAAGGGAAAGGATGATGCTGCATCTGTTTGCTCCGGAGGACAGATAAACGGTGCACGGACAGCGCGGCGGTCCAGACAGGCCGGCACTAGAAACTGCTCTCTGCCCTCCTCAAAGCTCTTGAGGACGACACGGCTCACAATTATTCACGCACTTCTTCATTTAAAAACATCGCTTCTTTATTTAAAAGGAAAAAAAGGAAAAAGGAAATGCCCCTCCCACCCCCTTCCAAAAAAACCCCAATAATAATAATAATAATAAAAAATCCTATTAGAAACAATAAGGAAGCACTGAGAGTTGGAGTTTTACACTCTTCAAGTATGCCGTTTGGATTCTTTAATCTTGGATTATACACACATTAAAAAACCTCAAAAGTGTGACCGAGGGCTGCTGCTGCTGCAAGGAAAGCATCTCAAGGACTACTTCAGAACGCTGCAGCACGACCGTGCGGGTGCCGCGTGCGGCACGAGGCTTTCGCTGCACACGCGCAGCAAGGGCAGGCAGCCTCACCGAGAGTCACCTACGGCAGGTCAGCGCACAGGCCGAACGCAGGCGCCGAGCCGGGAGAGAGATCCACGCGCTGTCGTCCTCTCGCTAGGGAAAGAAACCCCTTTGCACGCGTACGTCCGGACATGGAATGTGAGCAGACTTCACAGTACGGGTTTAGTGTTGCGGGTTCGCTGCGGTACCGTCGCTCAGGGCTGCGCGCTAGATGTAGCTCTGCTCGTCGGAAGCCAACCACACTGTCCTCTTCCCGACAGGTTCGGAACAGCGGTTCGAGCCGCGATTCACTCGCCCGCTGGTCAGCTCCACACCTCTGCGCTGTTATTTAGCTCTTCTGTACACGTTAAAGAACCTTAAGGTTTGCATCCAAAGAGAACCATGCTACATAAAAATGATCCGGGAGTCTCGCCAAAAAGAGTTCTTGAATAAAATCTAGAAAATACTATTGCAATGCATCTTGCCGAGAAAAAACCTTGTTCTAAATGTAAACAAATTCACTCAGACACTTTAAAACTTCAGCCGAGTAGCTGCTGACTAACCTCTGCCACGCTTGCTCACCACGACCGCCAGAAGGAGGGCAACGCAGCCAGTTCCTGCCACCATCATCTGGGGGGAGACAAGAACCGTTCCAAGTAGCCAGCAATGGCGTCCCAGTGCTTCCACAGAAAGGCAATGAAAACCACAATCAATAAAGTGCTGAACGTCCTATTGCGAGTCTTCATGAGGGGCACGACGCAGTTGGCCACGGTGGAGACGAAGACGAGGAGGACAGCCATGACAGCCAGGAGGATGTTGATGAACTTCCCCAGCAGGTTCCTGGCCGTGGCGTTCTCCAGCCCCTCCAGCTGCACCACTTGCTGCTGCTGCTGCTGCAGCTCCATCTTGGAGATGCGGGTCTGGCATGCCTCCAGGGCCTCCTGTCAGCAAGAACACACCGATGGGTTCCCAGGACCCCACCAGCTCACAGCTCTCACTGCACCAACCAGGCCAGCACACGACCACCCTCCTCAGACCTGACCACCTCCTGCAGACAGGAGTCACCACCCGGTTTCGTATCCTGCAGCGCAGCAGTGGCCGCTCTGCCACCTCACGTGACGGAGGGCGAGCAGCACGGAGCCGGCAGGCTGGGCAGACACCAGGCCTTGTTAAAGCTCACACCTGTGCCACCAGCTGCCTGTCCCCACATGTGGTGCCGTGGTCTCCTGATACCATCCTTCCTGCCCTGCCACTGCCCCCAGAGGAAGGAGGACGGCCAGAAATGGGGTCTGTCCAGGGAGGAGCAGTCTGTCCTAACTTGCAAGTTGATGCTGGAAGTGCTGAGTCATCAAATGAGAACTGGAACCAGCTACTGAGACATCCCCACTTCATCCTCATTCTCAGCCTGACTCCTCTTTGCCGAGTTAAACTGGAGAGGAGAACTAAGCCTGGACACTGTGGCTTTGCTCCCCCACAGGAGAGCCTCCTGTTTACTCTGCCAGAGGCCAAGGCACCACTGTCCAAACACACTGATCTATTTTAACCTTAAAGGTCACTGTCCCCTGTTACATTTCTCTGCCACTGAACCTTGCCTGTGGGGGCCAATGGAACATGAAGGCTCCCTTCAGTTACAGGCTCAACGCATGGAGCAGGTTTGCTCAGCCTCCCCTAAACAAGGACCTGGAAGGACACCGGCCCCTCTGGACTTGCAGTTGGATCTCCACGTGTGCCACAAGCGCAGCCTGCTCCGTCTCCAGAGGAGCTCTGACCGCCCGGCTGGAGCAGCTCGGGGGAGACCTCTGACCCTGCTTGCACTATGGACACGTCACGTCATCGATCCAGACAGCAGTGCTGGTTCTGACCAGACCTCTCTTCACTAGGCTCAGCAGCCGCTCAGACCATTCCCCAGGGCTTTTGCCCCATGCAAGGCCCTCCAACTGCATCATCTCTGTTTCCATGGCTTTGGCGCTTCACGTAACGCAAGAAAGCTTCCTTTGAAAAACACCTCCTTATTTGGGCAGCCCCGCAGAAGGAGCCGCTTCCTGACTCGGGGCAGTGGACACACAAGGACCTGTGTGACCAGCGCTCTAAAATTAGTGACACAACCACACCCTGGGGTCCGTTTACAAGGAGCGCTAATGTAAGAGCAGCGTCCAGGCCGTGGCCCACACCGAACGGTCACATCTATAACCCTACAGAGCCCTGCGTGGACGTGGATGTGGGCTTCCACTCTGCCCTTGGAGGAGAATGCTCTGAGCAAGTGAGCCGGCCTGCTGGGGCACAGGCACGGCCCTCCTTTACACGAGTTCCCTGGAGACACCGGAGGTCACGGATGGAATAAAGGCCCCTTCAGAACTCACCGATAAGCAGTTTGGCAACAAAGCTGCCAGGGTCACTGACTCGCAGAACCACTTCAAAAGCGAACGAATGAAAGAGCAGCTGGAAGAGAGAGCTGGAGCGCCCTTGGCTCTGCGACCCACCTGGATGTCCCGGGCTCGCTCGTAAGACTGGTAGGCGATTTTCTCCTCCATGCTGGCCAGCTCCTGCTTCAAATTGAGGATCTCGTTCTGGTGGAGTTCAGTCAGGTCATTGAGCTGCTCTTCGAGTCTCTCACATCTACAAACAAGATGCGCGGCACAGCAGCTTTTGTGAGAAGAGCATGGCAAAACGACACCAGTAACAACTGCACAATCAACATCAGCTCGTACTGGTAACCAGAAGCACCCACTACAGCCCACAGCCCTCACCAGGGATCTGCAAATCCTGTCTGCTGAGACTCAGGCAACCTCCAGCAGACACAGCTCAGCCCAGACAGGTGCCACAGCAGCTGTGCAACAGGACACATGAGAAAACTGGTTTCTCCAGAACAACCAGACCCAGAGCAGGGAAGAGCCATGTGAGGGCTGGCTAACGAACAAGGAGCCCAGGTAATTAACACTGCAGCTGGTACCCACCCAACTCAGAAAAGCTACTTGCCAAGAACCAAGGAATCCACATCCCTCTCCACATCCCAAAGGCAGCATTGGTCACTCGCAATGTACCCAGCTTGCTGGTGCATTACAGAGCTCTCCGGTGGGCTTGCTGCTCCAAAAGGGACTTGGGGCTTCCAAAGGGATCACAATGGCACCTAACCCCCTCCCACATGAGCGCCCTTTGGAAAACAGCTGTTGCCAAGCAGCTTAGATCCTGTTCTCCAACGAGAAACAATCGTATTTAGTGACTTCAAAACCACCGCCGTCGACAGGAAGCGCGAGGAAACCCTGCAAAGCTGTGCAGCTACGAGTCCGAGCACACAGTGCCTAGCAACAGCGCTGGCTCCAGGCCTCCCCACCCCGCATCCAGGGCTGCTGCCCTGCTCCTGAGCCAACTGCACCCAAGGATCATCTGTGCTTCCAGAAACCATCATGCCAAGCAGCTGCTGGAACTGGGTTATTTCAAACAAAACCTGCCCAACAAATGAAAACGCCCTGCAACCTACCCAGAGCTTCCGTGAGATAACCCTTCCACCAGGCATCTCCTCGTCCCACCACCCACAATCTAGAAAATGTCTTTTCCTGCTGCTTTCTGCTGGTGTCCAACGTAGAAAAGAGAGGGGTTTGCACGCCCCACACGGCCCAGAGACAGGCTCTGCCTGTTGAGGGACAGGTCACATTTAACCAAGCAGGCTCATGCAGCTCAAAGGGACAGGACACCTGCCAAGGGTTTGGATTATACTAGCACTACCCACTCTGACACCAGGGTCTGCACAACAGACTCTGAACTCATCTGCGAGCACAGCAGGGCCCTGAAGGACCAAACCTCGCTGTACTGCAGACACTTTGCGGCCAAGGATTACTTTTTCACTAAGTAAATCTGCAGTTGCTCCTCAGAACGACTGGCCTCGGAGTTCAAGGCTCTGCACAGAAGCTGTTGTGTGACAGACCTGTGCTGGCTGCCTCAGCTATCCCAGAGACCATCGCAGGTGCTCATCGGGAAGATGCCCCGTAACCTGCTGGGGTGCTTGGCTGAAGGACGGCCTGTAGCAACGCTTCATTGAACAGAGCCACGTCAGACCTCCACACGTGCTCTGAGGGTCACTGCGTGGGAACCAGGGAACTCACTGGAAAAGGGTTAAGAAATTAATTATGACCATCCACTCTTTTTTTTTTTTTAAGGCCTTTACAGCTTTTTTAAGGGCCAGTTGTGCAGTGCAGAGCTAGTGCAGCACGTGCAGGGAGAGGTGCGATGACAGAGACATTTTATCTCGCTCAGTAAGTGCTGAGTGAAGAAACTCTGACCAAAGTGATGCTGCAGGACCTTCGCAGAACGCTGTGCGCGAATCCAAGAGCTCCCAGTGAGCATGTTTCAAGACAGCCCTGTTTTATTGCAGCTGTTATCATACAGAATTCCATCGGATCTCTGTCGTCCAAAGACTCTTCTTTTCTCTGAACACACTGCTCTCAACAGCAGAGCGGCAGCTGGAAGCAGCGTCTACTTGCACTGTACTCGAGAGCCACGCTTGCTCTGGAGGGAGCGAGAACAGCTCCTGGTACGCACTGTGCTTCCAGCTCCGATGCCCCTGCAGCTTCACAGCCTCACTCCTGAAAGGTTTAGTCTGTCTGATGTATTGTGAAGTCAGCAATGAGAACTAGGCTACAGCAAAAACACAATCAGACGAATGAAAGGAGCAGCCTCCAGCACTCTGGCTGAGGGATCTCTTCTGACAGGAGCACGGGAGACCTGAATGCCCTTTCCAAGGAGGAAACCCAAACTTGGGACTGGCCACACTCCAACTGTGTGAGCTCATGGTTTCACTGTGTGCAAACAGGTTCCTAAAGGAACACACAGGATGAACATACAGCAGGAACTTTCCTTCAGTCTCAACAGCACAGAAAGTCCCTGCTTGTATCAGTAAACAACCACCACCTTCCACCCATTGAGATAAGCAGCAGGCGATTTCAGCACCCACTCCCCGTGCAGAAGAAACACAGCAATGGTCGAGGCACCGCCAGAATCTTCCCTCCGCAATGACTCAGCCCTGTCGGAGCAGTGCCGAGCTCCAGGCCAGCCCGTGCTGCCGGCACAGCCTGCTCCAGCCTCGCCAAGGTGCTGCCCAGCCAGGCACAAGGGCAGGAGAACTGGAGCGACCACTCCAGCAGGTCCCTGCCCCACAGCTGGTCAGTTAGCAAACCGGCCACCACGAGGACTGACAGGAAGGGCCTGGAAGCATGACAGGGTGGGAGGAGGTCCAAGAAAAGCTGCGAGGCAAGCTCCAGTTGATAAACGCACAAGGAAAAGAGATCAGACCCTGCAAAAAGCCACAGAGGAAGTGCACAGAGCCTGGCGAGAAAATGTCCCAGCACCTGCCCTGCTCAGCTCCCAGGTACAGCACACGCACTGGGGTGGCTGCACCAGCACAGGCTTCTCCTACACACTCTTTGTTAAGCTGTCGCTGAACTCGGTGCTTGTTTCTGGAATAGAGCAGAGTTCCCAGCTCTTTACCTTTTAAAGCCTTTACCTCTTTAAAGCCTCCCAGCTCCAAAACACAGCTCCATTCCCGTAACTGCATTTTTCCAGAAGAGAGCTAAGGACAAGGGTTCCCAGTCAGGGGAACAGGCGCCAGCCCTCTCCATCAACACACAGACACATCTCGTAACCTTCCAAGTCTCAGGGTGATGTTGGCTTTTGTCTTCACAGCATTTTAAAATACGGAAGCTATCAAATAAGAATCTAGGTTTATAAACGAGACATTAATCTTAGAGTGCTTAGTGTGAGCTCCTTGCGGGTTGTGCAGTGACCCGAGAGCCTGCGGAGACAAGGGCCCAAGGCAAAGCTTCACTGGTCCTCTTCAAAAGGTCACACTGTTCACTAGCTCCCCTCAGCACTCCAAAAGGCTAGTCGAAAGGACTATTTTTAGGCAGTTACAAGCCAATACAGACCCTCCCAAAAGCTTTTCCCTCCAGGCTGCCACAGTTAGCAGCCAGGCTCTGGGCTCACCCTGGGGAGCACCCAGTGCAGGCTGACAGTTATGGCAGCCCAGAAGGCCAACCATACCCTAGGATGCACCAAGAGAAGCGTGGCCAATGAATCAAAATGTGATTCTACCCCAATGCTCTGCTCCTATGAGAGCCTATGTCAAATACTACATCCAGTTCTGCTGTCCCCAGCATGAGAAGGACACAGAGCTGTTGGAGTAAGTCCAGAGGAGGTCACGAAGATGATTCAAGGGATGGAGCACCTTTGCTATGAGGACAGGCTGAGGAAGTTGGGGGTTGTTCAGCCTAAAGAAGACTCCAGTGAGACCTTACAGCTGCTTTCCAATAACTGAAGAAAACCTACAGGAAGGCTGCAGAGCGACTTTTCCCAAGGGGATCTAGTGAAAGGACAAGGGAAATGGTTTTCAACTGAAGGAGGACGCTAGATCTTAGGAACAGGTTCCTCTGCGCAAGGGTGCAGACTCTGGAATCGATTGTCCGGAGACACTGTGGATGCCCAGATGCCTCATCCCTGGAGGTGTTCAAGGCCAGGTCTAGCTGAGAGGTGCTGCTGCCCATGGCAGGGGGTTGGAGTAGATGAGCTCTGAGGTCCCTTCCAGCCTGAGCCAGTCTATGATTCTATGACTTCACACCACACTGGTCTGGGGACCCTGCTAAACGGTCTCAGTGAATAACTAGCCAGTTTAACTGACCACGTACATCAGTCCTCCGAGGTCTTCTGTTGTACTTTCAGGCCGCTCCTTCAGCTGTACTGTGCTCGCATGTAGCGCTCCAGCAAGAATGGCGGCTGCTGTGTGTGTGAAACAGCCACCCACACAGCTACAGACAACAGGACCCCTCTGCTGGGGAGCAGGAGATCGCTCTCTGCATTGCTTCGTTGTGACTGCGTGACAATGGGGCACTGGGAACCAGAGCTGCTGTGCTAGGCGCTGGTTTCAGTCAAACCGCTGATTGTGGCAAGGCAGGATTAGAAAGCGGTGTTGGTCTGGCTTTATCTCTCTGGGCTTTGCAAAGCACACAAAGCTTGCTGTCTCTAGCAGGATAAGCCCTTCCAAATGTTTTTCCAACGATCTGGCACCAGCACGTCTATAAACAGCTGTAGAGCTGCTCCACGTTGCACTGTGCAAACCAATGCAGTGGCACACGGTCCTTCAGAGAGCCTGCCCCATGCCCAGCAGCTCTGGCCATAAGCAGCCTCGTTACAGAGAGCCTGTTGCCCTCCTTTGGAGCAAGGAGTCAGGCCTCTTGCAATTGTTATTTAAAGGTTAAAAAGAGCAGAGTTTCAGAATCTCCTCGACGTAGACTGCAGCGTTCTAAATGGCTGTACAAAGGCAACTGATAACTCTCCTCTCCAGAGCCTGGGGATGAGCCCAAGCTCCCAGTGTGACAGGGAGGACACGAGACACGCTGCTGGAGAGCACACGGCAGCCCGCTGAACGCTCTCTGCCACCCAGTGGGGAGGGGAAGTGTTCCCTCGACACCTCTCCACAACACTTCATTTCACCAAACCCTTCCGCTGTGGGGCTGAACAGAGAAGGGGGTACTCAAGTTTCAGCATTCAGGAAAGACCATGTCTTCTAGAAACTCTTAACAAAGCTGGATACCTTTCTCTGGCAGATTCACATCTGAGCACTGGCGAAGACATGGCCAGTACACCATCCACACGTAATCCACTGTCTCTCAACCCAAACCTTTGCAGGGTTTTTGCAGAGCAAAGCACTGTCTGAACAACAGTACTTCTGGTCTTTCAGGACACCTTTTCTAACCTCTTTAGCTTGATGTTTGATCTTCAGAACCTCAGGAAATAACCTTTCTCTCTAGCTAATCCTTTGTTTAACAGAAAGGGAGATAAGCAGCAAGATGATAATATTTACAAAAGGCAAAGCTGAAAGGGCAAACTCATGAGGAGGCCACAGGTGTCCCATCTGAATCATGCTGCTGGGAACGGCCTGCTGAGCAGCCGCTATCCGGGGCTCTGGTGCTCCACAGCTCACAGGACTCGGTTAGGAAGCACAAAAGTACGTACCTGTACCGCTCCTCCTGCAGAGTCTGCATTATTAATGAGTAATCCCTCTGGTAGCGAACCTTGAGGTCCTCAAACGATTCTTCCAGTCTTGCCTGCGTCTCTCGGATTTCTTGAATCTCATGCAGTATTGCATCAAACCCTGAGCTCTGCATATCCAGAGTGTTTGTTTTGGAGCTTGAAGCTCCCACAGGGCCCCCCGTTGTGCTGTTGGCTCCCACTGAGCCTGATGTGGCACTGGAGCAATCCTCTTCACTGCCATATTTTGGGCTTGACTGAAAATTCTGAATCACACCCAGAGCCTTGCCTCCTGTCCCATCTTCCTGGCCTTCTTCTAAGGAGTCTTTCAGATTAGCAATGTTGTCTGCACTCCCAAATTTGTTCCTTATGAGGGAGGCAATCTCCCGGGGTTTGGAGACCACAGCTCCCGCTGCTGAATGCGTGGCTTGAGAGAAACTGGAAAGCCCACCTTTTACACTGTCTACTACTCCCTCGCTAAAGCCAGTGACTCTTGCTCCAACATCTTTCAAACCCTGATGCATATCCCTGAAGACATCCTTCGTCTGCCGCGGGATCCCGTTCTGTTCGATCTCTCGCAGCTTTCGGTGGTAATGCTCTAACTTCTTCTGCAGCTGCAGGATGGTCTGGGCTGACTTTTGATTCTTCTTCTCAAACACCTGCTTAATGCGGGCGGTCTGCTGCTTGTCGGCATTGTTGGCCAGTTTCAGGTACTCTGCCACGTTGTCATCGCGGGCTGTTTGTTCGATTTTGATCTGCTCAGTCAGCTTCAGGATCTTCTGCTGCAGGTGCGTGATGGCCACTTTTGTACGCTGAGGATCGGGGGTCCCGTCAACAGAATCTGCATTGATGCTGCCATCGGTGCTCGAGGCCACCGCGCTGGAGGTCTGCGCTAGGCTGCTGACTTCCAGTCGCTCGATCTAGGCAAGGACAGAGAAAAGCATAAGCACCAGCCACCAGCTCAGCTAATACAAACCTTCCCCCCTTCGAGACAGCCCGCTCCACAAGTGAACGGAACTCGGCACAAACTAAGCTGCGGTCACTGATCGATCCTGCTCCCTGTGCTCTGCAGCTGGCCAGCAGGAGCCGAGAACAGCCAGACCCTGCTTCACCGACGACTTCACTGACTCCAACCACCCAAAACTCCGGAGCAAAGCAAGACGAGCGCCCGGGGCCCTGGGAGGCCGGTCGCTCCAGGAACAGAGGAGGTGGCCGTGCGAGAGAAAAGCCGCCGCGGCCCCCGAACGCTCTGGGCAGCTGTGGGACAGACAGACAGCGGGTGCCAAGGGCAGACCCCCGCCAGCTGCCCCCG